>CM053790.1:590399477-590999477 GCA_028749045.1 Cupressus sempervirens
TGGTGGAGAAGCAGATTGAACCACATGCTCCACTTTATTAACAACATGATTAAGATCATCCATCTTTGAATCATACACAATATCCATAGAAGATGGTTGAGCAATTGTATTAGTCTCATGTGTTGGTAAAGGATTCATATAGATTTGCAGATTTTGATTAGGAGGAGAAATAGATTTATTCCCACTACCATAAAAATTATCAACAGTTAAAGCATTAGAATCAATTAAGTCTTAAACGTTATGTTTTAAAGAATAACATTTCTCAATATCATGACCATTCTGGCAATGATATTGACAAAAATATTTTGGATCAAAAGATTTAGATGCCACTATAGTAGATAAAAGAGGTCAAATAAGCAGTTAACAACATATTCATAATAGAATGTAAAGATTCAGAAAGAGGAGTAAATGTATTATTTTATCAAAAATTAGTGGATGCATAAGTGTCATTATGAGATGCAACAACAACTTGATCAACAACTATATTTTCTTGTTTATTTATCTTGACATAGTTGTTGAATTTTATAACTTTATTTGGATTAGGAGAAACATCACTTTTATCAATAGGAACAAGAGCCATTGGAGTGGTTCTATAAAATTGACTCACTTGTAATTGATAATGATGAAGTGTCGCCCAAAGTTTTTGAAGAGAAGTAAATTCAGTAATCATAATCTTATCTCTAATATCATTTTTCAAATTTGAATCAAGAACATGATAGGAAATTTAAGCATGCAAATGCTTAAATCTATCAATAAATTTAGTCAAATTTTCTTTAGAATTTTTCTTACAATGCATCAAATTAGTCAAAGAAACTTGCAGGCCAATGTTTTCTTGAAATTGTTGAATAAAAGAATTAGCAAGTTGAGGAAATGAATTAATATAATAAGGAGTCAAGGAACAAAACCATTGTAATGCCTTGTCAAAAAAAGTTTGAGAAAACAACTTAGCTAAAATCCTATGATCATGAGCATATTCACTACAAAGGATTTGAAATGTTTTAAAATGATGAATAGGGTCTTCCTTACCATTATGATTCTCAAGATGAGGCATATTGGCTTGATGAGGAATGTGAGTAGAAATAATATCCTAGGACAAAGGACTTCCCATGTTACATGTAAGAATACTAAACTTGTTCTAAGTCAAGGATGCAAATTGTTGTTGTAAAGATGATACAATATGAGCCAAACTGATTAATGTGGAATCATGAGAGTAAATAGGATGAATAGAAACATTAGAAACACTAGGTAAAGTGTAAGAAGTTGTGGGACTGGAAGACACAACTAGAGGAACACTAGGAACTACACTTGGTAGAGGAGTAGAATAAGTAAAAGGAACATTATGATAAGAAGGTTGTGATATATGGACGGACATAGGAGGAACACTCATAGGGATAGAGGGAACTATCATAGTCACAAAAGTAGGAGTATAGGTAGGAACATTAGGGAAAGGAACAAAAGAAGATTCTACACTAGTGACAATAGGAATCAACCCTAAATCTTCTACTTCTTGAGATAAAAGGTTTAACATTATAATGCACAAGGTGAGTAATACCACACAAGATATTAACACCTTGGTCACTATAATGAATAAATTTATTAAGAGCCTCTATAGCTTGAATAGAATCTTGATTATGAATTTCTTGAATAAGTCAATTACCCATTTTATCAAGTTCAGTTGAAAGTTTTTGGACTTGTTTAGGAAGAACTCTTAAAGCATCATCCTTATCATGCCATGAGTGAGAAGATTTTTTCTCCATAAGAAGATTAGAATTAGGAAGAATCAAAGTATCATCCAAAATCCTAAGGAAAGGAGAAGAAGACTTAGGCTCAAAGGTACCCATAAGTCTATGATTGTGTTTAACCCTAATATTAGAAGTAGGACTAGAAGTAATAAAGCTCATAAAACAATGTAATGCAAATGAACTAAACTAATAAAATATAAAGCATAAATATTTTTATATTTTGATATAATTTTCACAAAAAAAATTGTATTTTTGAATATTAAAATGCAAGAGCATAAACTAAATCTAATCTTAATGCAAGAAAAGACCTAACAAATATAAAAATGAAATTTAATATTGCAAAATACAATAGGGCATCTAATTCCACAAAAGAAAAGAAGGTAAGAGTGTCTGATTCACCAAAATGAATAGGAAGAAAATAGGATCTATCCTCAACCTAAATTCCCAAAAGGAATGATCCAAATTGATTAAGCACAAGGAAGTGATCAATGCACAAATGGATCAAGCAATGGAGAATAGGGAGAAATGAGATCCTATGGTCTTGCTATTTGAGAAGTAATTAAAATCTAAAATAAATAGAAGACAAATACTTACCTTGAAGAAGGATAAATCTAGAAAGTGTTGATTTCTAATGTCTGTGTACAGTTTTAGGGAATTCTATAATCCTATTCTAGACTCAAAATGTCAAGATGGAGAAAACCTAGAAAACTTTTGTCCTTTCAAAGAGAGGTCAACATTGACTCAGATAGAGGGGCACAATCTTACCCCAAGGCACAATTGTACCCTGAAAAGTTGACCTTGACCTATACTACTACGACAAAATTTCTAGTCATGGATCTTGCAAGTTTGAGGAAAAGGGTATCAAATTCTACTCTTTAATTTGTTGTTACACAACTATATCTACAAGAAAATTGGTTTGTTTGTTTGGATGGGGAGTTTTCCTTGGTCAAACCCTAGTTTGTAATAAACCTTGAAATGTAGTTAAAATTTCAATATGTATGAACAAATTAAATGTAACTATTCACCTTGCTTACATTGAAATCCTTGTGGAGGATTTGAATCCTTGAATCCATAAGTATAGATGCTCCAAATGAATGTAGAAATGCATGTAGGATGTCTCAAATCAATGGAATTAGATCTTCAACACCAATCTTGAATGTATCTTTGAATAGGAAAAGGCTTGGATGAGTATGGATGGAGAAATCTTCAATAAGAGGGCTCCATAGAGATTGAATCCTTCAATAGCCAACAATAAATCTCCTTGATGAATTAGATATTGAATGCTTGAACAATTGAATGCTTAGTAGATCTTTACTTCATAGAATAATGGATGTAGAAAGGTAATGGTTCATCCAATATCACAATGAATCTTCAAGAAAAATGAGAGAAGGAGGCTTCCTTATATAGAGATCTAAAGAACAAACTCCTAGAGAAGGCTGACATTGGAGTATTAAATCCCAATTAACCTTAACCCCTAGAAATTGACCTAGATTAAATGCAATTTAAGAGTCTACCATTCTGAAACCCAAAATAGTCGACCTAGAAGCGAGAAAAAGAAACTTTTTGAAACCTGCTATCCTGAAACTCCCAAAAATTGAAAATTAGACTTGGGTCAGGTATGAGGTCGAACTTTCCCTAGGTCAAGGCCAAGATCATCCTTGACCTAGGTTAAGGTTGAGGTTAACCTTGACCCTTTAGGTTATCCTTGACCTAGAAAGTCAAAGTCCTCAGTTTCATAGAGAAAGTTATTAGAAATAGGCTAGAGAGAGAGAGAGAGAGAGAGAGAGAGAGAGAGAGAGAGAGAGAGAGAGAGAGAGAGAGAGAGAGAGAGAGAGAGAGAGAGAGAGAGAGAGAGAGAGAGAGAAGTGGAATAGGGTAAAATTAGCCAGATCCATGCAAAGACCTATTCAAGGTGCTTTACATGACCCCAGACCACTTACTCAGAGGGGTAAACACTCTTAACATGGAAGTTCTTCCATTTTAAGATGATGCAATGGATATAAATATACTCTATTCAAGTCATTGCCCTTGTTAAAGTGTTAGAAATGGATTTAACATTAGGGCATATGATCTACTCATTCTACTTTCAAATAATAGAGTATTAAATATGGATTTTGAGTATAGCTTAGGGAACTTAAGCCCTAGATACTTGGTATGCTTCCTACTTTATCCTCAAATCTATGCATTGCTATTTCATCCCTTCTTTTTGCGTATATCTTGTGAAACCCTTTTTTAATTATGCACAATCCAAAATATGGATTCTACTTGCACACCTTGAATTTAGGAAGTGAGGATCCTTGACATTGGATCTCTCTCTCTCTCTCTCTCTCTCTCTCTCTCTCTCTCTCTCTCTCTCTCTCTCTCTCTCTCTCTCTCTCTCTCTCTCTCTCTCTCTCTAACACACACACACACACACACGTGTTGAATCTTGTATATGGGTAATGCATAGAAAAATCCTAGTTCTCATACATGGGTAATACATCTACACATATATGCTAAATATTATATATGGGAAATGAATAATAATTTTCTAAATCTCATATATAGGTAACACATTCAAAAAAAATATGATAAGTCCTATACACATGTAACACTTATTTTTTTGTGATTCACAATGAGATGTATATTTCTCATTGGAGAATTAATCACACCCCTCATCTATTTTCTTTTTTTAGTCAATGATTTATCTCTTATTATAATATTAGATTTGGTAAAGACTCAATCTATTGGGGGCTTTATAGATTCTTTTTCTCCTTGATCATGATAAGACTATCTTACATCTTGTGCTCTTCTTACCAAGAATTTGGATCGAACCAAAACTCATGCTAAAGTGGGGGCTAAATGTACCATCTTAAATTGGAAGTACTCCAATCCAATGATGGTTTAGTAGGTATTTAATGAGATATTATCATATCCTTACATCTCTCTTCTTTTCTTCCCCTTTGTTCTCATTTCTACAAGGTGGAATCAGAGTAAGACCTAATTGATCCTCTTTAAAGCTCATATATTCATGGAATAAATCTTGAGATAGGATATAACCACCAAATTCCTACCTTTATCTCATCTAGCCACTCAAAATTTATTTTCTATACTATAATGGATATAACTTGAATTTTGCACCTAATTTCTAGGATCCAGGACTTATTTTGGGCCCCTAAAGGAACTCTAAGTGTTTTGGGCCAAGGTTAGCAGAGACACAACTCAACCCTATCCAATCATATACATAGTAGGCCGTTAGTGGTCCAATTAAGGATGTAGTGAATCCCTTCTTGGGCCCTATTTTTTGTCTACTACCTAGGCCCCATATCTGGATTGTTCTAGGGTGTTAAATTTTAGGTGGGTTAGCTTGTGCAAGAAAGCTGATCCCAAGACCTTTATAAACCTATCCATTTTGTCGATTTCTCATCCATATAATACAATCATCCACCAATTTTATGATCAATAACTCAACAATTAAAGTCTTCAAACTATTGAAAATAATTATTCTATTTTATATTATTATTGATGTTACACAAATGTTACACTCTAATTAAGAACTACTAGTAGTAACTGAGCTCAGAAGACTCTAGTGTCAACTGATAAGAAGTTTAGAAGAAGCCAAGTTCAGTGATCAAGTGGAAACTAAGATAGGTCTTCATTCAAGGATTCAAGTGTTAACTAAGTAAGGTCAGTTACCAAAGGGGTTTAGTGTAAGCCGAGTTAGGTTGGTTACCAAGGAACTCTATGGTAACTAAGTAACCCAGTTTCAGTTTTAGCCAACCTACAACAGAATAGTTTTGTTTTGTTTTTAATGTAATCCAAATTAGTGGATGTTAATTGCTTATTTGTAAAGTTATTCAAGTTGAATTTAAATTGGGTTTCATATATATGAAAGGTCAAGTTGTGGATTGAAATATAGAAGTTGTGGAAGAAGATAAGATGTCAATAAAGAAGGATATCTAATTAAGAGGAGAATATCCAAAGAGTTGAAAAGAATATTTTTATTAGGGAGGATCCAAAGGATAAACTAGAATAGTGATCTAAATTTTCAAATCATTTTCTTCATTAATTAGGTAATTCATTTTTACTCTCTAACAATTGTTGCAATGAAGAAATCTCTTAATATTGTTGACTTAACAGTCATTTTGTAAATCTTCTAGCAAGCTAGCATTTCTAGATTGAAGTATCTTAAGACCTCTAACTAGGCCACTCCTAATAGGCGGATTCAAATCCTTTAATAGGGTCACACCTAACAGTGTATTTTGTAACCCTTGATACGGTTGGTTTATCTTTCTGTAACTAAGTTACTAAAGGTTAATACACATAAATATCTCAAGATTGATTTGTTAACCAAGTTATAGGGAATATCTAGTTCTAACCAAGTTGTACAAGGATTTGATTTAATAACTTTTTTTTGACATCTATGGAATTTTGGAATTATTTTAGTGGTAACTGATTCACCCCTCCCTTCTCAATTACTCCTCTTATATTTCCAACACAAACATCCTTCAAGAAAGTCCTCCATTGAATATCAAGGATTCAAGAATTCAAGAAATTGAAGGATTTTATCTTCAAGAGATTCCTCAATTTATTCAAGGTATTTTGTTTAATATTCTACATCTATTTATCTATACTATTGATCCAATTTTATTGGTAAAGAGAGATCTTACATTTTATTTGAGAGATTCTACTATTAAAAGGTGAATTCATACATTTACTTTACTGTTTTGCAATTCAATTATTTCAATTCAAGGTTAATACCTAAAGTGTGGTGTTACATAAAACACCCATTATCAAAGACAAAGACTTTTTTATTGTAGATTTTATATCACAAATTGGTAAACAAATTACAAATTTGGATACCCTCTTTGTTATTTTGTGGAAGTATGAAATTGGTATCAGGTTCACACAAAATTGAGAAAGATCATAGAGGTCATCCTTGCACAAAGCAAGGTTAGAGAGGATACTATTGTGAGAAAGACACCCTTGCTAGATTTCCAAATAATTATTGGGTTTTTCATATTTTCATATTTTAGGCCCAAATGTAGAGTTATTCATCAGTTCAAAATAGCACAAAAAGCATTAAATTAGATCTAAAAGGCAAGACTTCTATTCTCTTTGTCATTTTAACATATATTATTATTACACTTACATATCTTTTCCTAGCTCTTATTCTAACTAAGGGTTTTCAAGGATTTTTTCATCATTTCCCTTCTTCTATCCACATAGATCTAGCTTTCAATCTTGCTCCTTTCTCACTTGGCTAGCACTAGTCTTTCTAGATCTAGTCCTTTAGAATTTGGATTGAAATGATCAATTTCATTGAATCCCTCTTTGATTTTTTTAAGTTTGTTTGTGTGATGAACATACGGTTTATTTCCTTGATTCAGTCACTATAATACTCTATCTTTTATACTATCAATAATTCACTTACTAACTATTGTATAGACTCATAATCAGTTGACTATAAATTTTTAACCTAATGATATTTCATTGATTACTCTAGTGAGATACTCAAAAAATTAGTAATCAACCACATATAAAAAAAATTGAGGAAAATCTAATGGTTGAGCTTTGAGAAAAGGGCGAAGAGACTATTTTTTTGAGATGGTCGTGCAATCTTTACTTTCCAATCTACCCTATATCTCCATCTAAAACAAGTCAACTACTAGTTTTGAAAAAAATATTAGACATAATTCTCCTTCTCCTTAACAAACATGAGGACTTGTTACATGAAAATGTTAATGATATTATATTTTAAATAGCCTTGGGTTTCCCTATTTGAGGGTTTGTATAGTTTACAAAGAAACAATGACTTGTCTTCTTATTCTCAAAGAAATTGTAAGCCAAAACCACTAAAATAGGATGTATTCAATGTTATAACATATGAAAATAGTAAATTAGAAAATAAGCCATTTTGACTGTAAAGATGACTTTATTGACTTAGAATAGGGAATTATAAAACTTATAAATTTTATTGATCAAGCTTATCACATCAACCACACATCATCACTCTTTGATTGTCCAATCCTTTATAAATCTTATGCCACACATGAAACTTGACAACTAATTCTATATATATCTTTGAACTGACCACAACCCACTTATTAGTTGCTCTATTATTTTGTTCTTATGCTATCAAGTTCACAACTAAGTTGTCAAATTGTCAACATACATACTCCTTGGGAATTTCATATCAATATATGACCTAATTACACTAAAATGGCCTTATAAGTACCTTAAAAGCATAAATTAAAACAAAAATCATTACACTATCCTTTTTAGCCTTTTCATTATCAATTTAATCCTTATTATCCAATCTTGACATAGTGATTACAATAACATCATTATGAGCTCAAAATAAAAATAAATCACTCTAATGACCTCATTACATCATTTTATAACCCATATGTAAAATAAGTCTTCATGTTCTTCTTGGATCACCTTTTGACCCTATTAGTGTTCCTTAGCCTCCTAGTTCTCCTCCACTACTTCCTTTCCTTGGATATTGAGTAAGATCCAATTAGTCACCTCTTAATTGTCATACATATGCCCCTTTCTAGGATTTTTTAATATTGTAATATGCCATGGATATTGATATATTTATTACATAAAAGGCATGTACAATTTTTGTGGCATTTAATTTGAGTATATTTATAACCTTCATTTGTTATGCTATACAAGGAGATCCCCAAGATTGGATGGGCAATCCTATATGCTTCTTTACTAAATAGGTAGCTATACTTGAAGGTTATTTAGTAATTTCATGCATTCTCTATGGAATGCCATTTAAGTTTTGTAATATTTGTGTATTGTAATCTTTTTCTTATAAGAACCTTGTAATTTTTTCCTATTAATATTGATTCAATGTTTTCCTTTTTCTCTTTGGCTAAGTTCTTTTTTATTTTTAACTTATCATCACATTGTGCATGGTCACTTCCTTAATTCCTTGTACACTGTTAAGGATAATGTCACATACCTCTATACATTTTTTCTCTTCTACACTATTCCTTTATAGAAATCTATGTTGATAAGAAAGATAAGTATCCCTTTGAATGGATAAGATACTCTTAAAAACTTTGTCTTGACTATCTCCACTTCACGGAGTTATTCTTGTGATCTTTATTGAACTATAATTTTAATATTGACTAACCTTTACAATAAATATATCCCCTAATCACTATTTTGAGGTCATAGTAAACAACAATGATGAAAACAATGAGAAAAAATAAAAGGATTCTCACATTATCAATTGTTTTCATGATTATAAAAAGACTATATGCTCTTTTCATTTTGATTGTCAAATGTCATGTAGTACAATTGTGTTTGAACCCTATTAATATCATGAATCATGGAGTTTTTTGTTTTTAAACATATTTTTCTTTCTTATAATAACTCTCAAAGATCCAAAATATATAAAAAAGAAAATTGAATAAAAAAATTGGGGAAATATTATTTGATAACTAATTTTCCTCTAAATTATAGGTACAACTCCCTTGCCTATGATTTTCAAAGAATTTCTTTATTTCTAATTCTATTATGGTATGTTCTTGACCAAAGAATAGAAGAGGTAAACCAAGTTAGGTCTAGGTAGAACTAACTTAGGCAATTGATTGGTCTTGGAATGAGATCAATTCTAGAAATTCACACATTTTATGAATCTATGTAATTGATAATGCAATTGTGAAAACTTGTAATATGAATAAAATATAGGATGAAATGATATGAAGCTAAGATGGGAGAATATAATATTCACATGACCACAAAAGTATTTCTTTTAACTTTAGTAATTCTCTAATTACTTGTCAGTTCGTGAAATTGAAATAGGAAACAAAACTCTTTTTGTCTTCATATTTCTAATATAACTTGAAACAAATACACGGGCTAATCTATGCATGGAATAGTAAATCAATGGTATTAAAAACATCATTTCTTGTCTCTGTAACAAAGATTATTTAACACCAAAATTTTCTAACCTTTTTATTAACTTAGAAAATCTCATATATAGGCACCCTTTTAGGATTCTGGGCTAGTTACAAATTCATCAATTACATTAACAAAGCATTTGAATCGCTCAAAAATCCAATAGTTGTCAATTATAATTGAATACATCAGAGAGAGAAAGAAAAAATGATTAGAAACCTTAAAATGGTTCATATTCCTCTCTAATCTGTAATAGTCATCTTAGTGCCAAAAACTTGTAATTCATATCTCAACAGTTACGACAGGTTTGAATTCTCATTTTCAATCTAAAAACAACAATCATAATTAATTGTTTATGACTTATTCCATTAGTCCCTTTGTGTACATGTGTCCATTTCTCACTTTCTTACATTAATTATTCTTCATGCATCTTCAAAAATTAGGAAGGAAATAATTGTTGATCCTTTAAAAGCTTACAACTAAATGATATCTCCTCTTTTCATGTTGCATCTTCGCTACAATTCAAGATTTAACATTTCTTGTAACTATGAAATAGTGATGGCTCAAAAAATTAACGATGTCATGGCTTCATAATTTCTAGATACAAATTAATTCATCTCTTAACTACCTGCAATGATGTGAAAACTTAGGTCTTAACTATTGTGGTCAGCTCTTTATTACTTTATCAAGAAACTAGAAGTCACTTCTTTTGATCACTTAACTCATCTAATTATTGAATTCCTTATCATCTTTTTGCAACTTAACATTTCTCCATCCTACTAAATTTAGCAAAGTAGTGATGGCTGCACACTAAACATAATCATGCTTTTAGAATATCAAAATTAACTATTATTTCAAACCTACAAAGTATCAAAACTTTGAATCTAACTATGTCACCTCTTTGCAGTTGTTGATCAATTAACACCTTTATATCTTATGATGTTACAATGGGGTCATTTGACTTAACCACTATGTTCTCTTGCAACTTAGTATCCTTCTTTGAGGTTCAACATTAACATGGTTCAAAGATGTGATTTGTATACTTTTCCTACTTTGAAACTCAATATGAAAATTTAGCTAACTACATGTGATGTGATTCCTTTTATTTTCCACTTCACAACGTTAAAATGTCATTAATGTTCCTAACTTGAAACTTCTTAAATGTTTCCTTCCTTTGCAATGCCACAACTTGAAACTTTAATTCATCATTTGAACCTGTGATAGTGTGACTACCTTCATTCTAACCTTATCACCACTTTGCAACCACCAAACACATAACTTGTTTCAACCATACAATGTTGCACTAACTATTCTAATTGACAACTAGTTTATCTCACATCTACACAACCATAGAATTTAATTTCCATTCATACATTTGATGATTCAAAGTTAGGTTTTAACCTTAACCCTTTCTCTATTTATTAGTTGAGCTACCTTGACCTCAATTTAGGTTTAACTACATGTGATGATGCAATCTTCTTTGATCTTCTTTGATCTTTAACTGTCCTTTTCATTTTTTGCATTGTCGTGACTTGAAAAGTCTTAACTATAGAAATAACAAGATATTACTTCCTTCAATCACCTTACTCACTTGATTTGAATTTTCTCGCAACCTCATAACTTAATATTTTAACTCATCTATTAAATCTAAGATGATGTGATGGCATTGCTTTGTCACTTCACTATCTAGGCCAGAGATTAGCATTAACCTTGTGTGAAGCTTTGACTAATTAAAATTTGACTGCATGGTTTCCTTTCATGGCTTCACAACCTAAAAGCTTAACTACGCATTTAACCTTGCAAAGTTATGAATGCAAGATTTTTTTTGTTTCACATCATTGACCTTGAGTTAACCTTAACTAAATACAATGATGTGATAACTATTTGACTTGAACCTTGTTGTCTTTCATGTTGTCACAACTAATTACTATGTCTTTTTACTAAATGCAGTGAAGTAGTGATGACTTCCTTCATGGGTCACTGTATGCACATATGTTAGCACCTATCTTTCCCTCATTGGATAAACATTACACAATTTCAAATATCAAAAAATTGACAACCATTAATCTATGCAAAATTAGATGGCATCAAGAAGATGATGGTCCTTTACTAAAATCAGCATCTACAACCAACAAAACCATACCATGTGACTCCTATTCTAACACATTTCTTTTCTTGCAGCCCAAAGTTGAGTCTGGTCCCACAATCTCCAAATGGTAGCTCATTACTTATCTACTTTAGATAAAATTCAAACACTTTCAAAATGTGAGAATATGACAAGCATTGATCCTTCTCTGATTGATGGTTCAGAACATGCACAATCTTACATTGCTTAAAACAAAAAAAGGAAACAAGGCCCAACTGACAAGTAAGTTATTGACTTTTCAACCAACATGTGTTCCTTTATTAATTAACTCTTCCATGCATACCTTTAGGTGCTCTTCTCTTATCCCATAGCAACACCGCATCTCCTACCATTAACTTCTGGGATTTGGTTTTCTTATCAAACAAAGTCTTTACCTTCATCTAATGTTGTGCAATGTGATCTATAATCCCCTCTCTTTACTTTCAAGTTTGATCAAATACATGAACCTCTTTTCTCCTAACTTGCAACTTCTTAAATGTTTCCTTCCTTTGCAATGCCACAACTTGAAACTTTAATTCATCATTTGAACTTGTGATAGTGTGAATACCTTCATTCTAACCTTATCACCACTTTGCAACCACCAAACACATAACTTGTTTCAACCATACAACATTGCATTAACTATTCTAATTGACCACTAGTTCATCTCATATCTACACAACCATAGAATTTAATTTCCATTCATACATTTGATGATTCAAAGTTAGGTTTTAACCTTAACCCTTTCTCTATTTATTAGTTGAGCTACCTTGACCTCAATTTAGGTTTAACTACATGTGATGATGCAATCTTCTTTGATCTTCTTTGATCTTTAACTGTCCTTTTCATTTTTTGCATTGTCGTGACTTGAAAAGTCTTAACTATAGAAATAACAAGATATTACTTCCTTCAATCACCTTACTCACTTGATTTGAATTTTCTTGCAACCTCATGACTTAATATTTTAACTCATCTATTAAATCTAAGACAATGTGATGGCATTGCTTTGTCACTTTTCTGTCTAGGCCAGAGATTAGCATTAACCTTGTGTGAAGCTTTGACTAATTAAAATTTGACTGCATGGTTTCCTTTCATGGCTTCGCAACCTAAAATCTTAACTATGCATTTAACCTTGCAAAGTTGTGAATGCAAGATTTTTGTTGTTTCACAACCTTGACCTTGAGTTAACCTTAACTAAATAGAATGATGTGATAACTATTTGACTTGAACCTTGTTGTCTTTCATGTTGTCACAATTGATCACTATGTCTTTTTACTAACTGTAGTGAAGTAGTGATGACTTTCTTCATGGGTCACTCTATGCACATATGTTAGCACCTCTCTTTCCCTCATTGGTTAAACATTACACAATTTCAAAAAGTAGAAAACTGACAACCATTAATCTATGCAAAATTAGATGTCATCAAGAAGATGATGGTCCTTTATTAAAATCAGCATCTACAACCAACAAAAACATACCATGTGACTCCTATTCTAACACATTTCTTTTCTTGCAGACCAAAGTTGAGTCTGGTCCCACAATCTCCACATGGCATCTCATTACTTACCTACTTTAGATAAAATTCAAACACTTTCAAAATGCGAGAATATGACAAGCATTGATCCTTCATTGATCGATGGTTAGGAACATGCACAATCTTACATTGCTTAAAACAAAAAAAGGAAACAAGGCCCAACTGACAAGTAAGTTATTGACTTTTCAACCAACATGTGTTCCTTTATTAATTAACTCTTCCACTTGTCTATCTAGTCTTCATTTGATGATCTAGATTTGACCTTTGATTTGACTTATCAACTTTACAACATAGATGCACTGATTAAATAGAATCCATTGATTACTTTTCAAAAAGAGTCATACCACCTTTGATGGGATTTGTTCACCATTTATGAGGATTAATCTACTTCTCCTACATTAATTTGAATTTTCTTGCACCTATAATGTTTCTATGATCTACACTTTGGTTTTGAGCTTCAATCTTGATTCTTTTAGACAAAATTTTCTCTGAATCTAGTATGATCTCTCCTTTTATATATCTTTCTTCTTTAGATAGAGACCTTTTCCTATGAAGTTAGAAATTCTCAGAGAATTAGAGCTACATCCCTGTCATCTATCCCTACTAGTTAAATCATCTAGTATGACCTTAATACACTTTGACTTGATTGAGTCCCACCTAGGTAAATTTAGGGAAGAGATGAGAGAAGAAACCCTAAATGGAAAACTAGACCCAAACAAGACATCACATTGAATCAACCCTAATCCTAGAAGTTTGAAAACTATAGGGGACTAAAATCATTGTAACAGCTAGCTCTAACTAGGGACTTGAACATTTTTATGTCTGAGAAAGGAATCCTAGATCTATGGTTTCACAAATGAACAAAAAAAAGGTGACAACACAAACAAACAAAGAAAGGAAAAGGAAAACAAGGAAAGGATAAGAAAGCAAAGGAAACTAACTAGGAAAACAGAAATAGGAACTAAACATAACTATAATACAATACAAGGGTTACCTATTTTCAATTAGAAACTTGATATAACTTCAAATCTTGACCATTATAGGTCAAGGGTGGTAGTTCACCATCTAAATAGGCAAACCTAAAAGAGATTCTCTCGAAAGCTTGATGAAGGGTGAATGGACCCTTCCAGAGTGTCTAAAATTTCCATGCATACCTTTAGGTGCTCTTCTCTTATCCCATAGCAACATCGCATCTCCTACCATTAACTTCTAGGATTTGGTTTTCTTATCAAACAAATTCTTTACCTTCATCTGATGTTGTGCAATGTGATCTATAATACCCTCTCTTTACTCTTTGAGTTTGATCAAATACATGAACCTCTTTTCTAAACCATCTTTGTAAATGTCATCTTCTATCATGGTTCTTAGTTTACTAGTAGCCAATTATAAGTAAAGGGGAAGACTTGCCTCAACTCCATAAACAAGTTCAAAAGGGGAAATTTCGATCACCCTCTTTGCATTCACTCTATTAGCCCAAAGTGCTTCATGAATTTTCTTGTGCCAAGTTTTATGGTTATCTCACACAAGCTTGTTTACAATGTTGATCAAATTTTCTTTGCTAGATTTGGCTTAACCATTTTCTTGCTGAAAATTGTCAGATGAGTGCCTAAATGTTATGCCATATTTGAAACTAATTTTAGTAATTTCAGTGGAGGAAAAATAAGTTTCATTATCCATAACTATTTTTGTGGGCACCCCAAATCTTACCATGATGTTCTCTTTGATAAAATTGCACGCTACCTCAAAAGTATTTATTTTCATTACCTTGGCTTCCACCTACTTTGTGAAGTAATCTATAGTGGTGGTTATATAGGTATGACCACCACTAGATGCAGGGTTTATAGGACCTAGGAAATCAGACCCCACTATTGAAATGGATCATCAATTACTACTGGTATGAGAGGCAATGCTGCCAATTGATGTCTTCCTATGAACATCTTTCACTTCTCACATTTGGATACCCAATGGTAGGCATCTTTGAACATTCCAAGCCAATACTAATATTGCCTAAGTATCTTGAAAGTAGTGATTGAAGTAGAGAAGTGTCCACCATAGGCTTCATCATGGAATGTTTTCAAAAACCTCTCTTGTTGTTTCTTATCTACACATCTAAGGAAGGTTCCACCTATGGAATTTTTGTATAATCTATCCTCCCAGATAATCTAACTTTTATATAATCTATCCTCTAAGAGACAATGCTACGAATTGAGGTCTTCCTGTGAACATCTTTCACTTCTCACATTTGGATACCCAATGGTAGGCATCTTTGAACGTTCCAAGCCAATGGTAATATTGCCTAAGTATCTTGAAAGTAGTGATTGAAGAAGAGAAGTGTCCACCATAGGCTTCATCATGGAATGTTTTCAACAACCTCTCTTGTTGTTTCTTATCTACACATCTAAGGAAGGTTTCACCTATGGAATTTTTGTATAATCTATCCTCCCAGATAATATATTTAGCTGACTTAAACTTTAGATCTCTCCTTTGTTTTATTGTTATCCCTTCAAGATATTCTCCATAAATTTAGACATTTTCAAACCATGGATCCTACAAACTCACTGTCAAGATTGACTGATTTACTTTAGGTTTTTAATTCACTTAGTTTCCACCATAGCTCTACACAATGCATTCCCCCTTACCAACTTTGTGGGCTTCATGTATATGTTGTATTCATGAGTTTTCTCCATCCATGTCCCTCTATTGTTACATCCTACATATTGCTAGTTCATTATGCTTTTCACTACTATATCAGGAAAATACACTACTAAATGAGAATGTGGGACATAGAATTTAAAATTCTTGAGGGCCTTGACCAAAGTGAAGGCATACTTTTCCACTTGGGAATACCTCAATTTTTGATCTTTTAGGGGTATACTCATGAATGTAATATGAGCTTGGACCCCTTCACTATTTTCCTACATAAGGATTGGTGACAAGGTATGCTTAGAAGTGTAGTAGTAGATCATGAAGTCCTTCTTATAGTCTAGGTGGTACAAAATAGGAGCGTAAGCTTTAGCTTATTTAGTAGCTTTAAATTCTTGTTTACTAAAATCGATGCTCCATTTAAAATTTGAACTTCCCTTCATTATATACATGATACATTTGGTGATCTTGGAAAATTCTAGAATAAATTTCCTAAGAAATTTTATTTGACCAATGAAAGATATTATCCCAATCTTATCAAATGGCATTCTCATTCTTTTTTATGCATTCTAGATCAAACCTTATACCTTCTTGGGACAATATGTGACCTAGTAGCTTCGCTTTGGTCATGCAAAAAACTAATTTTTTAGGATTTAAGGAAATCCTATGCTCTTGGCATCACTACAATACTTTCCTCAAATCTCCTATATGATCCTTCATCTTCTTTGAAAACACTATCAAGTCATCTAAATATATAACAATAATCTTATTTTTTGTCATGCCCTAAATTTTAACAGTCAAAAACTCAACCCAAATTTTTTTTTTTGAAAGGTGAACTTAAAGATAGTATGTATAGACCTCCATTAAGCTATGAATATTTTGTCAAATTACAGCTGGTTGGAATAATTATCTTGTACCCCTTGAGGATATTAGATAGTTACTTAATATGTTGTTATTATGGATTGATAGGGGAGAATTTTGTTCAATCCAAATACTATATTTTATGTTTCCAAGGGAAACTAATTATTACCTAACATTCATTGAAACCCTAAGATGTAGATGATGATGTGTCTTTTCAAATTTCATATGCTATCCTAAAAAATTTGACCTTTCAAATATAAATGTGAAGATGTTTTGTTTTGCATGTTGTTATATCATAAATGTATTCATAATCATAACCCATTATGTTCTATTATCCAATTTCATTTTAGTTTATTATTGTAAGGGTATAACTATTTTAATAAATTTTCTTTCATTTTATCCTTTATTAACTTCAACTTTGATACCTTATGACCCGAGGCTACTAGAATTTCAAAACTCCTACAATGTATTATCATGTACTCTAACTCCCATTCTATTAGTATAGGAAACACATCATTACAGTATTAATGATGTCAATTAATGGATATCACTTATTGTGTCCTTTTAATTTACATCATTAGATACATGTACATAACATTGACATGATATAGATGATTTAAAGAATATTTATTCCAAACATAATTGTTATACATACTACTCTTTATTTATTGTATCTTATTATTAATTTATTTTTATTATTATTATAAATTATATTATTCACTAATTATGTATAATTAAATATCAAATAAAATGTTCATAAATTCCTAAATTTTTCACCACTAACACCAATCCTAACTTCCTCCACTAACACTTGCCTTTGTTTACTATAATTATTCCCAAGGCAACATTACAAAAGCAAATCCCATAAAATAATTTGCACCATCCCACTCACTACTAACCCTTTTCCCCATATAATAATATAATAAAAAAACATTAATGCTTATCATACATACCTCTAACTAACTGCACACCAACCCATGCAAATTTCCTAAGACCTAACCCAATGCCCTTTTCCCAACCTAAGACTTTACCTCCCCCACAACTTCCTTTATACTATTCAAAAGCTACATCCCCCTTCTAAACATGTGGTCCCCACCTAGGTTCACATGAGTCATGAGGGGAAGTCAAATTCTTGGGGTGACCCATCAAGGGCACTTAACCCCAAACTTCACTTGCTTCTTCCTAGGTGTGAGTAGTTTAACACAATTTCCCATTTCCAAAAAGGTAGGCACCTAGGGATAGTTTTCTAACACATTTCAAGACTTAGGAGGTCAAAATCATAACTTTATCTAAGTCCAAGGTGGGGGAAAGAGCATGGCCGCCTAGTGGGGACCATAGCCCCCTTCTCCCATATTTGAATATGTTGATCTTGTTGCAAAAAGGTAATGCCTAGATTCAATGTTTTAATTTTTTTTACAAATATACTTGTATTTTGGGTTTGGTTCAAGTGTTAAATCTTATATTTCTTTTCTTTGTTTCCATGCTATATGCAGAGGTACTTTATCCATAGGGGTCAGTCTTTCTAGGTGGGGTGTTTTTGTATTCTAATGTGAGTGGACATATTTTTTCCTTTAAATAATGATTTATTTTAATTTGCTTCTTACCTCCTAGATGGAGTGATTATTTTAATGTTATCTTATAAGAGAAATTCTAGGCATATTCTTCCCAATTATTATATTGCTCTGTAATAGGCATGGTTTAATTTTCACATTCTCATAGACTTTCCAGAGAATGAAAAGTGTAGCTACATGAAGGTAAAATTTGGTCTCAAGATTTTTATTCTTCATATTTCTTTTAGGAGACCAAAAACATGAAGTGCCAATTATTTGACTCAACTTTCCTACCAATTTTAATTTGCAAGTTGATATTACTTTGGCATTTATCTCATCTAAGGAGCTATTAGAAGTTGGAATTAAAATGAATTAATGATCATGCATATACAATGAGCTATCGAACATAATAAATTTTCTTCCATTTTATTGAATGCATAACATATAAACTTACAATGAAATTATCTATGTTTTGATCAACTTAACTATATCAAAAGAATATAACCCCTATGAAATATTTCTTCCAATTGATTTATAAGGAGAAGTGTATCATTCACATGATTCTCCATTTTACATCAATTTACATAATGTGAAAACTCACAATGAATATAAACTATATACAATTTCTCAATCTTCCCTTACACAATTTCAATAAGATACAATAATAAGAATATCTCTCTTTACATAACAATGAAATGATCATGGAGACCTAAAATCCTAACACATTTATGATGACATGGAAGATCTGTGTCTCCACACTCACTTTGTTTCCAACATTGCCAAGAATAAATCCTAATCTCTTCATAGGCATCATCTTTTCAAAGACCTACAACACAACACAAAACTTGGAACCATGGAGGATCACCTCCCATTCTAGGTTTCCATGAAGCCACCCACCGAGTAGAGGAACAAGATCCAAATGGGATACACACATACAACACTTGCAAATGCATGAAACACACCTCCTAACACTAAACAATCCATCCCATGGCTTGCACATTGATTCACCATTGGAATCATAAGAACATTGGTTGAAGGTGGGCTCTTCAAAGAGGAGATTTACCATGTCAAAACAACTCACACACATTGAATTTCACCATGCCTTTACAAGGCTTTCATCATACATGCTTCTCTCCACAATTTCTACTTATCACCACCAAATTCATATTTCTAATTATCGCCCCCAAATCACAATATTAAGACAATGGCTTCAATGGAACTCATACTCCATGACTTCTCCCCTTCTCCCAAGACTTCTCTGTTAGAATCTAATAAGATTAATAACCCAAAAAACTAGTGCAAAGAATAAATATCTAAACTATGAATGCAGATGATTCAAAATCAAAATAGCATCATAGAGTTAGTCTCCAAGAGAGTAATGCAAATGATGGAAGCAAAATAGCATTAAGAGGATGCAAAAAATAAGAGATGCAAATACAAGCCAGGTAGCATGCTTATATAGGCTAGGAAGAGGGAGGAGGTGGCAACACCAACCAATGAGGAGCAACCATCTATCGAACTAAAGATAGCAAAGTATCTTCCCAAGATAGCTAATGGATGCTCACATGTAGGAAGGTGACACCTCACAACCATTCACCTAATAAGACATGCTTTATTAACCTAAGTGAGATTATTAAAAGTGTAGTAAAAACCTAGAAAAATAGGAAAAATAAAAAACTACACTAACACCCCCCCATAAGTGAAGCTTGGGAGGAAGCTAACCTAGCAAAGCTATGAAAGAAAGAAAATGGGTCCCGGCAACAAGGCCTGATTAGGTACCCAATACAAGAAAAAGAACTAGATGAAGGAAACTAAGCCTCCAATCTAGGAAATGTCCCAAAGAAAGCAACAAGAAAGAGCATGAAGCATCTCTGAAGCATGAAGCTGCAAACACTGTCAGAAGAAACTGTTGGAACCCCCACTGAAATAGTGCATGACTAGGTAGAGAAGACAAAGTCTAAAGAGCTAATCAATTGAAGAGGTGACCTCCAAAAGTAGGAATGAATGAGTGTCTATATAGTAGATGAACCATCTCACCAAAATGCATAGGTGCCTAGCCACTACATCCGCCTAGTACATAGGAACAAAAATTGAATGCTTAGATCACTCAACTGAACCAAGGAAGCAAAAGAGCCAACAAGTGAACCCCCCCCCCCCCCATAAAGCTAAATAGGGAGAGGGGTGATAGGAACACTGAAATGCAATGCCAAAAATATCTACAAGAAGAAGAATCAGGAACACCAACAGTGCAATAGAAGTACAAGCACAAGATAAAGGGCGGTGTCACCGACACACTGCATGGGCTAATGTCATGGAAGAAAAATTCACTTGACAAAGGTGGATGAGCACAAAATGGCAAAACATCATGACCCCCCATGGCACTTTATAACTGAGTGCGAGTACAAACAAATACAAGGTGTACAAGATCCCAGATATGCAAAAGTAGGCACTTTATCTTAGTGCATTTATAGAAAAAGGAATGCAATAGAATAGAAGCATACAATACTCAGAAATCAGAAAGAAGAGTGAGCCAAAAGAACAGAAGAAGAGATTCCAAGACCTGTAGAATCCAAGTAATCTGCCAGAGTGCGAAAGTGCAAAACTCGAAGGAGAAAGAACCTGGAGTAGAATCTGGATAAAAGACCTTTGCAACTGAATAACTCATAGAACCAACTTTCCAATGATATAAAGTGAGCCCAAAAAAGATTCCAGATGAGCGAGATATGGCTCCCGAAAGGCAAAATAGAACATCTAGCTTTGACTGCCAAAATAGGCAACCAGACTGCAGCAAAAATAAAAAACACCTGTACCATCATCTCCGTCTCGGAACTAGCTTTTTGATTCATTTTTTAGATTGAAAAAATATGTCTGTATGCTCAAGTTACGGCAAAAAAACCAACAGGGCCTCCTCATGAAGAGCATATGCTTAAAGTGAAAATTGGGCACAATAATCAAGGAAACAAATAGCACCACTATGATCTACTCGAAAACTCATGCACTTTCAAAAAAAGAATCACCTCGATACGAGGTCGTATGAGAAAGTTATGATCCTCCGAAGTTTCCAAAACAAGAATTGTGCACAGTCACGACTGAGAATCTACAATTTCTGAAGAATTCATGCATGAAAATAAAAAAAACAACTCCACTAATGGATAGAGCACAAAAAAAAAAACCAAGTTCATAACAAGAATCATCAAAATTGGAGTCCGTATGAGCAAGAATGAGACATTTGAAAACTGTGTTCAAATCTGTGACTGCCAACGGAGAGAGGTATGGTTGTAGCTTTGCATGCTCAATTTTACAAAATATACAACTTGCATGCAAAATATAAAGATACCCAGATGGTTTTTCGGGGCTGCGAACAAAACCCAGAAAGCATTTTTCTTGCTGATGTACAGAAGATGTTGCTGTAGTGTAAATCAAATGCCTTTAACAATGAAAAATGGCTCCAAAAATCAAAAAATGACCCCAGCAACTAGAATATGACATGCAAATGCTGGATCAGCTTCCTAAGTCCATCAATGGCATGCTGGAACCTGTAAAATTGATTGAAAACTCCAAATATGCAAGTTGGTTGTCAGATTTAAGATTGAAACCCTAGAGAAAAACCATTTTTGTCAAAAATTTTCTGATTCTCAGGATCATCCAAAGATGCAAGAGAAGAGCATACTTCATTTTTCAAAAAACTACAATAAAGTTTATTTGCCCACCCTGAATCTCTCAAATAAGGAAACTAAAATCTACTCTTGCACATAGAAAAGCTCTAATACCATGTTAGAATCTGATAAGATTAATAACCTAGAAAACTAGTACAAAGAATAAATATCTAAACTATGAATGCAAATGGTTCAAAATCAAAATAGCATCATAGAGTTAGTCTTCAAGAGAGTAATGCAAATACTGGAAGCAAAATAGCATTAAGAGGATGCAAAAAATAAGAGATGCAAATACAAGCTAGGTAGCATGCTTATATAGGCTAGTAAGAGGGAGGAGGTGGCAACACCAACCAATGAGGAGCAACCATCTATCGGACTAAAGATAGAAAAGTATCTTCCCAAGATAGCTAATGGATGCTCACATGTAGGAAGGTGACACCTCACAACCATTCACCTAATAAGACATGCTTTATTAACCTAAGCGAGATTATTAAAAGTGTAGTAAAAACCTAGCAAAATAGGAAAAATAAAAAACTACACTAACATTCTCTTCCCTCCCAAGGGTGAGTGAAGCCTTCACACCCATGATCACATTCAACATTCAAATCAAAACAAAAAAATTAGGAAAGAAAGCCAAGAAATTTACATGAACACAATACACAGTCATACTGTCACAACACAATATGAAAACCTACAATACAAGATTCACAATACATTGCATGATCCCATGACAAGTACTCCATGCTTGCAGGTTAATTATACAATACTAAAAGAAAGAAAATGAACATGGTTTGAAACTCCAACTTTGGTCCAAGCTAAGGTAATGATATTTGTTGTAGAGCTCCCTTAGTCCTCCTTCAAACCCTAACTATCTCTAATCTTAGAGAGTGGGTGAATAACCCACTAGTTTTTCCAAGGCCCTCTAATAAGGCCTTCTCACTAACTATTTTAGCAAAGACACTAAGCCACTTCTTCTTACAAACTTGTCTCCCTCTAACCTTGTTATATTTGACTTAGGAGAAACATGGGAGAAAACACATGTGACAACTCCAATTTCGAATTGATGGAAGAATATGTGGGTGAAGGGGCCCACTAGGCTATCTAGGTACTAACATGGTCAAAATTAGGTCCCTAACATGATACACTATCATACGGGTAACTTATTTTCACATAAAAGACACTTTTTGGGACTACCTAATGACCCCTCAAAACCCTAGCCAAGTCCAAATTCGAATTTCCTTTGATTGTGACCCATCCTACCCCCTATCAAGTGGGTTTACTTACTCATTACTAAGATAATTATTTTTAGGGTAAATTATCACCATGACCAAAACCCTAAATGACATGTCAATTACACAAAAAGTCCACAAGTGTCAAGTGACACATAAAAGTACATTCCACATAACCAAGACATGTCACTAATGCATCTTTATGATTAACAGTTCTACATAAAAGAACACTTACATTTACAAAGAAAAGTACTTTCATAATGAGGCTTTTGAATCTTCCAAAGATTTTCCTTGGTTAAATTGTGTTCACATAGGTATGGAACTTGTTTGCCCCAAGAATTTCTATGGTTCCACTTCCTGCATATTAAACTCAAGCATTAGTATTCCAAGGAGGTCATATAAAATATATATCATACATTCATATAATTAAAATGTTATGTAATCCATATTGACATAATTCAATTAAATTAAATTTCCTAATCATTCCAAATAAATCCTTCAAAATGTTAAAATATCAAAATCTATATGTCATGAATCATCATAATCAAATTGATATTTATTTTCATATCACGTCAAATCATAAATCATCATTATCAAATTAACATTTATCTACATATCACATTAAGTCACAAATCATTGAAATCAAATTAACATTTTGAATCACATCATAATCTAATTATATTCTACCATGTGTAAAATTGCATCCAT
Organism: Cupressus sempervirens; assembly: GCA_028749045.1. Classification (NCBI taxonomy): domain Eukaryota; kingdom Viridiplantae; phylum Streptophyta; class Pinopsida; order Cupressales; family Cupressaceae; genus Cupressus; species Cupressus sempervirens. Next base: position 590,423,428 of record CM053790.1, read on the forward strand.
ATTTGTTTGATCATTCCATACACAATATTAGGTTCTTAGTTCATATTATAAATATATAACACTACAATAATGTCAAAATCAATAGATAAAACAAGTCACTATCCATCTAAGTCTCAAATAACTATCAAAATATTAAAGTCTCAAATATCAAAATGCAAGTAAAATGTCCATGCTATGACAGTTTGGGGTTGGGCCTCACATCCTTCCCCCCCAAGGCATGAACCTCCTCTTCGGGTTAAGAAAAATTGGTGTCGATACTAATATTTCACCTATGCTACATCCTCCCATGAAGCCATGACCTTATCATAACAATCCCACTAGATGATGACCTAGTCCAACTCTTCGCTTGGAAGTCTAAGGGTCTGTCAGAACAAAATATGACTGAGTTCCCATGTTAGCTATCTGTCTGCCCCCATCTGCCTCCCCAATATCTATATCTTGGTGCTCATTCTAATGACCATCACTCACTACAAAGACCTTGTGGGCCTTGCCTAGGTCTCCTACTATGGGTTTTGAAGTGGCCCTATACCGGCTACCTCCTGTTGAAACTTTTGGGCACTCTCTCACTAGGTGACCCATATTAAAAAAAGTGTAACATGGCCGTTGAGTATGAATCTAATATTTCTATGATCTTACCTACTATTGACCCCTCATCTTAATAGTTCCACTATAACTACCTCTAGATGATTGTTGAGTCCAAGCTGGTTGTTCATAAAGAGTCACTGTCCACTCTTTTGATGTCAGGTTACTGTCCCGTTGGAACCCCGGCTGTGTCTGTGGGACCTTAGAGGACCCTATTATTTGGTTGTGGTTTCTCTTCCAAGTAGGCCTCTAATGTCCTAACTAGTGAGAAGGATATCAATTATGAGACTAATCATAAAACTCTTGTTTATTACAAACATCTTCAGCAACCAAAGCTACCTCAACTGCCTCTCTAAAGGTGTTAGGAAAGGCCAAGTGTAGTAAGTTCTAAAGAGACAAGTTAAGACCCTTGGTAAACCAATAGATCAGTAGCTTCTCATCCTTCATGTACTCAACATAAGGGAGGAGCTCTAGAAATCTACTCTCATACTATGCTATAGTAAGGCCCCTCTATTAGATGTCATGGAACTCCTTAATCTAATTCTTTCTAAAAAGATTTGAAAGATACTTGTCTTTGAATCTAGCCACAAATGCCTCCCAGGTAAGGGTGTCTACTCTTACTCTACCTATGGTCTCCTCCTATTTCCACCAATTGGAAGCATTATCTCATAATAAGTGGATAGGAAGTTGTGCCTTCAGGTTGCTCCCATATGGCCATAAACTAAATCACCTCTCTAAGCTCTATAACCATGTCGCTGCCTATGTATCATTTGTGGTTCTAGTAAAAAGAGGTGGTTTGAGTTGGATAGATTCCATAATCTTATTCCCTATATCTTTGGGTGTTCTCACTACTGTTGGTGCCTCTATGACTGGTGGTGGATCAATCTGATGAACTGAGGCCTCTTCCTGGTCACCTTGTCCCTCTACATCTCTAGGTGGGGGGCTCCTACTTCTTTCCTTATTATTTTGTCTATGCTCCCCTATTCCTTTTTTTTTGGGCTATGGGATTATGGGTGGCATTCTCTCCTAAACTACTCCAACAAGGTTTAGAATGGCTGTGAAGAGTTGGTTAAGATTTTGAGGTTGCTCAAGTGAAGGCTTTCCAATTCCATGTCTTGCCCCTCAATATGCCACTAATGCACCTCTAGGGCCCCTAACCCTTCAACAACCATTACGTGTAATGGCAGGCATCCTACACACAATTTTTAGTTTTAATGAGTTAATCATAATGGGTTAGGCTCTAGTCTTATAACCAAATAGGCTCTGATACCATAGTGTCATGCCCTAAATTTTAACAAGGCAAAACTCAACCCAAAATATATTTTTTTGAAAGGTGAACTTGAAGATAGTATGTGTAGACCTAAATTAAGCTATGAATGTTTTGTTGAACTATAGGTGCTTGGAATAATCATCTCGTACCCCTTGAATATATTGGATGTTTACTTAATAGGTCATTATTATTGATTGATAAGGGAGAGTTTTGATCAATCCAAATATTGTATATCATGTTTCCAAGGGAACCAATTAGTACCTAACATTTATTGAAACCCTAAGAGGTAGATGATGATGTGTCATTTCAAATTTCATATCCTATCCTTAAAATTAAGACCTTTCAAATATAAATATGAAGATGTTTTGTTTTTCAAGTCATTATATCATATATGTATTCATAATCATAACCCATTATATTCTATTGTATAATTTCATTTTAGTTTATTATTACAAGGGTATAACTATTTTAATAAATTTTCTTTCATGTTATCCTTTGTTAACTTCAACTTTGATACCTTATGACCCAACACTACTAGAATTTCAAAACTCCTACAATGTATTATCATGTACTCTAACTCCCATTCTATTAGTATAGGAAACACATCATGATGATATTAATGATGTCAATTCATGGATACCAATTATTGTGTCCTTTTTAATTTACATCATTACATACATGTACGTAACATTAATATGATATAGATGATTTATTAGAATATTTATTCCAAACATAATTGTTATACATAGTACTATTTATTTATTTTATCTTATTATTTATTATTATTATTATTCTAAATTATCTTATTCACTAATTATGTATAATTAACTATTAGATAAAACCTTCATAAATTCCTAAATCTTCCACCACTAACACTAATCCTAACTTCCTCCAGTAACACATGCCTTTGTTTTCTATAATAATTCCCAAGGCAACATTGCAAATAAAATCCCATAAAATAATTTGAACCATCCCACTAACTACTAACCTTTTTCCCCATATAATAATATAATTAAAAAAGAAGTAATGCTTATCATACATACCCTTAACTAACTACACACCCACCCATGCAAATTTCCTAAGACCTAACCCACTACCATTTTCCCAACCTCAGACTTTACCTCCCCCACAACTTCCTTTATACTATCCAAAATCTACATCCCCCTTCCAAACATGTGGTCCCCACCTAGGCTCACGTGAGTCATGAGGGGAAGTCAAATTCCTAGGGTGGCCCATCATGGGCACTTAACCGCAAACTTCACTTCCTTCTTCCTAGGCATGAGTTGGTGGGTGTGAAGTGTAAGTTTAACACCATTTCCCATATCCAAAAAGGTAGGTGCCTAGGGATAGTAACTTAGGAGGTCAAAATCATAACTTTATCTAAGTCCAAGCTGGGGGCAATAGCATGGTCACCTAGTGGGGACCACAACCCCCTTCTCCCATATTTGAATATGGTGATCTTGCTACAAAAGGTAATGCCTAGATTCAATATTTTAATTGTGTTTATAAATATGCTTGTATTTTGGGTTTGGTTCAAGTGTTAAATCTTATATTTCTTTTATTTGGTTCCATGTTATATGTAGAGGTACTTTATCGTTAGGGTTCAACCTTTCTAGGTAGGGTGTTTTTGTATTCTAATGTGAGTGGACATATTTTGTCCTTTAAATAATTATTTATTTTAATTTTCTTCTTACCTCCTTGATGGAGTTATTATTTTAATTTTATCTTATAAGGGAGATTCTAGGTATATATTCTTCCCAATTATTATATTGCTCTTTAATAGGCATGGATTAATTTTCACATTCTCATACATTTTCCAAAGAATAAAAAGTGTAGCTATAGGAAGGTAAAATTTGGTGTTGAGATTTGTATTTTTCATATTTCTTTTAGGAGACCACAAACATGAAGTGCCAATGATTTGACTCAACTTTCCTACCAATTTTAATTTGCAATTTGATATTACTTTAGCATTTATCTAGTCCAAGAAGCTATTAGAACTTGGAATACAAATGAATTAATGATCATGCATATACAATGAGCTACCAAACATGATAAATTTTCTTCCATTTTATTGAATGCATAACATATAAACTTACAATGCAATTATCTATGTTTAATTGATTTATAAGGAGAAGTGTCTCATTCACATGATTCTCCATTTTACATTAATTTACATAATCTGAAAACTCACAATGAATATAAACTATATGCGATTTCTCAATCTTCCCTTACAAAATTTCAACAAGATACAATAATAATAATATCCCTCTTTACATCACAATGAAATTATCATGGAGACTTAACATCCTAACACATTCACAATGACATGGAAGATTTGTATCTCCACACTCACTTGGTTTCCAACACTTCCATGAATAAACCCTAATCTCTTCATAGGCATCATATTTTCAAATACCTACAACACAACACAAAACTTGGAACCATGGATGCTCACCTCTCATCCTAGGCTTCCATGAAGATACCCACCAAGCAGGGGAACAAGATCCAAATGGGATACACACATACAACACTTGCAAATGCAAGAAACACACCTCCTAACACTAAACAATCCCTCCCATGGCTTGCACATTGATTTACGATTGGAATCATAAGAACATTGGGTGAAGGTGGGCTCTTCAAAGAGGAGATTTTCCATGTCAAATAAACTCACACACATTTAATTTCACCATGCCTCTAAAAGTCTTTCATCATACATGCTTCTCTTCACAATTTCTACTTATCACCCCCAAATTCATATTTCCACTTATCACCCCCAAATCACAATATCAAGACAATGGATTCAATTTAAACCATACTCCATGAAATCTTTCCCCCTTCTCTCTAAAAGAATAGGCTCTCTACTACATTGTTGAGCCCAACTAACCCCTTCTCCCAAGACTACTCTTCATTATAGTACTTTCCTCAAATATCCTATATGATCCTTCATCTTCTTAGAAAACATTGTCAAGTCATCTAAATATATGACAATAATCTTATTTTTCATATTTACAAAAGAGAGTTCCATACCTCATTGGAAAGTGGCACAAACATTGATGAGGTTGAAAGGCATTTTCTAATATGTGAAGGTTCCCCATGGGGTGGTGAAATTGGTTTTATGATGATCGTAACTTTCCACTTGAAACTAACTATAGCCTAAGAAGTCATCAAGCATAGACATCATTTTTGTACTTGTCACTATCTATAATAGGTGATCCATATTAGGAAGTGCATAATTATCTTTTAGTGATGCCTAATTTAGGTTCTAGAAATCTATTTATATCCTTGTCTCTCCATTTTTCTTCCTAACTAGCACTATGTTATCTATCTAGGTGGAATGATGGATTGGGTATATAATTCTTTCCTTAAGCATTTTATCCACTTCTCTGATTTTATTGAAAAGGAGAAGCATCTAGCTTTAAAGGAATTTCATGCTTAAATTTTCCATTCATGAAACTTTTTGAATCTTCATAACTCCATACAAATAGATCTTGGTAATTGATAAAAAAAATTATTAGCTTCTTCCCTTTCTTCTTGTGTCCAACATATTTTGACATTATTCATTTTAGGGCTTTATTCACATCTAATGTAAACATCCAATGTTCACTCCTTTTTATTCACTAGTGGTAGGTCCTTTCTCCACTATCTTCTTCTTGATATAAGTATCATGGAATTGAATAATTTTTCCAGTGATAAAAATTAGGGGGGAATAGTATTACCTTGTAATTGGATGATGCTATATTTTTCTTTCTTCCATTTTCTATGGTGATCGTTTTGAACACCATTTGAATCATTTTTATTAAAAATCTTAGCATTCTTTAGAAATAGGTATAGGCTCTTATCATCTTCAAATACTTGCTAGTCTTTTGGATTATCAAGTACAAATGGTCTATATATGACTTCCACATGATACCTTTTATCTTTAAATTCTTGGTGGGGAAACAATAGGGATGCAGATATTGCTAATGAGTCTACCTTTTAAGTCAACTCTCTTGGCACAAACTCTACTCAGAAGGCATCCAATCCTTCAATCTTGTCCCATATCTTTTTGCTGTATTTTTTCAATTTATGATCTTCTACAAAAGCTTGACCTTTTACCTGACAAACAATTAATTCAGCATCCCCTCAAGCTTTCAATATTTTCACCCCCTTTTCTTTCATTACAATCATTTTGAGGAGAAGGGCCTCATACTCATTTGTATTATTCATATTCCCAAATTCTAACTTGAAAGTCATAGGCTCTGGCTCACCATCTAGAGGTATCAATAAAATTCCCATTCCTAAGCCAAAGGAAGAGCAACTTCCATCAATTTCCAATATCTAGATCTATGATGTTTCTTCCTTACTAGAGTTTTGAATTTCCACTTCCTCACCTTCATGTAAATCAATATTATCGTTATTGAAAAACATATACTTTCTGAATTCCAATTCTTGATATAGAATATGAGCTTTGGGATCATTTAATTTTAGAATAGTCAATTTGGCCTTCTCTTCATGTTCTAGCTTAACTTTCTTGCTACCCATCAAAATTATGGCCTGAGACCAATCTAATTTTATTTCTCTGTCTAAATCTCTACAAAAAGTTCTACTTAGCAATAACCATTAACTAGCAAGAATATTAACAACCAAGATAGTCAACAACAGTTTCTTCTCTGGATGAATAGTCAAGGCTACCTGAGCATCTTTGATTTTTCCAAGCAATGGGACTTGCTTGGTATCCATATAGTAGCATCTACCATGAATCTTGGTGAGAGTGAGACCTAAGGTTTTAGCTATAGGGTAGGGCATAACATTGTTAGAAGTTTCTAAGTTTATAATATAGTCGTTCAACTTGTAGCCATTTATATAAAGGCATATATAGAAAGGCTCAGGATTTTGGCCAAGAAAGGTAGCTAGAATAGTAGGTTCTTCTTTTTCAAAAAGATTGGATGTCAAGTATTCATCATCTAAGGTTGAGGCAAAATTATGATTTATATTTATATTATTTCCTTTATAGTGGTCTATGAATCTCTTTAATTTAGTGGGATTAGATTTCAAATAGTCTATGGGAGAAATTTGAATTTTGGACTCTTTGTAGAATTTAACAAAATTGAAGGGACCTTGTTCTTTACCCAATTGAAGAATATTCACTCCTTGACTGGCATCTTTAGTACCTAAAGTAGATGGGTCATGGGTTCCTAAAGGAGAATAAGGAATTGTGGTTTTGCCTTTTTTATTTCTAGTGAGCATGGTATATACAGTACCATCTATAGTAGGATAACATTCTCTATGTCTTTCTGAGTTAGACTCTACTCTAAAAATAAATTTATAGAGTTTCCATTCAAGCATGAATCTATTTCAACCTCTGGCATTGAGGTACTGAATTCATTATTCATCAACAACTGCATCATGTGAACTACATCTAGGCAACTTTCTCCATCATGGTTTGTTGTCAAGTGAAATACACACATGTTTCCCTTTTTAGGGGATGCTTCTATGGCCAACCTTTGTTGAAAGCTAGTCAATTGTAGGGTTCTACCTTTATTATTTCTTCCATCATTATTCCTTCTAGTTTGGTCTTGGAAATTTTGTTGACAAGGGTTATTGAATTTAGGAAGTTGTCTCTTCATGACAATAAGCTCATTTGACAATTTTTGAATAATTTCCTTTGAAGAGGTAGTACCATCAATACTAGCCTTAGTTTGTATCTTGCATTTCCATCTTTTCATTGAGATCATATCATCTTCTAATTCCATAGACATTCTCTACATCACTTCCAAATTAGTAGGATGAACCCTTCTTAACTCAAAGTTGATATCAAGTGGCATAGAACTTATGAAGAAGATTTTTAAGTTTCTTGTAGTAGACCTATCTGATACAAGAATCATGTTAGTGATTTTGTTAGAATTAGTAAAAAAATCTCTCATGCTTATAAAGGGTTGTTTCTTGATGGATGTTAGTTGTGCCACCAATGCATGTTCATCTTCATCCATTTTGAACCTCGCTTTGAAGGTCATCCTCATTGTCATCGAGCTTGTAATTGTAGCGTCACCTAAATGATAGAACCAATCAATCACAACATCGACCAGGGTTTCAACAAACAATTTGATAGACACATCTTCATGTCCAACTCCCAAAATATGAGTTGCTGCAAAGAAAGCCTTAATATGGTCATCCATAGAAGTTTTCCCATCTCCTGAGAATTTGGGAAAATTCTTCCTAGAACCTACAGGAAGTGGATGATATGCTACAAGTTGTAAAGGACCAGTTGCAGTGACCCAAGGAGATGTCATGACTATTTGTCTAAGGTATTGTAGAAAATTTATAACAAGAGGAGTAACTACTCTAATTAGGGTCAATCCTTGACAAGTGGTAGATAATGGAGTTTATGTCTTGGGAGGCAAAGGTGGTTTTCTTATACTCTTCCAGTCACTTCTTCAATGGGGTGCTTCTAATATGACCTGAAGCCAAGTATTTTAGGCCTTTCAAATATAGGAAATTGCCCACCCTTCTCTTTGGTATTCCTAAGAAACCTTCCTTGATCTAGAGCTTCAGATTAATTCTTTTGTTGAGCTTTTTGTTCTACTCTTTAGAGTTCTCTCCTTTGGATTTCTCTTTCTTGTTCTTCAACTCTAGCTTCTTATTGTTCAAGCACTTGAATAGAATTTTTGTAGTGCATAGTATTTCTTCTATATCTCTAGATGAATGTGTTTAGGGAAGAAATGATATCTTATTGGTCATCTTGAAATATAAGATTAGGTTGGGGTATAGGAAACACATTCTCATGAGGTAACCCCATTATTCCTCATGTTAAACCTTTTTTTGGTCTAGTGACTATTCAATCTCCCCAAAAGAGCCATCAAAAATATGTTGGTAAATAGATTGTTATTTCTTATAATAAATCTCAATGCTCCCAAATGTATAAAGAATACTTGAATACAATAGTTGGGAAAATATTATTTGATAACTAATTTCCCTTTGAATTATAGGTACAGCTCCCTTGTCTATGATTTTCAAAGAATTTGTTTATTTCTAATTATACTATGGTATGTTCTTAACTAGAGAATAGAAGAAGAGGTAAACCAAGTTAGGTCTAGGTAGAACTAAATTATGCAATTGATTGGTCTTAGGATGAGATCAATTCCAAAAATTCACACATCTTATGAATCTATGTAATTCATAATGCAATTGCAAAAACTTGTAATATGAATAAAATGCAGGATGAAATGATATGAAGCTAAGATGTGAGACTATGCTTTTCACATCACCACAAAAGTATTTATTTTAACTTTAGTAATTCTCTAATTACTTGTTAGTTCGTTAAATTGAAACAAGAAACAAAACTCTATTTTTCTTCAAATTTCTAATCTAACTTAAAAGAAATACATAGACTAACCTATGCATGGAATAGTAAATCAATGGTATTAAACACTTCCTTTCTTGGCTCTGCAACAAAGAGTATTTCACACCAAAATTTTCCAACTTTTCTATTCAATTGGAAATTTTCATGTATAGGCCCCTCCTAGAATTCTAAGTCAGTTACATATTCATAAATTGCATTAACAAATCACTTGAATCACTCCAAAATCCAACGGTCATTGATTACGATTCAATATAGAAGAGAAAGAAAGAATATCTAATTAGAAACCTTCAAAATGGTTCATATTCCTCTCTAGTCTATACCAATCACCTTGGTGCCAAAACTTGTATTTCATATCTCAACGATCACGACAGGTGTAAATTCTCACCATTAATCTCTAATCAATGATCACGATTAATTATTTATGACTTCTTCTATGGGTTCCTTTGTATACATGTGTCTAGTTCTTGCTTTCCTACATTGGGTATTCTTCATGCATCTTTGAAAAAAGGGAAAGTGACAATTGTTGATCCCTTAAAATCTGATGGTTGAATGATATCTACTCTTTTCATGTTGCATCTTCACTATAGTTCAAGATTTAACATTTCTTCTAACCACAAAAAAATGATGGCTAAAAAAATTGACCATGTCATGGCTTTGCAACTGCTCGATACAAATTGACTCATCTAACTACCTATGACAATGCAAAAGCTTAAGTATTAACTATTATGGTTAGCTCTTTATCACTTTATAAAAAAACTAGATGTCACTTATTTTGATCACTTAACTCATCTAATTATTGAATTCCTTATTGTCTTTTCATAACTTCCCATGTCTCCATCCTACTGACCATAGAAAAGTAGCGACAACTGCACACTAGCCATAATCATGCTTTTACAACATCAAAATTAACTATTATTTCAAACCTGTGAAGTAGCGAAACCTTTGAATCTGACCATGTTGCCTCTTCACAACTGTTAATCAATTAACTCCTTTATCTCTTGCAATGTTTCAATGATTATTTGACTTAACCACTATTGTCTCTCACAACTTCACAACCTTCTTTGAGTTTCAATATTAACATGGTGCAAAGATGTGATTTATATACTTTCTCCACTTCACAACTTAATATGAAAGTTTAGCTGACTGCATGGGATGTTGTGATTCCTTTTATTCATCACTTCACAACATTAAAATGTCATAAAAATTCCTAACCCATGACCTTGCGATATCCATTTGAACTTAACTATTTCTTTCCTTCACAATATCATAGCTTGAAAATTTAATTCATCATTTGAACCTACGATAGTGTGAATACCTTCATTCTAACCTTATTGCCACTTTGCAACTGCCGAACACATAACTTGTTTCAACCATGTGATGTTGCGTTAATTGTTCTAATTGATTGTTACTTCATCTTGTATGTGTGCAACCATAGAATTTAACTATCATTGATACCATGCAATGATGCAAGGATAGGCTTTAACCTTAACCCTTTCTCTATTTCACAGTTTCACTATTTTGACCTCATCTATTCACATGCAACGATGCAATCTTCTTTGATCTTTAACTGTCCTTTTCATTTTTTTGTATCCTCATGACTTGAAAATTCTTTAAAAAATTATCTATTTTATCAAAATAATAAGATACTCCTTCCTTTAATCACCTTACTCATTCAATCTAACTTTTCTCCAAACATCATGAATTAAGATTTTAACTCATCTATTAACTCTATGATGATTTGATAGAATCACTTCGTCACCTCACTACACAAACCAAAGATTAACATTATCCTTGTGTGATGTTGTGACTGATTAAAATTTGATTACATTGTTCCCTTTCATGGCTTCACAATCTGAAAGCTTATGTAATGCCCTGTCAAGGGATCCAAAAGAATTAACCTAAAGTTTTAACTAAGTTTTCCAAACATTTTTTTTTTTAACAAGAAAGATAAACCATAGACATAAAACACATAGTAGCAAAAGCAATAATCATACAACCAACTATAGAATACAATAATAGGCTACATTCCTTAAGGATCCCAAGACGTTGAGTCACATTTAAATTTAATCAATTCTAAGTCTAACAACTACCACATCCACATGAAAGAATAATTAAAAAGTCTAAAGTCCATAATATACATTTGTTCCGAATACCTCTTGGCAAATGAAATCCAGAATGCTCAATCATCCACTATACATGTCACAGGGTATGAAAGGCTTAAAAGAATATAAATATATAGAAATAAAGATACATCATCCTCATCAAATCCATGATACAAAGTACAATAAAATAAATGAAATCATCCACCATACATGATACATTCATACAACTATCCATCATAAAACACAACTAAGTATGTAGTTCCTCCCAACCATCAATAGAATCATAAGACCATCATGGGCCCTAGCCATCCCCCGTGCATAACATCCCAAGTCACCAATAAGATCATCAGTAGTATAGTAATAGGGACATCACTACTAAACATACTATAACATAGTCATAAGGAAATCTAAAATACAAGAATACAACATAAGATGATCCTAAAAGAAAATAACATCACCTATCACATGCTAATCATCAATATGAGGAAATGCAACAGTAAATAACATCACCTAATCATGATAAACAAGCATCCCAAGAAGCTCTAGCCATGGTGACTACAGATAGATCTCAATGGTAAGAGTGAAAAAAACACTACCACTCGACCGCGTGGAACCTGAATGGCCCACTCCCACCACATTGAGGAGATAGTCTCAAGTCCCATACAGGATATCAAATCACATAACACAAATACTCTCTAAGTTCAGGAATCCTAAAAGTATACTAACTCAAAGTTTTCAACATAGGTTGACATCTAGACCCAGAGGCACACAAAGACATGTAGGCAACCTACTATGTAAGCGAGAAAGTGTCATTGCATGAATCACGATCGGAGTTACCCAAGTAGTCCCTTAGGACTCTCAAGTCCATAATGATCCCACTATGGCCACTAGTATGCTCTCATATTGACAAGGAATACTACAGAATGCAAGGTCACAACCAAGCATTCTCTCTACTCCCATCCTAGTCTATACTAGCACTCAAGGCATGGGCAAGAAGATACAAGACTCTTATTAGGTTAATTTTAATCCCATTTAGTGTAATGCTTTCACTTATTAAATAACTTACAATGGGTTACCCTCAGGACCACTTAGGGTCCCCGGTCCCCATTGCAAGCCACTTTCTGACACTACATATAGATAACCTACCCTAGGCTCAATAAAAGCACAAATCAATAATCATATAAAAATCACCTCAACCCTATACAAGAAAATGAAAAGCATCAAAAGATAATCCACAATATTCACATCAGTTCTCCATGAGCAACTGGAAAGCATCAAATGATAAATCACAATATCCATCAGTTCTCTATGAGCAACTAGAAAGTATCCCAAAATAATATTGATCAAAGACTCCAAAATGGTCAAGTCAAACATGTCACAACATGACATCATCAAGATCAAAGCAAACACTTCAGTCTCATCAAGGTGACTAGAAAGTAACCCAAGTATAACTGATCGAGACTCAAAAATGGTTAAGTTGGGTATCTCATAAACATACACCTCAGCTTCACACAAGGAAATTGGAAACCAATAACAATCAATAATCCACACACATCATAGAGCATGTCATCGCATTACCATGGTTGGGTTTTAAAAAGATCAAGATCAAAAAATATGATAACATCACAATCAAAAAACTCCCAAGCCTCTAGTAAACATCCTAAACTGGTCAACACTCTAGGATAAACCCTGAAACCCCAAAACATAGATAGCACATAGAAAACAAAACAATCTCACAGTTGGGTTTGACTGATAATATGTTGTTGAGTTAATGTAAGGTTTTCAATTTTCATTTCAAAGAATATTTCAAGTGTATAAGATTCTCAATTTATTCCACATAATCACCCATTCATTTATTCGACCTAAATATATAAAGTTACCCTCATGATAAAAGTCAATTTCCTAAAAGAATAATATGAGGATAAAATTTTTTTTTAAACAATATTTATTGATTTTAAATAAAATAATGATTAATTTCATTAAAATCAAAACCATTAATAATTCGATAATTCTATAACTCTGTTAACTAATTAATCTTAATTAAAATTATATATAATTAAGTTAATTAATAATTATATAATTAATCTTATTAATAAATCTACAATTTTTATTTAAACATATTCTTCATTAATTAAATTTAATCAAACTAATCTTTAATTAAATTAATCAATGATTATCAACTAATTACATATATTAATATCCTTTTCTTTCTTTTTATATATATTAATTAACAATATTATAATTAATTAAAAATTTATAATTAACTTTGTTAATATTTTATTAAATAATAATAACAAAGTATAATTCTTTAACATTTAAACTTATTAATATTTAATATATATTAAATAATATTTAATACATACTAAATATCATATAATAAATTTAATATAAATTAATATGTTAATACTTAAATTGCATAACATATATATTTCAAAACTTAATTAAATTAAATTTAAAAAAAGTGTAAACTTACACTTACCTGCTGCCTTAAGCAGAGGGTCATGCATTGACGGTTGTTGTCACAGTCACCCCTGCGACCACAATTGCAAGTACGACTATGTATAGCAATTAGCTACCATAATAGGTAAGAAGTGGGGGTGGGTAAAACCCCCTCCCCAATTATATTTTTTTATTTAAATTTATTAAAATTTAATACAATTAAGGTTTTAACATTTTTTTTAATATAAATATATTTAAATTTAAATTTTATTAAAATTTAATAAAATTAAATTAAGACATATTATTATACATTTTTTTAAAATAAAATTTCCAATATAGATCTAGTATGGAATTCCAAACCAACTAGTTAAATTCTACAATAAAATTCATTTTCGTAACAACCCATATTCCCTTTTTTTAACATTCGATTATGAAAGAGGTTATGAGATTTGTTTGATTTCTTTTATTCGACCTTATTCGAAATAAAATATAATTCTCTATAATATATTCAGTGAGGTTTTCTAATTGTTCTTTCAATCCCTAGATACAGATTGAATTAAATAGCAAAGATTTAGAATGAAAAGTGGAAGAATACAAACAACGAAATTTGAGAAACAATTTTCTACAAGCACAAAGTAAATAGAATATATTAAATTACATAATTTATTTAGTGATCAAAACACAAGACCCTACCTGCGTCTGATGCTAATACGCAACCCAGAAGATTTGTGAGAGAATTCGCTTCTATCCAAGAACTACTCTTTAAAAAAATTCTAGATTTTCCTTTCCTAAATTCACTTCCAAATTTTTTTCCAAAATTCACGTCCAAATTTGTCTCCCTTGAAAATGAACCCTCTATTGGTGCTAATGAGTTCTCTCTCCAAATTGGGGCACTAATTGTGCGCTCACCTAAGAGGACTCCTTGCTCACAAGACTCAACTTTAAATTGACTTTTATTTATCTTTCTTTTATCTTTTCCATGCACGTGAAATGAATTATGTTACTTTATTTAATTTCCACTTGAGTTTGTTTTCAATTAATTTATTATATTTAATCCCATGCACACTTTATGAAATTAAAATATCATTATTAAATTCACATGTTTAATCTTTTTAACTAATTTTTTAATATTTTAATCTCATGCACACATCATGAGAACTTAAAACTTTTAACAAATTAATATATTTTCACTTTTTAATTTATTTTTGAAACTTAACTGATAAAATATTTATTAACTTAAATAATAATATTATTTAGCATTTATTTAAAAATGAACTCTAAATATATTATTATTAAATTAAATAAATATTATCATGTTCTAGATTTAAACTTATAACTTCTATCTTCAAATTTAATTCTTTTTATTTAATTAATTTGACAATTAAATATAATTAAATATTAAAATATCATAATAATTTTCCATTAAATTAAATCATTAATCTAATCTTTTAATTTGATTTAATTAATAGAAAATTCACCAAAGACTCATAAAACAATCATACGAAAACTCAACATAGAAAAACACATACAAAATCAAACTAAAGGGTTATAATCACAAATTGACATCATCTAATGCATTTGGAGGGTACTCAACTCAGATACTTGTCTTAATTATGTAGGACAAATGGCTTAAAGGTTTAGGATTTGGACTTAAGAATTTATCTCCCCTCTCTTGCAATCGAGATAATGTGATAGGGTATGCTCATCCTAGCAATTTAGGGAAGTCGATACTTGGTACCTACAACCTGCATAAAATCCACACATGTACAAACACAATATTCTAAGCTAAACAAACAATGGCAGGAAGTGGTACACTGTGTAGATCCTAACTAGCAGGTGACTACGACTCCCTTCCTTAACCACATCAAAAATGCCATACATAAAGAAAACAAACATGCACACCATACACATGTAGTATGGGGTAAGTATCCATAAGAAAACACATATACTAATCATCATCAATAATGAAATCACTGAATAATCATCATGCACACATGAAATATAGAGTACCAAGTAATCTCATCATGTAATCAACTAAATGTAAATCAATATCTGATAATCTTAAAACAATGCCACTAATCATCAACATAAAACTAATCTAAAAGAGTTTGGCAATGATAAAAAAAATGTGAACTAGGGGCAAGCACTATAGCTTAACTCTAGATTTAAGCCTGCGAAGCTGTGAATGCAATCTTTCCATTGTTTCCCAACCTTGACCTTGAGTTAACCTTAACTAAATACGATGATGCAATAACTATTTGAATTTTCTATTGTTTTCTTTTGTACATTTGCAACTAATCACTACTTTTTTTACTAACCACATTGAAGTAGTGATAACTTCCTTCATGGATCCCTCTGTGCACACGTGTCAACACCTCACTTTCCCACTTTGGTTAAACATCACACAATCTCAGAATGTGGGAAAGAGACAATCGTTAATCTGTGCAAAATTGAACAACATCAAGAAGATGGCGGTCCTTTATTAGAATTGGCATCTACAACCAAAAAAAACATACCATGTGGCTCCTATTCTGACACATTTATTTTCTTATGACCCAGGCTCAGTCCAGTCCCACCATCTCCATGTGGTGGCTCATCACTTACTTTAATTAAAATTTAGACACTTGCAAAATGTGGGAATATGAAAAATGTTGATCCTTCTCTAATCGACACTATGAATATGCGCTATCTTACATCACTTAAAACTAAAAAAGGAAGAGGGCCCAACTAACAAGTAAGTGATTGACTTTTCAACCGAGCAATGGTGTTCACTCCTTTGTTAATTGACTCTTCTACCCTTTTATTTGGTCTTCATCTAACGATCTGGACTTAAACTCTAAACCATTTGACTTGTCAACTTTGCAATGTAGATGTGTTGATTAAATAGAAATCATTGATTGGATTTCAAAAAGAGTCATACCACCTTTGACCAAGTTCTTTCACCATTTCTAAGGATTCATCTACTTCTCCTGCATTCAATCTATTTTCTCTTGCTCCTATGATTTGTGCATTGATTTTGAGCTTCAATGTTGATGGTTTTAGTTGCCATTTTCTCTTAATCTAGTGTGATCTCTCCTTTTAGATATCTTTCTCCTTTAGATAGAAACCTTTGACTATGAAGTTATAAATTCTCAGAGAACTACTATTTCTTCCCTCTCATCTAGGAATGGATTGATACTTACCCTCCCAGCTAAATCACCTAGTAGGACCTAAATGCACTTTGACTTGATTGATTCCCACCTAGGTAAACTTAGGGAAGAGATGATAGAAGAAAACCTAAATAGAAAACTAGACCCAAACAAGACATCACATTGACTCAACCCTGATTCTAGAAGTTTGAAAACTATAAGGGACCAAAATCATGGTAACATTGTTACCATTCACTTACCATATAAATAGCCACCATCCCTTGGATCCCCAATTCTAAAATAAAATAATATCATTTCCATTCTTAAAATAACCCTTTTTTCATTTTGCAAAAGACTTCCTTCAACATAAAGGCACTCTTTTGGGAATGATTCTACCATGAACATAAAAGTGGGTTTGAATGATACTTCTTGTAGAGTTTAATTGAGCATGGCAATGGTAGCGACTTGCACTATAATTATTAGTATTATTATTTTTAAAGGTTACTATGTTCACCTTCTCAATACTTGTAGTTTACTTCTCCATTTTTTCAATACTTGTAGTTTACTTCTCCATTTCTTCATGATTGACAACATGATCTAATTGAGCCTTGTTGAGCATTTTTTTTGCATGAGGTCAACAACAAGAATCCATAGTGTAATTCCTCTCTTGAAAAGAAAATCTTTTTAAGGATCCACTCCAAGGTTCAGTTTTTGTCTTGCAACGTACCAAAATCCACTTAGTAGAAGATAAATGTGAATGTTCACGAGGAGGCCTTTGCTAGTTCCAAAAACTCTTTTACCTTGGAATCAAGTAAAATCTGTTCGCTGTCTCAAAATATCATACCAAGAGAACAATATTTTGTATTTTCCATTTTTTAATGAATGCAACTCTAACAATGCAACTACTATGAGGTCCTATTTTAATGGGGGGGTTAGCAAAGAAAATAATGAAACTGAAAGCAAATAACATGAAATCAAACAAATTGAAAGTGAAATTCCTAAACAGACATAAGCTACAGAACACAATACATAACGAGTTAAACCTTTGAAGAAATCTGTAGGAAACCAATGAAAATAGGAGCAGCGCTTCCTAGAATCCACTAATGTAATCGTCGGTGAGAATCTGTAACAAATTGAATGATGTTTCACTCTTCATCAAATCGCAAGGCCATGGAAAGTGCGCTCATGCGAGACAAAAAGCTATGTAGACACAATTGGGTGATCTCTTCTCAAGCTCATTATGTCAACGGAATTCATATATCTATAGCAAACACCAAAACTAAAAGATCGCACAACCAGAAACAACGCAATAAACCTTTGGCTCAATCAAAATCTCATGAATAAATCCACAAAACAATGACACATTCAGGCAAGAATAACTACACTCTGAATGCTAGCACCAAAAGTATAATTTTATTGCATAATAATGACAACTCTTTTTACATTTTACAATGGGGTATTTATAAGAAATCGTCTCCTCAATTTGTGTTGAGAGTCAGACATATTTTGATGCAATAAAATGCTTTTAAAATAATAAAAACAAACTAAATATATACAAACTGACCATCTAACTGGTGCTTAGAGGGACTCCATCCATATTTTATTCATTAATTAGATGCATGAGCCCTTTACATGTCAAAAACAATGAAAGCATGAGAGAGAAAGTAGGAGGAAGCCATCAATTGAAGTAGAAGTGCATGGAGACACCAAAAATAGAAGTTGCCCCTTCACTAGGCATGTGTCAGTGTTAAACTTGCCATCAAAATGTGTTTCCAATGCATGGAAAGTGTTATTTTTGGAATTGGCAGTCAACTATTGGCACACCTCTGAATTGTGGAGCTGTGAACCTGCGTACCTGCAGAGCTATGGACCTACGTACCTGCGGAGCTCAATTCACCAAAAAATCAAAGTTCTCAATTTTGAAAACAGTTTCTAGGTTTTGTTCAACTGAGGTTTTAGATCACTTTTTTAATATGATCCATGCTCTTTTCTGATGATTTACACCCTCTTTATAGCCAATTACTTTCATAAACGTGCACTCCCTCCACTTCTTCAATCAAAAATCTCAAGGCACCTGCATTGAATCTTGTCCCTAATAGCTACATAAGATGAGGAACCTTATTTGCTTTATGTGTCCAACTTTTGTATCTTTGACCTTTGTCTTCTCTCCACCTGTCCAATCCTTCCTGGCGAGAAACCATGTGATCCAGATTATCCAAGATGATCAAATGTTTGCAACTTTTTATATTTTTTCACAAATTTTCTAGGCATTTTTTAAATGACCATTTTGGAGGCCTTTTGCTCAAAATTTCAAATCGGAACCTTTCTCGGTCCCTAAAATTGGGTAGTTGAAGGCTCATTGTTTTATGGATTTGAAATTAGATCTTTAGTTCTTCTTTCCAATAGCGTAAGCGGTTCTAAATTTTGAGGCACGAGTCAAAAGTTATGATCTCGACAAGTTGAGAATGCCATTTTTACCTACAAAAGAAGCAAATATTAGTCTGTAGAGTTAATAATGAATAGTAAGGATGCACTAGCCATTCAAACAAAACTGGGGGGAATGTAGAAATTTGGCTAAGTTTGAAATTTTGAAGCCCTGAAATTTGGCTAAGCTTGAAATCCTGAAGCCCTGAAAATTGGCTAAGTCTAGATTTCTGAAGCCCTGAAATTTTCTAAAATCTTTACCTTATCTCTGAGAGGTCTGAAACCTATCTCAAAAGATTCGTCGCATATATTAAAATATATCTTAAGTATAATTTGATGTATATTTTCCTTAAATGATATATTTTAAACCCCTCTTATTGGCTATTCAAGCAAAATTGGAGGTGAAAGGATAGCTTGGCAAGGGCACATGGTGCTTGGGAGCGTGGCGGCGTGAACATGCACGAGGCACCTTGATTGTGGGCACACGCACACTTACAAAATGCATCAAAGCGTGCGTGTGAGGCACAAAACCATGGAAAAGTGCACACACGAGTGCACTTGCACGCGGTGGCGTGCGAGGTGCGCGGCTGCACACGAGTGCACATGCGCGAGGCGCTATGCTTAGGTACGTAGTTGTGCATGAGCGCACACGTACGTGAGGCGCGGTGCACGAGCACAGACATGGCACACGTGAGGCACTATACATTGGTGTGAGTGCGGCACATGCGAGGCGCAGTATCGTACGATGAGGCACTGTACACAAGTGTGGGCGAGGTGCAGTAGCGCGCGGTGCACTGCCACACAAGGTGTGGCAGCGCGGGCACATGAGTGCATAGGCGCTTTGTGCAAGCGTCGCAGGCACAGGTGCGCGACACTTTTTCCAACTTTTGTTTTTTTTTTTTTTTTAATTTTTAATTTTTTGTGATTTTCAATTTTTTGATTTTTTTTTTTAAATTTTTGGACTCAACTTTCAAACAAAAATTCTTCTCTTGACTCGAATTGTGAGTTTGAGAGTCGAAAAAAGTAGGGGGTCCCAATTCCTAATAAGGAATGGGGCATGTTTTGTGGACACCACAACAAATAGCCCCGAAAAAAGGAAGAAATGAACAAGGCATTTCTTCATCAACAAATATTCCTCTGAGATGTGTTAAACACCAACCAAATTTTGAACACCTTGAGCGTATTTCAGATGACTTTGCAATCAAAATATCAGAAGCCGAAACCTTCAAACTCAGTGTGTGCATTATGTATTTGTTCCTTTTGATGCATTAGGAAGAAATTAATCAAAGTTTTCTGACAACTCAAAACAATCTTCCACTCCTTTTAGCTCATTCATTCAGAATCTCAACAAAGGCTCTTTATCAATCAATTGCTTGACCAGATGAGAGAATCAGTTTGAGGGCTCTTGGCAGGATGTCATGTTCTTTTAATTTTTGGCCTTTTGCATAATTGCTCCATGTCATTCAACATGTTACTTTTGATGAAACAGTACTTTTGAATACAAGACACTTTGTTTTGCATCGTATCTTTAGCCATTTCAGATCTTTAGAATCCTTCAGTCTTAACACTGTCTTCTTTTCTTTCTTTCTTTTTTGTTTTTAATTCTATATCCTGACTATGCTTAGACTATGTAGTCAGAACATCAGTGTCATTTCTTGGATTTGATCTCTTATGAACATCCCTTGCATTCCTCTTTTAGAACTTTTTAGGAAACTCTCATGCCAAACAATGATCTTAGTAACCTTTCGAGGAGACCCCTCCTATTTGAACTAGTCAGAGTTTGGATCATTTGTCATCATCTTTGACTTGAAATTGAACAACACCTAACACAATAAAATCTTTAAATTTGCAAATTGTTGAGAACTTGTTGGTCCAGACTTTTGATTTCGAGACTGAAAGTCCCCTATTTCCACAAGAAATGTCGGTTGCTTGGTTGGTATAAGACACACAATCATCCAAATGTTTTGACAAAGAAATACCTCTTCCTAAAATCAGAACCAAAGAGTGGTTAGTAAAGTCTTGAGAAAAATCCCAAGTACACCTTACCCCCAAGGACTAATGTAACTTTGAAAGAAAACACACGACTGAAAGAAAAAATGCAACAACTAACTAGAAATACTAAAAAGACTAAAAAAAATAAAAACAAAAGCTTATTTATAGAAAAACTCATATAATAACAATGTTGGGGTAGTTATTAGTAGATTTCTCATTATGTGCAATAGTAATGAACCACCCCATATAGTTCTCAAAAATGCTGACTTGTCTTTGTACTTAGAAAAATAAAGTCAGGACAATCTTGGTTCAAATTTAGAGCACAAATCACACAAAATTAGAAGTTGTGGTAACTCTTTATGGCCATGATTAATCCACAAACAAGTTCTCTTATCTTTAGCATCATATTCAAATTGAAAATCATCAAACTGAGAGGGATAATGGAAAGATATCACCTGATCCAGCAAGTCCCCCACCATAGGGGTACACTCACACATTGTAATTTCTCCTTCTAGTGGTCTCATCTCATGGTACACCACTTCACACAGACATGGAAACACTTTAGGTTTTGCCCCAGGCTCCCTTGGACTAGAAAAATCCATCACCAGTGTTCCTTTTGAATTATAGGATTCATCACTATCATCGACCAAGATGTTTTCTGCCTCATATCCCAAAGAAGCTTGTTCAAATCATATTTTCCCTCCATTGCAATCTCCCAAGCTAACAAGAAATCCAAACAACTTTCTTCTGAATGTAACCCAAATGGATGGATCCTACATGACTCAGTTTTTGCATGGTTTGATATGTGTGTGGAATACCCACAAATAGACATTTCCTTAGTCAAGTTTGAGACCAAATTGAACACTCTATCCATCTCTTCTAATGATAAATCTTGTTTTGAGGGAGATATCTTATCTTTATCCAATGGGGAATCAATATCACAATAGGAAGAACTAGTATCTTCTTCTTGATGACTTTATGATTCAAAAATCTCACCAACCTCAAGATCCTCTACATTTCCATCACTTTTTGCAACTTCATGGAGTTTTGGAACTTCAAACTTTCCTGCATCCTCAAGATCTCTTGGCATATCCACACTTATTGTGACATCAACACTTGGAAGAATTTCTTCATTGAATGGGAATGCAAATGCCTCGTGATCATCTTCATCAAATTTTCCTCCTCTGGACTTATCACATGATTCAAACATCATTGCACTAAACTGCAAAGGTTGTTTTTCCATGATTTGGGGAGGCTGATCTGAAACATCATTGTGCCCATACCCATTTTTACTTGGAATCATTCCTGTAATATGATTATTCTCATTGTTGACGTTGTTTTAAAGGCCAAAATTTCCACTCTAATTTTGAGAATAATTGTTCTGGGTAGAAAGTTGTCTTGGATGATTGCCTTGGTTTCTTGAAGAATTCAACTTTATTCTCACAAGTTCATTAGATAAAAGAGACATCATCTCCTTCATGGCCTTAAGCTCTCTAGCCACATCATTTTCTACTCCAATGGATGCAACTGCCTTCTGCTCAAAGAAAGTGGTCTTTTGAGACCCATATCCGAAATATGTAATTGTTGGCATTGGAGTAGTAGTAACATGATTCGTGAATGTAACAGCCTCTTTGAAAACCTTTTCAATGGTATCAATGTCTCTAGGTGGGAGCCTTCTTAGAAAAATAGAAGTTAATGAATCCATTTTTCCAAAGTAGATCTAGATGGCAGCATCCTGTGGTACAGTGTATGGAAACTCCATTCTTTGATACATCCTATAGAAGCGATGATTAAACTGTGAAATAGTCTCATGGGGATCCCTCTTAATCAAGATGAACTGATGATATAGAAGAGCTAGATCAACATAGATCTTGAATTGTTCCAAAAAAATCTCTCAAAAGAGTTCCAATCCCTTATTAATGCCGGTGGAAGATTGAGGTACCAATTGAATGCCATTTCCCCCAAAGTGTAAGGAAAAAGGTGGCATACCACATCCATATGCTGAATTTGGTTTCGATTACAGATCTCCTTAAAGATTTTGATATGATCTTCTGCTATTCTTGATTCTCCATAGATAAATCGTGGCCAAAACATTTTGAGATTTTTGGGCAAGTCATGTAATGGTCCAGTTAGGTTCAAAGGTGACCTTTGGGCATTGAAGAAAGGCATGGTGCATAATGATGGAAATGTGTGAAGTGGAATGTAAAGCAAATGATGACGATGAAATGTGTAATGTGAATGGGTGAAGTTCTTGGAATCCCTTTATCACTATGATGGTTATGAAAGTGACTAAGTTGTAGGAACTTGTGTTTATTCTGGAAAAGCGCACCTCTGGAGAAGCACACTTTATCAAAATAGTGCACCACAAAATTTTATGAACTTGCAAATCTGTGGAGCTGTGGACCTATGGATCTGTGGAGCTGTGGACCTATGGATCTGTGGAGCTGTGGACCTACGAATTTGTGGAGTTGTGGACCTGTCAAGCTATAGACCTACGAAGCTGCGGACCTGCTCACCTGAATTTCTGAAAAACTCAAAAAAAATTCTAAACTTGTGCGAAGTGTAGATTATTGCAAGAGTGCAAAACTTTCAAAAATTTATCAAATCTTTCTTGTTTCTAAGAGTAGGTTCTTTGTTTTTAGGCCCTCCTTCTAGTGCCACTTCTGTTGGGCATTCGTTTTGCACGAGGTCAATGGCAGGAATCCATAGTGTAATTCCTCTCTTGAAAAGAAAATCTTTTTAAGGATCCACTCCAAGGTTTAGTGTTTGTCTTGCGACGTACCAAAATCCGCTTAGTAGAAGATAAATGTGAATGTTCATGAGGAGGCCTTTGCTGGTTCCAAAAACTCTTTTACCTTGGAATCAAGTAAAATCTATTCCCTGTCTCAAAATATCATACCAAGAGAACAATATTTTCTATTTTCTATTTTCTATGTTTTAATGAATGCAACTCTAACAATGCAACTACTATGAGGTCCTATTTTAATAGGGGGGTTAGCAAAGAAAATAACAAAACTGAAAGCAAATAACATGAAATCAAACAACTTGAAAGTGAAATTCCTAAATGGACATAAGCTACAGAACACAACACGCTGCGAGTTAAACCTTTGAAGAAATCGGTAGGAAACCAATGAAAACAGGAGTAGTGCTTCCTAGAATCCACTGATGCAATCGTTGGTGAGAATCTGTAACAAATTGAATGATGTTTCACTCTTCATCAAATCGCAAGGCCATGGAAAGTGCGCTCATGTGAGACAAAAAGCTATGTAGACACAATCAGGTGATCTCTTCTCAAGCTCGTTACGTCAATGACATTCATATATCTGTAGCAAACATCAAAACTAAAATATCGCACAACCAAAAACAACGCAATAAACCTTTGGCTCAATCAAAATCTCATGAATAAATCCACAAAACAATGACACATTCACGCAAGAATAACTACACTCTGAATGCTAGCACCAAAAGTATAATTTTATTGCATAATAATGACAACCCTTTTTACATTTTACAATGGGGTATTTATAAGAAATCGTCTCCTCAATTTGTGTTGAGAGTCAGACATATTTTGATGCAATAAAATGCTTTTAAAATAATAAAAACAAACTAAATATATACAAACTGACCATCTAACTGGTGCTTAGAGGGACTCCATCCATATTTTATTCATTAATTAGATGCATGAGCCTTTTACATGTCAACAATAATGAAAGCATGAGAGAGAAAGTAGGAGGAAGCCATCAGTCGAAGTAGAAGTGCATGGAGACACCAAAAATAGAAGTTGCCCCTTCACTAGGCATGTGTCAGTGTTAAACTTGCCATCAGAATGTGTTTCCAATGCATGGTAAGTGCTATTTTTGGAATTGGTAGTCAACTATCAGCGCACCTCTAAATTGCAGAGTTGCACACCTGCGTACCTACGGAGCTACAGACCTATAGAGCTCAATTTGCCAAAAAATCAAAGTTCTCAATTTTGAAAACGATTCCTAGGTTTTGTTCAAATCAGGTTTTAGATCACTTTTTTAATACGCTCCATGCCCTTTTCTAATGATTTACACCCTCTTTATAGCCAATTACTTTCATAAATGTGCACTCCCTCCACTTCTTCAATCAAAAATCTCAAGGCACCTGCATTGAATCTTGTCCCCAATAGTTGCATAAGATGAAGAACCTTATTTGCTTTATGTGTCCAACCTCTATATCTTTGACCTTTGTCTTCTCTCCACCTATCCAATCCTTCCTAATGAGAAACCATGTGATCCAAATTATCCAAAATGATCAAATGTTTGCAACTTTTCATATTTTTTCACAAATTTTCTAGGCAATTTTTAAATGGCCTTTTTGGAGGTCTTTTGCTCAAAATTTCAAATCGAAACCTTTGTTGGTCCCTAAAATTGGGCAGTTGAAGGCTCATTGTTTTATGGATTTGAAATTAGATCTTCAGTTCTTCTTTCCAACAGTGTAAGTGGTTCTGAATTTTGAGGCCCAAGTCAAAAGTTATGATCTCGACAAGTTGAGAATGCTATTTTTACCTACAAAAGAAGCAAATATTAGTCCGTAAAGTGAACAATGCATAGTAAGGACGCACTAGCCATTCAAACAAAACTGGGGGGAATGTAGAAATTTGGCTAAGTCTAAAATTTTGAAACCCTAAAATTTGGCTAAGTCTAAAATCCTGAAGCCTTGAAATTTGGCTAAGTCTAGATTTTTGAAGCCCTGAAATTTTCTAAAATCTTTAACTTATCTTCGGGAGGTCTGAAACCTATCTCAAAAGATTCGTCACATATATTTATTTATATCTTAAGTATAAGTTGACGTATATTTTCCTTATACTTAAATGATATATTTTAAACCCCTCTCATTGGCTATTCAAGCAAAACTAGAGGTGAAAGGGCAGCTTGGCAAGGGCACATGGTGCTTGGGAGTGCAGTGGCGTGAACACACATGAGGCACCTTGATTGTGGGTGCACAAACACTTACAAAATGCATCAGAGCGTGCGCATGAGGTGCAAACCCGTGGCAAAGCACGCGTTCGAGCGCACATGCGCACTATAGCGCGTGAGGTGCATGGCTACACAAAAGCACACATGTGTGAGGCACGGTGCACAGGCGCACAGCTAGGCATGAGCGCACACGCGCGCAAGGTGCTGTGCACGGGCGCGAGAGCGGCGCGCGCGAGGCGCAGTATCGCGAGATGAGGCGCTATGCACCGGTGCCAGCGTGGCACGCACGACGCATAGTACTGCATGACGCACAAGCGCATGAGGCACAGCAGCACGAGTGCGCGAGCATTGCAGGCGCAAGTGTGCGGCACTTTTTCCAACCTTTTTTTTAAAAAAAATTTTAAATTTTTTTTTTATTTTTTTATTTTTTGTGATTTTCAATTTTTTATATTTTTATTTTTTTAAAAATTTTGGACTCAACTTTCAAACAAAAATTCTTCTCTTGACTCGAATTGTGAGTCTGAGAGTCGAAAAAAGTAGGGGGTCTCAATTCCTAGTAAGGAATGGGGTGTGTGTTGTGGACACCACAACAGATAGCCCTGAAAAAAGGAAGAAATGAACAAGGCATTTCTTCATCAGCAAACATTCCTTCGACGTGTGTTAAACACCAACCGAATTTTGAACACCTTGAGCATATTTCAGTATATGCGACGAATCTTTTGAGATAGGTTTCAGACCTCTCAGAGATAAGGTAAAGATTTTAGAAAATTTTAGGGCTTCAAAAATCCAAACTTTAAATATATGCGACGAATCTTTTGAGATAGGTTTCAGACCTCCCGGAGATAAGGTAAAGATTTTAGAAAATTTCAAGGCTTCAAAAATCTAGACTTAGCCAAATTTCAGGGCTTCAGGATTTCAGACTTAGCCAAATTTCAGGGCTTCAAAATTTTAGACTTAGCCAAATTTCTCAACTTATACTTAAACGATATATTTTAAACCCCTCTCATTGGCTATTCAAGCAAAATTGGAGGTGAAAGGGCAGCTTGGCAAGGGCACATGGTGCTTGGGAGCGCAGCGGCGCAAACACACACAAGGCACCTTGATTGTGGGTGTGCGCACAAGCGGGCATGTGGCTGCACACACGTGCGAGGCACGAGAAAGGTGCTGTGCGAGGGCGCAGGCATGGCACAGGCACGACACGCGCGAGGCACAGTATTGTGCGATGAGGCACTATGCGCGAGTGCGAGCGTGGCGCACACGAGGCTCAGTAGCGCACAAGGCACGACAACACGGGTGCGCAAGTGCGCGGGCACTTTGTGTGAGCGTCGCAGGCGTAGGTGCGCGGCACTTTTTCCAACTTTTTTTTTTATATTTTTAAAATTTTTTTTTTTTTTTAATTTATTTTTTTTATTTTTTATTTATTTTTTTTTATTTTTTATTTTTTTAAATTTTTGATTTTTTGTGATTTTCAATTTTTTTATTTTTATTTTTTAAATTTTTGGACTCAACTTTCAAACAAAAATTCTTCTCTTGACTCGAATTGTGAGTCTGAGAGTCGAAAAAAGTAGGGGGTCCCAATTCCTAGTAAGGAATGGGGCATGTTTTGTGGACACCACAACAAGCCTATTTTGTGTTTTTAGTGCAATGGGATCAACACTCTTTGAAATAATTAATTCACAATCTCTCTCTTAGATATAACTATTGCTACTTCATCTTTGTGATATTTTTTCAAACATTTCACCGATCTTGTGTATGATTCCACATTTTGCATGTATGGCATTCAAGGTATTCATAGGTGTAATGTATTAGGTTCTTCTAGCATGAATCCATGTTTCTTCCTAATCTAGGCCCATTTGGCAGTGGGAATACAAGTGGAATAGGCATATGTAAATTCTTAAAATTTTGAATTCTTTGTTTGGATGCACCAAATAAGAATTGGAATAAGAATAAAATAGGAATATGTATTCCAATTTTCGCACAAAAATGAGCATTTTCAATTCCACCTAAATAGGTGGAATTGGAATACGTATTCCTATTCCTATTTTATTTATTTTAGAAAACATAAAATTTTAAGTTCGTGAATTCCCCATCAAGTTCTAACTGAACCAAACAAGAATAGGAATGTGTACCCTCATGTTATATTTGAGAATAAGTATTCATTTTCCCATATTTATATTCTCACAACCAAATGAAACCTATATCCTATCTTTGAATTAGGGAGAAAGGGGAGATAACATTATCTATTTTTTCAAACAATACTTCTATGTGGCATTGTTGTTCATTTTATAGGAGAGTGATAAACATACTTGTTCCAAAGTATATTGTAAAATATCACACCGCAACAAAAGAATGTATTAAGCCATTCCTACAAATCTTTACTTGAGCTTTTTATTGAGCATGGACTTCATCTATCAATGATTTTTTTCTAAATGTTCATCTCATACCTTGTCCATAATTTAAACATCTTTCTAGAATATGCTAATGAAATACTCACATTTAGTTTTTTAGTAGACTCTCATTGTTGAGTAATATTTTTTATATTTTTTAGTAGGGATGTACTTAATATTATTAGATGGATTTTCACATCCATTTGACAATTTCTAGAGAAACATAAGGACATAATCACTGATATTATTTTTTGTACTACAATGACATAAAACATAATAGGAAAAGATTAATTATGAGTTAAGAATTTTTTTTTTACAAAATAATTACTTGAATAATTAGTGATGACATGTTATATGTTAACCCTAAGAGGCAAAGAGTTAACTTTGTATTTTTCCAAGTGTGTGAAAGCTTGAAGGTCGACTAGATGGTATTTTATAAATTGTAAAAGTATATAAGAAGATTACAATATGAAAAGTTAAGTGTACTTCTAAGGAAGATTGTACAAACTTTATGTGATGTGAATTCTGATGTATGATCAAAATATAGAATATTTTGTGAAGAGAAGCAAGTGTTATATCATATATTGAAGATATTAGTGGCAAGCAAAGAGCTTTTTGTATCTATCTTTTTATATCAAGGAATTACATGTTTGGGCAATGGGCTTAGCTTGTACAACATTTTTTATATGTATATGCACCAACTCTTAATAGATTTGAGGCTTCTAACAAGGCCCAAGTCCTCTAATAAGGACCGAGACACTATATGCATGTAATAGATTGCTAACAGGGTCAATCTCTTTAATAGATAGTTTTGATTGGTGGATCATTTTCTCGGTACCATCCCCACTAGTGTTTTCTAGGGTCTAATTTAGTGGCTAATATTCGTAAATTGGTTAATTTTAGAATTTTTTGGCTGGTAATTTGGCTAATAATTTAAGATTTGATACAACCTAAATTGCCATAGTTTTATAAAATTCAATTCTAGAATATTTAAAATCACTCAATAATTTATTTTATTGAAAAATTTAAACTCAAATATTCGCCACAATATTCATTACATGAATAGATTTGAGTTACCAAAATATAATATATTATTGGAGAAATTAAATTGAACTAACCAATAATTATCATAATTATTAGTTAATTTAGGGATATATCACCAATATTTATTATTCACTATTGATTTAAAGTATATGTAACGATTCTCATAACATTCCACAAGGTAAAAAAATGTTCAATTTTGATTTGTAATATTCCATGGTGATTAATGAACTTCCTATTATTATTGAGATTTGTCAATATTTTATACAAAAAAAATTATGATTAAAAAATAATTGCCAAAATTAATCATATTTAGAATAAAAAATTGAGAGTTTCGCCAATATAAATAATTTTGTTTTTTCAAAATAATGAAAGATTTGCCAATATTTTATATCTTTTTTTGGAGGCGGCTTTCTTAAAGTTTACCCTAGTGTTTTCCCTTGGCCAAGGTTTCCCTAGTTAACAAAATATGGTGTTATAAGTTCTCTTAGTGCATGGTTATGTTTAATGTTTAGTATAATTAGTTTTCTTTCATATGTAAGTTATAAGGCAATTAATAATATTCAATTTTGTGCTAAAGTTTAGAGAATGCTATTATTAGACACCTAATATTGTCTAATAGGAAATTTAAAGATGTTAAGGATGAGATACCTAAGGATTTCTATGAGATTTTTTTGAATAGAAGAAAAAGGGTAGTTGATGAAGACAAGAGCATCAGATAAAATCAAATCAGAAAGCTATGCTAGATTGATAGTGATGAACACTTAGCCAGCCTAATGAAGAATCTTGAATCTTATATTGGAAACAAGATAAGAGTCATATTGATAAATGAGAGGTAATTATCAGGAAGTCAATCAAGAGACATAAAATGTTGTTGTACAAATGATGAAAAATCTAAATAAGGCAGTAACACTACCACAGGTCATCATTGGAAAGGACACAATGCAGATTGATAGCATAAAGGTGAGTATTGACACTTTTGAAGATCCATTTAAAGAGTTTGTCCCTAATGTTGGAAATTTTACTAGCTACACAAGCTCAAAGGATGAAGATGAAGATAAGAAGAAAAAAGAGGAAGGAAAAAAAAGGAAAAAAGAAGAAAATAAAAGGATAGAAGAAGAGAAGAAAAGGGGAAGAAAATAGAAAGAGAGAAGAAGAAAAGAAGACAAAGATAGACAAAGAACAAAGAAGAATAAAAAAGGAAGAGAAGAAGAAAGAGAAAGAACAAAAAAGGAAAGAGGAAGAGAAGAAGAAAGAGGAAGAAAAAAAGAAAAAGAAAGAAGAAAATAGGAAAAAGGAAGAGGAAAAGAAAAAGAAGGAACAAGAAGAGAAGAAGATGAAGGAGGAGGAAGAGAAGAAGAGGAAGGAAGAGGAAGAAAAGAAGAAGGAAGAAGGGGAGAAAAGAAAAGAAGAAGAAGAGGTGAAGAAAAAGAAGGAAGAAGAAAAGAAGGCAAGTGTACCTAGTTCTTCTAGGACACCCCTCATACTTGCAGCACTAACAAGTTCTGATGATGATGATCAAACTAAACTGATCTCATCACTAAGAAAGATCATTGACAAAAATAGGAAAGTGAAGAGGTTACAAAGATCTATGATGGAAGTCATAGAGAAACTTCAGATCACCTTGACTATAAAGTTGACAAAATAATACCCAGAGGATAGAGAAAAAGTTGTAGTATAAGATTTTGATGTTTAGTTCACACATTTGTCTAATATTGGATCCATTCAAGCTCAAACAAATCATTATGCATAGATGTTTGACATTTTTAGTCAAAACTATTGTCCTACATTTTGTCACCACAAAATGCAAGTAACAACACAAAAAAATTTCAAGCTAGTTTTGAGTCTCTCTAAGTTGAATGTGATATTCAATTTCTTAATGTTGATCAATGGATCAATTTCAATTCATATATCAAATCAGTTTACTGAAGCTTTCATCAAGTCTTTTTTGTTTTTCTTTCTATTGAGCCTTTGCTTGAATTTTGAGTCCATCATCTTCTTCTTCTTCTTCTTTGAGTTTGTGTTTTTAAGTTTTTAGTCCATTGGTTTTTCTCATATCATGACTTTCATTTTGCAATTTGATTCGGTCTAACCTAGAGCATAATCAGAGTAGTCAGTCAAAAGATATGGTCATTTTAGTGCCTCAAAAGTGGACTTTTTTATGCAACAACACGAATTAAAAATATCATGTTATATTTATAATTTGACATTCACGTTTTGAAACATATAACTTAAATTCACTTTATGTTATGTTTTTAGGTTACTTTATCATTTAAATTTTTATTTAAAGTAACTATAGTGCACTTTATGTTATAATTTTAAGTTTACTTTTTTATTTTTCACTTAAGGTGACTATATAAACTATATAGTTTCATTTTAATTTTTTATATTTAAATCAAATGCTCATTTAAATGTTACTTTTTAAATGATATTTATGTGTTATATTTTTAATATGATATATAAATATGGTTTATGCTCCATTAAAGTAACATTTTAATGGAATTAAATTGATATATGTTTTTGAAATGACTTTGAGTTATCAAAAGTGGATATTTTATGTGATATTACATGTAAAATCCATCAAAAGTGGACATTTTACATATCACTACATATAAAGTTCAACATAAAAGCATGAGACTATCAAAAGTGGACCTTTTTGCTGTCATTACACCAAAAATGTGAGCTTTCACTTGAAATATGTCATTTCATCGAAAACGTGAGCTTGAACTTAAAACATGCAATCCTCCCTAAAAAGTCAAATTTTAACCAAGTGCATATTTTAAAATGTGTCATGCCTCCAAAAAGGTGTGATTTGCCTTATCAAGAGTTTTTTTAAATATGCATTTCATCTTAAAAGATCTGATTTGTATCTTGTGCATATTTTAAAACATGTCATGCCTCTTAAAAAGTATGATTGTGGAAGAACACATGTAATGGGCCTCCAAGAACCCAATTTTGGAGATTGTGAGAGATTTACTTGATGGTTTTACATGAGATCTTCTCCAATAGGGTCATTTTTGCTTGGCAATGGATTTTCTAACATTGAAAATGGACTGATCTTGCTAAAAAATGTTATTTCAAACTCCTTCCAAGGGTACATTTTTTAAAAATCTTCAAAAAACATCATTTTTCGCTCATGTTTTTGCCCAAAGAGGAATCAATTCAGCATTTTAATTGTTTGTCATTGCATTGTGATACACATTTTCAACTTTAGAAGCCAAAAAACTTTTGTTTCATGCAAAAAAAATTAATCTCATTTTCGCTAAAATTGCTTGGAAAAATGGGCTTTTAATCCACTTTTATGTGTTTTGAAGCCACTTTTTAACATTTGGATTCATGTATATGCATTTGGGGAAGTCATTTTTGCATCTAAAAGTCAAAAATGACTCAAAACATGCATTTTTTTTTTCACGTTTTTGCAAAAATAGCCCAGATTTTTGCATTAAAAAGTCATGTTTTTGTTCAAAAAACTCAAAAAATAGCATTTTCAGCCCATACCTTTAATCAAGAGGGATTTTTTTTGAGTTTTAAATGCATGATATTGTCTTTGGAGACCATGTATTTGGCACTTTCATATCAAATTCGACCTTCATTGCTTATTAATATTTGTTAAATGCAAGTATGGAAAAAGTCAAAAAAGTTGTTTGAAAATTTGGATTTGAGGAAGAATTGATCTTCAAAGTCTATGATTCTTGCTATTTTTGCACTTTGATCATCGTGTAAATGGACTTATTCTATTTTTTTATTTAATTTGTGCTTATCTTGCTGATTTTATGCACATTTTTGCTTGATGATTGCCACTTGTTGAAATTGATGCCATGCAAAGTGCATTTTTTCTTTAAAAATGAAGAAATTGTTAATTTTCATGTTTTTGGTTTTTCCCCAAACTCCAAATTTGAATGTTCATGTTAAAGTGCTTTGCATCTTGACATGTTTGAGTCACTTTCCAAAGGTATGTTTTTCTTTTGAGTTTTTGTGTTTTGTGTGCTTGCTTTCCAGTTTTCTCCACTTTGAAGAAGTTACAAGTTCTTTCCCAAGAACTTTTTATTGTTTCATTTCATGCAAAAGCATCTTCATGTTCCACTTCCTTCTTCCACATCACAACACTTCATATCTCATCTGAAAAATGCAATATTTTTTTCATCTCATTCACCATCCCCACATGCATGTAATCCTATTTTCTACTTCCAATTTCACTCATCTCACTTTTCGTATCCACTCGCACAGCATGATTACATGAAAAACCTTACATGTAATAGCATCTAAAAATCCTGATTTTGACTTAAAGTCACTTTTTTAATAGAAAAATAGATGTCATTTTAATTTTTCATGTACTTTGATTTTATCTTTTACCAAAGATGACTATAAAGTTCATTATCCCTCTTCCATTTTCCATTTCCATCTCTCCATATGCATTCGTGCCTTCATGAGAAAATACATATTTTTGTATCTTTTCATGCTTTGCACCTCATCCCATCACCTACACTTACATGTAAAGCACATCCTTAGTCCGCATTTTCATGTCATTTCACTATACATTCCTTATTACATGTTGCATTTACATGTAATCCATTTCTGTACAATGACATCTTGAAAGCCCAAGTCACTTTTTAAAAGTCAAAAGTTCTCATTTTCATGTATTCCCATGCACCAATCACTTTACTTCAAAAAAAAATTTAAAGGTGTTGATGAAAATTTATTCTCAGTTTACATCTAAACATCATCAAGAAGGTTTTCAAAATATTAGAGAATCTAGAATGTGCCAATCTACAAAGGAGAATTCACAACAACTTGAGTGAGAGAAGCTTGATCACATCACGTTTTCAAATGACAACAAACAATTCAGCAAAGAGAATCAAGCTATTAAAAGACATAATATTGTGATTATTAGAGTGAATGTAGTTGCACAAAATATAGGATCTCCCAATCTTGTTGTCATCTAGGATAGCATCGCCAAGTACAAGGCCTATCGAGAAAATCCCTAGAATCATTTCAATTATCTTCCATCTTTCTTCTTCTTCTTCTTTCATGCTTTTAATTGAAGAGGATGTATTACATGAAGATGTGTAACTACATGTAATGCAAGTTTCATGTACATAAGAAGGTGTAATGTAAGTTGAATGTGCAGTTGCATGTAACCCAATGATTTCTCTTTTAATTAGACTAGGTCAAAGTTGGTTGAGTTACTCCCACTTTTTCCTCCACCTTTTTCTCAACTCATGTGCCTATAAAAAGGAGTGTCCCCTCATTATAAATTCATCTTTATCTTTATGCAAGAGATCTCTGAAGAAATTGTGCTAGTAGAACTCTATTTTTGTAGTACCATTTTGAGAGAAAAGTGAATATAAAGGTGCATTTTGAGACTTAACTTTGATTAAGTGAGATTGTTACCTGTGTGAGCTATAAGCTTTGTCTATAACTCATTGAAGTTATCTTTGATTCATGTTATCTTTTGTTTTGGGTAATTATATCATGTGAATTAAATATAAAAGAGTTAAGAAGAAATTGGAGCTAAAGCTTTGACCAAGAGAAATTGTGGAAGTGTATAACTAGAAGCTTTGTCTATAGCTTATACTTCTTTCTAAATTTTCTAAATAGTTAAGTTATTCTTACTTTTAGGAGTCTTTGTGCCCTAATTGTACAAAGCTTTTCCATATAGAAGTATGACTGGAGTTAGAGCTAAACCAGAACATTTTTAGCTAGCCTTTGAGTAAGTGAGAGTTTATCAATATCATTATTTCCAACTCTTGATAGAAGTGTAGTTAGAGATTCACCTTGCCTATTAATCACTCCATGAGTAAGTGGATTATTTCTTGAAAAATAAGAAAAAATGATATTGGTAACACCCATTTTATAAAATCTAGAAGGAGGAGCCTTCCCTTTAAGGTGGAGAGACACTATATCACACATTGTGGCTGGTCATCCTATTTTCTAACTAAAGTTTTACCCAAAACTGTCAATTGAGAAATATACACCCAACAAGAACATCAAAAATAACCTTGGAGATTTTTATACATGCATCAAGGAGCTAAGAAGATGTGAGAAAGAAGGTAAAGCACTATATGCTAAGTGCACTGTGTCATTTAAATTCACCAAGGATAGTAGTGATGAGATAAAGAGAAAACATGAAGAACTACAGACATTGGTAGATCAGCTTTAGTAGCCTAACCAGAAGATGAAAATATTGAGGCACTGATAGGAAGACTTATGATGAAATAAGTCTCATTGAGATGAATAGGGAGAGAATAACCAAGAGGTTATCACTTTTGAGAGAACATTTATCTTTGAAGATAGAAACTCTGGAACATCACATAGAGAAATGTTTTAAGGTAAAGGCATATTTTGAGAAGTTTGTCTACTCAGACCTGAATATTGTGCAAGTAGCATCTTATGGACTTTGTGTCATTCTTAGCATATCTCAAGGAGTTAAAGACTCATGTGAGAAGAACTTCAAAGGTCTCAAGGTAAGTTTTGATGATTATATGAAACACCTATCCACCTAAGTATAGAGGTATAGATCAATAATTTTGAATTGTATATAAGTTTTGACACCTTTGTCATTGATGTCAAAGGGGGAGTAATATAGGAAAAAAATTTAATGAAAGATAGTATAATGTATTGATATATGTAGAAAAGGAGAATAATAATCATGTAAAATATTATAGTCAAAGGAGGAGTTGAAATGTAATAGGATATATAACAAAAGATGGTTATAAAATATGATGATCCACAAATTTTGAAGTTTTGTAAATTTTGTTAAGGCAAAAATTTTGTAAAGTTTTTTATCAACATTTTGGGACTTAGCCAATTTTTCCATACATTTCCATCAATGCCAAAGTGGGGAATTGTTGGAAATTTGGCTAAGTAGATAAGTAGGAGTTGTCATAAATGGCTACATATATCTTATATAAAGAAGGCACAATGTATAAATGAAGATTTAGTAGTTAGATTTAGAAAATTTGTCTAAGCATTAGTTAAGTTATCTAATAAAGAAGATAGAGTTTTGATGTGTACAGATGATTGAGGCATTATGGGCATGTACGCTCTTAGGTACATAAATTAAAATATGTTATTATGATGTTTGTAAGTGTGTGAGTCAATACAAAAGAAGATATGACAGCTTTACCCATTGTGACAGTATAAAAACACAACAAAGCATAAAAGGATAAGGTTAATTGTGAGCTAATGAATTATTTTGTTTACAAAATAATTACTTGACTAATTAGGGATGACATCCTAGATGTCAAATCTAAGAGGGAAAGACTTAATTTTGTATTTTTCCAAGTATGTGAAAGTTTAAATGCCATCTAGATAGTATTTTATAAATTGTAAAGGTATATAAGAAGATAACAATGTGTGAAGTTAAGTGTGCTTCTAAGGAAGACTATGCAAACTTTACATGATGCAAATTTTGATGTATGATTAGAAGATAGTAATTTTGGTCAAGAGTAGCAAGTGCTATATCAGATATTGAAGATGTTAGTAGCAAGAAAAGAGGTTTTTGTATCTATCTTTTTGTATCAAGGCATTACATTGAAGGTTACCTATTTGGGCAGTGGGCTGAAATTGTACAACATTTTGTATATCTATATGTACCAACTCCTAATAGGGTTGAAGAAACTCCTAACAAGGTTGAGGCTTCTACCATGGCCTAAGGCCTCTAACAAGGATTGAGACACTATATGCATGTAATGGACTCCTAACAAGATCAATATATTTAATCAAATACTTTTGATTAGTGGATCATTTTTTGGGTACCATCCCCACTATAGTTTTTCCTTGGCCAGGGTCTCCCTAGTTAACAAAATATGATGTTAAGAGTTCTCTTATTACATGGTTATGTTTATTTTGTTTAGTGTAATTAGTTTTCTTTCATACGCAAGTTATAAGACAATTAATAATATCTAGTTTTGGGCTCAAGTTTGTAGAATATTGAATCCTCCTCCCCTCCCCCCAACCTAGTATTTCCTATTTGCAAAAAAGCTATGTGCTAAAGTGGTGAATAGTACCTTTGTTTTCATTCATAATTTTTATTAGTTCCAATTAAAGCTTAGTTTACTTCCATACAAGCCATTTATTATCCTATTCATTAGTGTATTAAATTTCCTTATGATGGTGAGATTTAGATAATCAATCATAGTATTTATCATCCTTCAAGGCCTCAACATTGTGTTAGCCTTGATTTATTTTGGCCTTCTACTCCTACTATAACTCCTACTTTCCCTGATTATCTTTTTTAATCTTATCAAGTTCATAAATTTTGAAATATTTAT
The DNA here is from genome assembly GCA_028749045.1 of Cupressus sempervirens. Lineage (NCBI taxonomy): Eukaryota > Viridiplantae > Streptophyta > Pinopsida > Cupressales > Cupressaceae > Cupressus > Cupressus sempervirens. Next base: position 590,461,348 of record CM053790.1, read on the forward strand.
AAGTTGAGTATGCCTATGGACATCTCTTGTGGTATTTTTCCTACACCCACTTCTTCTTATTCTTCTATTTCTGATGGTCAACCACCTCTTGCATATAATAATCCAACTAGTATGTTCCTCCTTCTAGTGTGGTTCATCTTTCTAGTATAGTTCCTCCTTTTAGTGTGTCTCCTCCTTCTAGTGTGGTTCCTTTGTCTAATGTGGTTCCTCCTAGTTCTCAATATGTTGTTGTTCTTCATGTTTACCTATCTATTCATAGTAAGAAACCTATGGTTGTTGATCCTTCTTCTCAAAAAAATCTAATAAGACTAGGTGTAATCAGCATGCTTGTGAATGTTGAAAGAATCACCAGGATCATGCTAAAGCTCATATGTATGCTTTTCATCAGCCCGTGTCTATAGATGAAGTTAATCATACTAATGAGATAGATAAATATGATATTCATATTTTGGATTCTATTTCTATTAATCTTGATAAAGATAATAAATTAGATGATGGTGAGCATGAGATCATTGATCTTGATGTTTATTTTCCTAAAATCATTTATATGAAACTTATGATTACATCTAATCTTGACCATAGTGACTCTTAAGAGGGTTCTCTAAATTTAGCTATTGTTTCTACTACATTGGATATTTCTCCTCTTGTAAGTTTTCCACCTTCTCTACATACTATTGAATGAGATAGGGGATGAGGGAAATGTGTTTGAAGTGAGTTCTCTAGCATAGTATCTTATGTGTGTTTGTTCTATTTTGATGTGCTTCCCTCATTTTTGTGTTTTATATAATTTATTTATATTTTTTAGACATTGTTCCTTGCTCCATTAGTGCAAGGTGATAAAGGAATCAAAATTTTATATCATTCTTCTATTTTTATCTCACTTCATCTATATATTCATGTATGTTATGTTATACATGCACCGATGTTCATACTTGTATCATTGCATTGTCTGCTTTGAGTTTCGACATGGTAGAACCAATTCATTTTGGTCTCCATGATTGTAGTCCAAAAACAATATTCTTTGTAATTCTTATTTGGCATTCTTTCATTATATTGTAGTTTTACTTCCTTTGGGGAATGATGATATTTCATAATTGATAAGATATTTATATTTTATCATATGATCATACTAACTCCAATGTTAGTAGATACCTTTTTATTTTCTATATTTCTTATGTGTTTATTTACTTTGATTTGTCTAATCTTGGGAGAGTTTCATAGTGGTACTCTATTAAATTCATTACTCTTTTTAGTGTTAAAAATGGATTTAACATGGAGGCATATGCGCTACTCATTCTACTTTCAAATAATAGAGTAGTAAATATGGATTTTGAGTATGGCTTAGGGAAATTTAGCCCTAGATGCTTGGTATGCTTCCTAATTTATCCTCAAATATATGCATTGCTACTTCATCCCTTCTTTTTGCCCATACTTTGTGAATCACATTTTCAATTATGCAACATCTAAAATATATATTCTACTTGCACACCTTAAATTTAGGAAGTGAGGGTCCTAGACATTAGATCTCTCTCTCTCTCTCTCTCTCTCTCTCTCTCTCTCTCTCTCTCTCTCTCTCTCTCTCTCTCTCTCTCTCTCTCTCTCTCTCACACACACACACACACACACACACACACACAAATATGTTGAATCTTGTATATGGCTAATGCATAAAAAATTGCTAACTCTCATACATGGGTAACACATCTACATATATATGCTAAATATTATATATGGGTAATGAATAAGAATTTTATAAGTCTCATATATAGGTAAGACATTCAAGAACAACATGATAAGCCCATACACAGGTAACACATTTTTTTTTGTGATTCAAAATGAGATGTATATTTCTTATTGGAGAACCAATCACACCACTCCTCTATTTTCTTCTTTTAGTCAATGATTTCTCTCTTATTATAAAATTGGAGTTGGAAAAGAATCAATCCATGTTGGCTTTAAGGATTCTTGTCTCCTTGATCACGATAAGACTATCTTACATCTTGTAATCTCTTTTACAAATAATTTGTATTGAATCAAAAGCCACGCTATAGTGGGGGCTAAACGTACCATCTTAATTTGGAAGTACTTCAATTTAACAATGGTTTAGTGGGTATTTAATGAGAGATTATCATCTCCTTACATCTCTCTTATTTTCTTCCCCTTTCTTCTCATTTCTATGAGGTGGAATTGGGGTAAGACCTAATTGATTCTATTTAAAGCTCCTATATCCATGGAATAAATCTCAAGGTAGGATATAATCACCAAGTTCCTCTCTTTATCTCATCTAGTCACTTAGAATTTATTTTCTATACTGTACTAGATATAAATTGAATTTTGAACCTAATTTCTAAGATCCAAGACATGTTTTGGGCCCCTGAAGGAATTCTAAGGGTTTTGGGCCTAGGTTAACAAAGGTACAATGCAACCCTATCCAATTAGATACATAGTGTTCCCTTGCTAGTCCAATCAAGGATGTAGTGAATCCCTACTTGGGCCCTATTTTGGGTCTACTACCTAGGTCCCATATCTAGATTTTTCTAGGTTGTTGAATTGTAGGTGGGTTAGCTTGCAAAAAAAGATAATTCCAAGACCTTTATAAACATATTTATTTTCTCAATTTATCATCCATAATCTATAACCAACCACAAATTTTATGATCAAGCACTCAAGAATTCAAGTCTTCAAATAGTTTTAAAAAAATTATTCAATTGTATATTGGCATTGATGTTACACAAATGTTACACTCTAACCAAACTCAAAAGACTCTAGTATTAGCCGAGTAGTAGTTCAAAAGAAGCCAACTTCAGTGATCAAGTGCAAACTAAGATAGGTTGGTCATTGAAGGATCTTGATGTTAACCAAGTTAGGTCAGTTTACAAAGTTTTTTAGTGTAAGCCAAGTTAGGTTGGTTACCAAGGAACTCAGTTGTAACTGAGTGACCTAGTTTCAAATTTAGCCAACCTATAGAAGAATAGTTTTGATTTATTTTTTGTATGTTGACTTATTGGATGTTATTTTCTTATTTGTAAAGGTATTCAAGCTGACTTGGCATTAGGTTTCATATATATGAAAGGTCAAGTTGTGGATTGAAATATGAAAGTTGTGGAAGAAGATAAGATGTGAATAAAGAAGGATATCTAATTAAGAGCAGAACATCCAAAGAGCTGCAAAGAATATTCTAATTAGGGAGGATCTAGAGAATAAACCAAAATAGTGATCTAAATCTGCAAATTAGTTGTTTCATTAATTAGGTCAATTGATGCTACTCTCTAAAAATTGTAACAATGAAGAAATCTCTTAACAGAGCTAACATAACAGTCATTTTGTAAATCCTCTAGCAAGGTGGCATTTCTAGATTGAAGTATCTTAAGACCTCTAACCAGGCCACTCCTAATAGGGTGATTCAAATCCTTTAATAGGGTCATACCTAATAATGTGTTTTTTAACCTTTAACAGGGTTGGATCCTAATAGGGCTCCCTACAAAAGAGTGAAAAGTTGTACCTAGTTGCATTGGTGGTTTTCCCAAATTGGATTTCCATGTTAAATCTTGGTGTCTCATGTGTTCATGTTATTTTCTTACTGCTTTATCTTTCTACAACTAAGTTATTAAAGGTTAATATACATTAATATCTCAAGATTGCTTTGTTAACCAAGTTACAATGAGTATCTATTTCTAACTAAGCTATGCAAGGATTTGAGTTAATAAATTTCTTTTGACATCTAAGGGATTTTGGAATTTTTTTAGTGGTAACTAATTCACCCCTCCCCTCTTAGTTACACCTCTTTTATTTCAAACACAAACATTCTTCAAGAAAGTACTCCATTGAAGATCAAGGATTCAAGAATTGAAGCGATTGAAGGATTTTATCTTCAAGATCTCCCTCAATTTATTCAAGGTCTTTTTTTTAATCTTCTACATCTATTTATCTATATTATTGATCCAATTTTATTTGTAAAGAGATCTCTTACATTTAATCTGAGAGATTCTACTATTAAAAGGTGAATCCATACATTTAGTTTACTTTTTTGCAATTCAATTATTTTAATTCAAGGTTAATTCCTAAAGTGGGGTTTAACAAAGTAAATCCCCATTATCAAATAAAAAAACCTTTTTATTGGAGATTTCAGATCAAAAATTGGCAAATAAATTACAAATTTTGATATCCTCTTTCTTATTTTGTGGAACTATGAAATTGGAGTTAGGGTCACACAAAATTGAGAAGGGTTGTAGAGGTCATCCTTGCATAGAGAAAGGTTAGAGAGTATGCTATTGTGAGAAATTCACCCTTGCCAGATTGCCATATAATATTTGTGTTTTGCATATTTTAATATTTTAGGCTCAAATCTAGTGTTATTCATCAGTTCAAAATAGCACAAAAAACATTAAATTAGATCTAAAAGGAAAGCCTTATATTCTCTTTGTATTTGAAAATATATACTTATTAAACCTACATATCTTGTCCTAGCTTTCATTCTAACTAAGGGCTTTCAAGAACTTTTGCATCATTTCCGTTCTTCTATCCACTAAGATCTAGTTTTCTTTGTTGCTCCTTTCTCACTTGGCTAGCACTAGTCTTTCTAGATTTATTCCTTTAGAATTAGGATTGAAAGGATCAATTTTCTTGAATCCCTCTTTGGGTTTTTTAAGTGTGGTTTTTTGATGAACATATGGTTTATTTCCTTGATTCACATCTACCCATTAACACTTAGGTCCTCAACTCATTATAAGTTCCTCAGTCTTAATAAACACTCTTCTTCCTAAGATCTTGGCTAACCAAAATCATCTCACTCACTCATATTGACTTTGGTTCCTCACTCTTAATAAACACTCTTCTTTCTAACATCTCAACTAACCAACATCACCTCACTAACTCACACTAACTTTTATTGCATTCATCTTGATAATTTTCACTCTCTTTCATGACTGATCATATTCATTTCCCTATGACACTCTTCACACTTTGTAACACCAAACAATGTTTTAACTGCTCCCTTGAATATTATAATGACCCTAATGATACTTCTCATATCTTTATGGAATACAATGGCCACTAAAAATTTGATAAACCCACCTAAAATTGGAATTCTGAATGGATTTTGATTGTCTCTATTTCATAATCCATCAAACTAATACTTTTAGTCTACTTGTACATCTTGGGTCCCTAAATCATATCATCATTAAGAGATAATTTTCTTGTTCAACTTGTCACACTATGGAATCCCTTCACCATTAATTCAATCACCATAATACTCTATCTTTTATACTATCAATATTTCACTTACTAGCTTTTGTATAGACTCATAATCAGTTGATTGTAAAATTTTAACCTAGTGATATTTCATTGATTGCTCTAGTGAGATACTCAAAAAAATAGTTATCAACCACGTAAAAAAAAATTGAGGAAGATCCAATGGTTGAGTTTTGAGAAAAGGTCCCCACATAATGACTATTTTTTGAGATGGTTGTGCAATCTTTACTTTTCAATCCACCCTCTGTCTCCATCTAAAACAAGCCAACTACTAGTTTTGGAAAAAATATTAGAGGGCATTCCCCTTCTCCTTAACAAACATGGGGACTTGTTACATGCAAATCTTAATGATATTATATTTTGAATAGCCTTGGGTTTCTATATTTGAGGGTTTGTACATTTTACAAAGAAACAATGACTTGTCTACTTATTCTCAAAGAAATTGTAAGCCAAAACAACCAACATAAGATGTATTCAATGTTATAACATATGAAAACATTATATTAGAAAATAAGTCATTTTTGCTACAAAGATGATTGTATTTGACTTATAATAGGGAATTATAAAACTTGTATATTTTACTGATCAAGCTTATTACATCAACTGCATGTCATCACTCTTTGATTGTCCAATCCTTTATAATTCTTGTGCCACGCTTGAAACTCGACAACTAATGCTATAGAGATCTTTGAACTGACCATAACCCACTTATTAGTTTCCCTATTACTTTTTTCTTATATTGTTGAGTTCAAAACTAAGTTGTCAACTTGTCAACATACATACTCCTTGGGCATTTCATATCTAGATATGGCCCAATTACACTAAAATGGCCTTATAAATACCTTAAACACATAAATTAAAACCAAAATCATTACACTACCCTTTTTAGCTCTTTCATTATCAATTTAATCATTATTATCCAATCTTGGCATATTGATTACAATAACATCACTATGACTTCAAAATAAAAATAAATGGCTCTAATGGCCTCATTACATCATTTTATAACCCATATGTAAAATTATTCTTCATGTTCTTCTTGGATCACCTTTCGACCCTATTAGTGTGCCTTAGCCTCCTAATTCACCTACACTACTTCCCTTCCTTGGACATTGAGTAAGATCCATTTAGTCACCTCTTAATTGTCATACATATGCCCCTTTCTAGGATTTTTTAATATTGCAATATGTCATGGATATTGCTTTATTTATTACATAAAAGGCATGTACAATTTTTGTGGCATTTATTCTGAATACATTTATAACCTTCATTTGGTATGGTATACAAGGAGATCCCCAAGATTGGATGGGCAATCCTATATGCTTCTTTACTTAACAGGTAGCTATACTTGAAGGTTATTGTGTAATTTCATGCATTCTCTATGGAATGTCATTTAGGTTTAGTAATATTTGTGCATTGTGATCTTTTTCTTATAAGGACCTTGTGCTTTTCTCCTATTAATATTGATTCAATATTTTTCTTATTCTCTTTGGCTACTCCTTTTTATTTTTAACTTCTCATCGCATTGTGCATGGTCACTTCCTTAGTCCCTTGTACACTATTAAGGATGTCACATATTTGTATACATTTTGTCTCTTCTACACTATTCATTTATAGAAATTTAAGTTGATAAGAAAGATATGCATTCCATTTAATGGATAAGCTACTCTTAAAAACTTTGTCTTGACTATCTCCACTTCATGGAGTTATCCTTGTGATATTTGTTTAACTATCATTTTAATTTTGACTAACCTTTACAATAAATATCTCCCCTAATCACTATTTTGAGGTCATAGTAAACAACGACAATGACAACAATGACAAAAAATACAAGGATTCTCACGTTATCAATTTTTTTCATGATTATAAAATGACTAGTATGCTCTTTTCATTTTTATTGTCAAATATCATGCACTGCAATTGTGTTTGAGCCTTGTTAATGTCATGAAGCATGGAGTTGTTACCATTCCCTTACCATATAAATAGCCACCATCCCTTGGATCCCTAATTTTAAAATAAAATAATATCATTTCCATTCTTAAAATAGCCATTTTGCATATCCTCACTAATGGAGAAACTAAATTCATAATAATAAGACTTCCTTCAATGTAAAGGCACTCTTTTGGGAATGATTCTACAATGAAACTTTAAAATGGGTTTAAATGATACTTCTTGTGAAATTTAATTGAACCATGACAATGGTAGCAGATAGCACTATAATTATTAGTATTTTTTTTTAAAAGGTTGTAGTATGTTCACCTTCTCAATACTTGTAGTTTACTTCTCCATTTTTTCATGAATGACAACATGGTCTATCTAAACCATTTTTTTTTTTGTAAGCAATGGGATCAACACTTTTTGAAATAATTAATTCACAATCAATCTCTTTAATATAACTATTGCTTCTTCATCTAAGTTGAGATATTTTTTCAAACATTTCACTGATCTTGTGTATGATTCCACATTTTGCATGTATGGTACTCAAGGTATTCATAGTGTAATGTATTGGGTTAATCCATGTTTCTTCCTAATCCATTATATCCTATCTTTGAATTAGGGAGAAAGGGGCGATAACATGATCCATTTTTTCAAGCAATAAGAAATGTGGCATTATTGTTCATTTTATAGGAGAGTGATAAACATAGTTGTTCCAAAGTATATTGTAAAATATCACACTCTAGAAAAAAAAATGTATTAAGCCATTCCTATAGATCTTTACTTGAGCTATTGATTGAGCATAGACTTCATAGATGGGTTTTTTTTTTAATGTTCATCTCGTACTTTGTCCATAATTTAAAACATCTTTCTAGAACATGCTAATCATATACTAACATTTAGTTTTCAAGTAGAGTCTCATTATTGAGTAATATTTTGTATATTTTGTAGTAGGGTTGTACTTAATATTCACTTTCTAGTTAGGATCCTATTGGAAATCTGATTGAAAAGATCATTGTGAGAAGAAGATTGATTGAAAGAGGGAGATTGTTGTTAAAAGAATGTTTTCAATCATTGTTTTGTCATTGATGTCAAACTTGCTATGTGTAGGAATGATATTTTATTATAAGATCTAAGTACTATCACTTAGTTGATTGATGAAGAGGATTTAATCAAAAAGATGTAACAATAACACCTAAGGGAAAGGTTGAGTTATGATATGCTAATGAGGTGCAAGAATCAATTAAGACAATGGTTAAATGATGTATTGATAACATACTTGAAGATATAGAGGTTGGTCACACTTAGAAATATTGCAGGAATGAGTTATAATAAGGTTGATTACAAAGCTTAAACTAAGTTCATTAGTGGGTATCGAGCAAGCTAGTTGAAGTTGAGAAAATTATTAGTTAGAGCCAAGCAAAAGGAAAATCTAGTGTGTGTCAAGTGAACTTCATGTGCTAAGCAATCTTCAGGTGTCAAGTGAAGTTCAAGTGTTGAGTGATATAATAGGTGTCAAGCATCAGAAAATGTTAGTAAGTGTCAAGAAAAGTAACAAGTGTCAAGCATTAGTAAAATGTAGTTGATGCCAAGTAATATAGTATGTGCTAAGAATCAATATTTCAATGGTGTCGAGCTACTGCATTATTAGAAATATCAAAGATTCTCCAAATCTGAGTTGAGGTAGTTGTTACCTTGAATTTTTTGAACTAGTTGGAGGATAAGGATGATGAGCTGGTGGCATAGAATTATATGTAAATCATTTTTTGCGCAAATTCAAAAGGATTATTCAAGAAGTTTCTAGAGGAAACATAATATGAGCTAGATACAATGAATCCTACCTAATCCATACAAATTGAAATTAAAGAAAGAAAGATTGAGTGAGAAAAGGAACTCCAAAACTTCCATTTAAGAAGTCACAAACCAAGAAGCAAGTTTTGTTACTAAAGTACCAAAATTATGAAGTAATTAGAAGGGTATCAAGGAGAAGGCATCTAGGAGAAGAAAGAGCATAGAGGGTCTACTTTGACAAGTGGTCAGAGAAAGATGATTGTACTGGTACATTGAGTATGAAGGCTCAAGGAGAGTAAGCTTGAAAGGAGGGCAAGCTAATAGAGTTGCAGAGATTGAAGGCCAGGCAATGTGAAGAGCTAAAAGAGTGATCTGAGATCTGCAAGTTAAGTTGTATGTTATAATTAGGTCAAAGATTTTCTAATACTCTCTAGCAATTGTATTAGATATGAAAATCCTATGGACTTAGGTTGGTTTAATAGCCATTTGTAAATCCTTTAATAGAGTGGCATTCCAAGTGAATGTTCTAAAGTCCTCTAACCAGGCCCACTTCTAATAGGGTGGATAAATCCTCTAATAAGGTCACATTTAATAGTGTGTTGTAAGCCTTTAACAGGGCAAGATTTTCACAAGGTATCACTTCAAAAGAGTGAGGATTGAGTAGCATGTTACTAGCGGTTTTTCCCAAATTGGGTTTCCATGTAAATCACTATGTTATGTGTTGACCTTTTTATGTGTTATGCTTGCATGTTGATTTACAATAATTGGCTAAATATGAAAGTTAAAGCTTGGATGAATGAATGGTTGAATGGGATCACTACACATTGTGAAAAAGTTTGAATTGGATAGTTGGACCTTGAATAACTGATTCACCCCCGCCCACCCCCCCCCCCCCCCCCGCCCTCTCAATTATTCTAAAGCATTTATAACAATTGGTATTGTAGCCATGTAATGATTTAGTTTCAAGGTACTAGAAGTAGGAAGATCAAGATGTCCAAGAGAGAAGTTCTCAAGCTCAACAAAGACAACTTTGTTGCATGGCAGAGTCTGATGAAATTGCACCTTGGATCAATAGGTGATTATGCAAAAACCTCAATTGGAATAGAACATGTAGAACCAACTGGAGCTCTTACTGTAGATGATTTGAACAAAAGGAAGGAGTTGTTCAAATATTCAAATGGGAAGAGTACTTCTGAGAAGGGGGGGTGAATCAGAAGTACCAATTGTTAACCTTTCGAATTCATAATAACATATGACTGAAATTAACATGCATGCAAGTAAAAAAACATAAAATGAGAGCATGCATCAACCCATAACACAAGAGATTTTGGTTACCCAGAAACCCTCTAAGAATAAAAAGGTAAAATTGGGGTGGGGATGACACCCACAAAATTACTGCAACAATGAATTCAACCACTTTTGATGGTTTTCCCTGTTAAAGGCTTTACATTGTGTCAATAGTGACCTATTGAAAGGATTTACAAACACTTTACATGAAGTGTCACCATGTTAAAGGATTTACATAAAGGTTGTTAAACCTACCTAATACATAGGATTTTCTTGTCCTTCTCCAAAGACTTTCCTATCTAGCTATTAAGCTAACCTATCACCATAGGATTTCAACTTCTAATATAATTGTGAGAGAGTATTAGAATGTTTGACCTAATTGGATGCAATCTCAAATTACTGGGTTTAGGCACTTGATCTGCTCTTTCTCTTTTGATCCTTGCTTGATCTGATCTCCATCTATGTCTCATGTTTTGCTATGGTCAACTAAATATAATTGCTATCCCTTTCACTGAGATTTCACTATAATATCCCCTTATGAAACTTTTCTTCCACACATACAATGGTGCATTTTTCTTCCTTATAAAGAATGCAAAGACTTAGGGTTAGGTATGGATCTATGATCCTAATTGAATCTCAAATTCTCACTCATATTTTGCATGTTTCTCATTGGTTGCATGCCTTCACAATTTTTCTAATTGGTTGCATGTAGATTTCATAGGGAATACAAATGACTCATCCTTATCCTCCTTCTCCTTCAAAATTTCTCTAAGTGGGCTTCAAAAATGATTTACATCTTAGATTGTGCAGGCACAAAATCTTATGTTGATCATGTGCTGCTCGGCCTCAGTACATACTATTTCTGGATTGCTCAACATCTACTATGTTTCCTAGTTTTCTCGGCACCTATTGTATCCTATATCACTCGGCATATGTTATTCTAAGTTGCTCAACATTTGAATGCTTTTTTTACTCAGCACATGAACAATTCCTATCTTGCTTAGCATGTGTTATACTATAATCTTCTCTGCACTAACTGTGACTCGACACCTATTGAAATTTTGGCTTAGCATCTATTGTGTACTCGGCATGTATGGTGAAAATGGTTAAGTGTGTTGACACTCATTTGTCAACACTATTTATTTGACCAACAATCTCCCCCTTTGACATGAGTGTCAAAAAAACTTAACTTATAGCTCCCCCTTGAGTTGATTATGCCTTTGAATTTTGAAATTCTATACCAATATGCCTGATCCTTTCTATCCTTTTATCTATTTCTTCATTCTGACCCTATATGTTGTATCTGATCTATATGATGTACCTGTATTCCATGTGATTACCAAAAGTTCACATCTCTTCTTCACTCCTTTATTCCTTGTCTCCCCTTTTTGGCTATATACAATCATTCCACTTTATTTTCAAAATGAAAGAACGATCAAAATTTGTCAAAAAAATTTCAAAATTTGGTAAATTTGGTAATTAACTTGGTAACTAAATATCTTCTCCTCATTTTTTTATTACTCCCCCTATAATATATGCCTCCTCCTTTCTTCATTCTCCCCCTTTTTGACACTAATTTCAAAGGGTTCTATGGAGTAATACCATATTTGGCCAAAAAATTGCTATTTACCTCCATTATTATTTTCAAAGTTGCATCCCAATTCTCCAAAGCAATATCTAATGACTTGTGCTGGATGGCAATCTCTGCAACAAGGTGTACAAGTCCATCAAGAGTAGAAAGATTGGGATCTTTCTTTCATACTGTCTCAGCATAAACTTGTTCCTTGTGGAGTATTTCTAAATGAGGGGTTATAGAGGACTGGATCTACATCAATTTAGCCTTTATATTTACCTCTCTACTATTAGCATAGTTAACTCCTTTTGTATGTGAAGCATCTGTGCAAAATGCTTCTCACTTTGAGCTGGATCTCTAGGTAATTGCATACTAGAGATTTTCAAATTCCTTTCCAAGCTCATTATTCATTGATTAGTTTCTTGTGTGAAATTTGAAAAATCACATAACTTCCTATATAATGAAAAAATATTTTCAAAAACAATTTTGGTTTTATCAATTGTTTTGGCCAACTTTACATGTTCAAGTGCAATGCCACTTGATATCTTCTTATTAACCTTACCTTGAAACTTTCTTTCTAACCATTCCATTAGTTTAACACTGGTGTACTGGTCCTCATTTTTCACCTAATCAACTATGTCTGATAGTTGCTCAATTATTGGTTTTCCTTCATCTGGTGACTACAAGCTGAAGGCATCCATGAAGATGTCCTTGATATCATGAAGTGCTTGCTTTTTTTTAAACTCTTTTCTCAGAAGTTTTTGCCTCATCCTTCTATCCTCTACATTTTGCATTTCAATCATTTGTGCCATTGTGATAGTTTTGGAATCATAGGAGGGTATCTCAATTTCTTCATCTAGATTAAGGTCTCCATAGTGAAGTACCCTGGCCACTCTTGTTGAACTTGACCCTAGCGTGGAAAATTTCAATGGAATAGCTTTAGTGCTCAGCTCTTGAATAGTCTTAGTAGGAGTGCCAGTCTTTAGTAATTCTACCAATGTTTGAATGGCAACCTACTCCTTTTCTTTTGCTGCATCATCCTTCTCATCTGGTTTCCTCTCCTCTATACTCGGCATCTGAGCATTATCCTTCTTTACACTTGGTGGAGGTGGTTGTGGCAACATCAAAACTTTAGCTTTAGTGTATGTAAAAGGGTTGTAACTTTGGCTTCACCTTTTGTCTTTGTGGTGTTGTTGCTGCTCTTTATATTTCATCTACACTCACCAATATAGGATTTGTGCATAATTGTGCTTGAAGAGTAGATTGGTGAAGGATCTTTGAGAGATCCTTTGTAGTGAGTGGATTGATGTTTTGAACTATTTTGTCAATAACATCTTTTATGATGACTATCTCTACAGGTGTTTAAGTTGAGTGAGAAGGGCTGGGAGGTGGTAGTTGTGTGTCTTGCACACTCTGTTTGTTTTGCTCACCTATCCCCTTTTCTTCTTGTTTACTTATTTCCTCCTCCTTTTCTTCTTCATCCTTCTTTTCCTCCTCCACTTTCTTCTCTTCTACTTTCTTCTTTTCTACCTTCTTTCTTCTTGCTTCTTTTTTTTCCTTTATTTTGGCACTTACTTTTTCCTTGTATTCTTCATCAAATACATCATCAATTTTCTTGTAGATAACTTTCCACACTTTTGTGGTTTTATTCACAGCCTCTTCAATTTTATTTTGTAGAATACTAAATGCCCTGTATTTGGGAGTAAATCTATTGTTATGTCTTTTAACTACATTTTTTATTTGACTTTTAGTCAAATTAGGCAACATCCTTGCTAAGGTAGACTCCCTAGTATTTCTTTCTCAGTTTGCAAAAAAAAATGCCATTTTTCTTCTACAATCTTGAATAATTCCTTTGGCAATGAACTATCCAGTTCAAGAGGTGTATGTTTATATTCTGCCATCATATTATAGACAGATGTCTCTATTTTATTTTGCTCATATTTTGTGAGCTTATTAAAATTTACATTCTTCAAATCATTTAAGTCTTCATTCTTAATCTTAGCACATAATTTATCAATGGAAGACTTTGGTGGATGACTTACAACTTTAAATTGACTTATATCTTTAGATTCTACCCTTTCATCTTCTATGTCTAGTTGAGCCACATATCTTCTTCTTTTCTTGGGCTCTTCTATTTTCTATGCAGTAGCTTTCTTCTTTTGTTTTGTTGCCTCTTTGGCTTTTTGGGTTGATGCTGTTGTTGTGACCATTGTTGCTATTGACTTGGTTGGAGGTAGCTTGGTTGGGGCTGATTTTGTTACCTTCATGAGCTTTGACTGAATTGCAAGTTGTTTTTTTTCCTTTCTCTTCTTTTGCTTGGTAGATGTAAGTGCTTCCTCAGCTTCTTCTTCCTCAACACCTTCCTCTTTGTCCTTTTCTTGCCCTTGCTCTTCTTCTTATTCTTCACTATCTTCTTCCACCTCTTCTATTTCTTCTACTTCACCTTCAATATTTGCTCCAAATGTCTTCTTTATTTTCCTCACCATTTTATCCTTCTTCTTAACAATTGAAGCAGTTTTTATTTCTATCTCAATTTTGGACTTTAAAACATCATAAGTTCCAAAGTGAGGAGTTGCTTTGTCAATTTCAGCTGCTAACAATGTTGTGATTATTGTTGAAGCTTCATCAATATCTAGTTCATATCTCAATGGCCTTAGCCATGTTACCCTTAGTATTGCAGCTTGAATATATGTGAAGTCAATATCAACCAAGAAGCATATGTCATTGACATGTTTCTCAACTAGTGAGATTGGTATCCTCATCCTTTGCTTCATAGACTTCTTAAAATCTTCAAAATAGCTAGTCATATGGGCTTCAAAATTCTCTCCCATTTGATCAATGAACTCATTAATTTGACTGATTGTTGTCTTGTTAGAATTCCAATTTTCCTTCCCAAATGAAGGGAATTCTTCCATCACATAAAAGAATATGCACATGAGAACTGAGCCAAATTTACACTATGCACCTTTTGATCTCCTTATGGCTCCTAAGTTCTCATTGAATTGTCGCAACATGAGTTCAGCTAGATCATAGGTGTGATCTTTATTTCCTAACTTGTATTCCACATCAACAACTATGCAAGGAACACTATCTAGTCTACTAGATTGATAAAATTTATGTGAGATTATCCTCACAGCAAAGTCAAGTAGGGGGTCATTCATAGTATCAATAGTCATTCCCCTATTGTTCCATTTTGTGCCTGTGTTCTTCTCAATTACCTCCTTTCTCTCACTTCTCAATATTTTTGGTCGATCTAGGGTTGGAAGACCACTAACCCTATGCACAATCCTCTTAGTAATCTTCATCGGTCCTGACTCTAGCCACAAACATCCATCATGAATTCGGCTTAGAACAATGTGAATCCATTATGTTTTAAACACTATGGGAAAAACTAGGGTTTTAGTTAAACCCTTCTTCTTAATGATTGAAAACTCATCCTTCAATATCTTATTCTCACATAACTTATTATAGGCATTAAAGATTTCTAGGTCACCTATAGCATTGATTTTACAATTGTAGCATTTCCTTACGTCTTGAACCATGATGACTTTGGGTGGAATGACAGATAGTGCACTAGCTAGGTCATTTTTATAGGCTACTTCAGGGATTGGTCTAAATTCAGTCTATTTAACTTCATTGCTAACTTGTTGAATCTCATGATCTCCCTTAGTGTAGCTCAGCACTTACCTTTAGATCGATAAGTTCATGTTGAATCTCTATTGTATTTGATGCAAGTGACTATAAGGTAGCTGCTTGATCACCTCTTAGCTCTTCTAATTTTTGCTCTTCGTTTGAATATTGTGAAAATGAACAATTTTCACTTTTATTAGGCTTGAAACCTAGCATTTATTGATTTCATGCTTTATAGTTGTATACTCAACTCCCAAAGGATTTTCTAACTCGGCATCAACTATTTTTCACTCACTCAGCAGCTACTCTTATCACTTTTCTTGACATCCACTAGACTATTTTAACTTGGCCTATACTAGAGATAGCTTGGCATCATCTTCTAGCTTTTATCCTGGCATCTTAACTTATGTAGATTTCTTCTTTACAGTGTTCCTATGTTCTTTTTGGGCTGATGTATGATACATCTTTATATGTATCAACCCTATGTGCCTTTCTAGTGCTTAACTAGATGAGGTGTGATCACTTGACCTCTTGGGTGAAGTGATATCTCCATTTGATGTGTTGTATTCGCCTTTCTCCTTCTATGTCTTCTCAATATCTTCCCTAATGTGTTCCTCATTAGCTATTTCTTTGCCCTTATTAACTTCAATCTTGGGTGCTTTGACTTTTGTTGGATAGTTTATGCTGATGTGACTAGTCTTCAAGCAACTAAAACAAGTAGTTTGATATAACCATCTACTGTAATTTCCCTTAAAATGTGTTCTTATGCAATTTTTAAGAATTTTTCCATACTCTTGGCAATAGTCATAGCTATACTTGGTGTTGTAATCCCAATTTTAGTGATGTACATGATTGGCTCTCCTTGTAGGTTGATTAGGTGTCCACATAGGCTTTGATCTACACTCAAAGGCTCTATGTCCATATTTTTTTCAATTGTAGCAATGACCTTCAAATCTTAGTGTCTTGGTTATACATTCATGTACTTGATGTCCTTGCTTTTTGCAATTGTGACAAAAACTTGCATTTGTGGGCTTAACAGGCTAATGACTATTCTTGCTTCTACACATACTAAAGGTATGTCCCTTTTTACCACAGAAATGACAAGTGGGTTTAGTGTTCTTAACTTTGTTTATTCTTTCTTCTACAGTCTTAGATGATTCTCCTTGTTCAGTGCTGATGTAGCCAAGTCATGAAGTATCATTATTAGCCCTTGGTGATTTCAGTAATTACTCAAAATACTTGATCGCCTCATTGGGTTTTTTGTAGCTTTCTACTATTTTGTTTTCTCTTTTCAATTCATTCTACAAGTTTTCATTCTACATCTTCAAGGTAGAGATCTCAATGTCCTTCATGTTCAACTCATGATGAGCATTCATCATCTGGCTTGAGGTGTCTAGCTGCATGTTTGAAATCTAAATTCAAATTCAATTCTCTTTTCTTCCAATTTATTGATGAGATTTCTCTTGTCATTTTCTACCATAACCTTGTCTTCAATAGCTCTTTTCTTTTGTTTAGTTACTTCACAAAGCATTGTGACTTGTGATTCTTGTTCAAGCTTGAGTAATATGATTTCTTCAGCTTGTGCTCTACTTTTATCCATTAATTCTGCTATTGCTGCATCAAATTTCTTGGAATCTCCATTGTCAAATACGTGTGTGGTATCAATATCCTTGTAATGGATGTCATTTTCAGCTATGGCTATCTTCCTTCTTCTTTTCAAAGATTTTCTCAATTCCTCCCTGGCTTCCTCTACTTTGTGTAGAGCTAGTTGCACACCAATCACCTGATTTTCAATTATCTTCCCAAGTTTGAAGACTTCCATCTTCTGACCTTTTTCTCCAAGCTATTAGGCTTCTCCTTATGAGAACCAAAGCTCTGATATCAATTGTTGGAATATTCAAATGGGAAGAGTACTTCTGAGGAGGGGGGGGTGAATCAAAAGTACCAATTGTTAACCTTTCAAATTCATAGTAACATATAATTGAAATTAACATGCATGCAAGTAAAAAAACATAAAATGAGAGCATGCATCAAAACATAACACGAGATTTTGGTTACCCAGAAACCCTCCAGGAATAAGAAGGTAAAACTGGGGTGGGGATGACACCCACAAAATTACTGCAACAATGAATTCAACCACTTCTAATGGTTTGCCCTGTTAAAGGCATGCCTTGTTAAAGGATTTACACTATTTCAATAGTGACATGTTGAAAGGATTTACAAACACTTTACATGAAGTGTCACCATGTTAAAGGATTTACATAAAGGTTTTTAAACCTACCTAATACATAGGATTTTCTTGTCCTTCTCCAAAGACTTTCCTATCTAGCTGTTAAGCTAACCTATCACCATAGGATTTCAACTTCTAATACAATTGTGAGAGAGTATTAGAAATTTTGACCTAATTGAATGCAATCTCAAATTTTTGGGTTTAGGCACTTGATCTGCTCTTTCCCTTTTATTCCTTGCTTGATCTGATCTCTATATATGTCTCATGTTCTGCTATGGTCAACTGAATATAACTATTATCCCTTTCACTAAGATTTCACTATAATCTCCCCTTATGCAACTTTTCTTCCACACATATATTGGTGCATTTGTCTTCCTTATAAATAATGTGAAGACTTAGGGTTAGGTATGGATCTATGATCCAAATTGAATCTCAAATTCTCCCTCATATTTTGCATTTTTCTCATTGGTTGCATGTCTTCACAATTTTTTTGATTGGTTGCATGCAAATTTCATAGGGAATACAAATGACTCATCCTTATCCTCCTTCTCCTTCAAAATTTCTCTAAGTTGGCTTCAAAAATTATTTACATCTTAGTTTGTGCAAGCACAAACTCTTATGTTGATCCTGTGTTGCTTGGCACATGAAGTATTACTGATGCTCGACACATATCGTTTCTAGATTACTCAGCATCTACTATGTTTCCTATTTTTCTCAGCACCTGTTGTATCCTATATCACTCGGCATATGTTATTCTAAGTTGCTCGACATCTAAATGATTCTATTACTCGGCACATGAATAATTCTCATCTTTCTCGGCATATGTTATACTATAATCTGCTTAGCACTAACTATGACTCAACACCTATTAAAATTTTGGCTCACCATCTATTGTGTACTCAACATGTATGGTGAAAATGGTTAAGTGTGTTGACACTCATTTGTCAATACTATTTATTTGACCAACAGGAGCATAATCAAGCAATGTTGGAGACTGCTTGTACACTCAATTATGCTGAATATGATGACATCAAAGGATGTGATACTACATTCAAGATGTGGAAAGCCCTATGAAATATCTATGGAGGAGATCAGAATGTTTAAAGAGCAAAAAGAGAAAGCCTCAGAGGAAATTTTGATGACATGAAAATGGAGGAAGGAGAGAATGCTACTCAAAATGGATGTAGAATGAAAGAAGTGGTAAGTGCAATAAGAAGTCTAGGTGGTCAATTAGAAGAAGAGACTATCAATAGAAAATACTTAAGAACCCTACTCCATATCTATGCTATTAGAGTTTCAGCCATCCAAGAGTTAAGGTGTATACTAGGAAATGCATTGACTTTTGAAGGAATAGTGGGAAGGCTTACTACATTTGAACTATACAACTTTGACAACTATAGACCTGAGAACCTTGAATCTACTTTCAAGGCCAAGTTGACAATGAAAGACAATAAGCAGGTGACATCAAAGAAGAAGAGTAGAAAAGGAAAGCATGCATCCAGTGATAGCAACATAGATGAGGAAGATGTGGAACAGTTAGAAGTACTACTAGCTAGGAGATTCCATAGAGGCAAATGTAAATTCAAAGGTAAACTCCCTATCATTTGTTTCAATCACAATGAAGTAGGTCATATTGTTGCAAGATGTACATAGAAGAAGAACTACAAAGAAGGAAACAAGTACAAGAACAAAAGAAAAGATGATAGCCTAGACTACAAGGACAAAGGCAAAAGATGCTACATTGTTGAAGAAGATTCTGATGAGAATGATGATGAAGTAGTCTATGTGGCCATGAAGGATGAATTAGATTAAGATAAAGATGAAGCAATAGCATTGGTAACCTGTGTGAACAAGAATGACAAGTGGGTCATAGAAAATGGATGCTCACATTACATGACAGGAGATAAAAGTAAGTTTATTACCTTTACTCAATATGATGGAAATAGTGTTAGATTTAGAAATGATGCTCCATGTAAAATCAAAGGGAAAGGTTCCATTAAACTTACTAAAAATATTTCATGTGATAATGCATATTATATTGAAGTACTAAACTACAACTTGTTGAGTGTATCATAGTTAGGAAATGTAGGCCACAAAGTAGAATTTGGAAACAAATCTACCAAGATCTATGACATTGATGGAAATATGATAGGAAAAGGTGAACAAACTAGGAGTAATTTTTTTTACCTAAATATGGAAGATGCAACTTGCCTTGTTTTTATACTTGATGATGTGTGGTTGTGGCATAAAAGATTGTGTCATGTTAATTTTGACAATCTGATTAGCATCAGCAAAAAGAAGAAAGTCAAAGGGTTGCGTAAACTAAAGAAGCCTAAAAACACAATGTGCAAACAATGTCAACTAGGGAAGATGACTAAGTCTAGTTTCAAGAGAAAAACATACACTTCTAAAGAAGTACTAGAGCTAGTCCATATAGACTTATGTGGTCCAATAGAAGTACAAAGTTACCTAGGAGACAAATACATAATGCTATTTGTAGATGACTATTCAAAAATTATGATTATTATGTTTTTAAAAAAAAAAATTGATGCATTTCAAATGTTCAAGTGGTATTTGGCCAGAGTTGAGAAGGAAACAAGGAAGAGTCTAAAATGCCTAAGGTTAGACAGAGGAGGTGAGTTTACATTAAAAGAATTTGAAATATTCTATAAGGATAAAGGTATCAAAATTCAAACATCAACACCAAGAACTCCACCTCAGAATGGTATTGCTGAAAGAAGGAATAGATAAGTGATAGATTGTGCAAGAACTTTGATGATGGAGAAAAATGTTGCTCTAAAATATTGGAGAGAAGCTATAAGTACTATTGTTTACACCCTGAACAAAGTCCAAGTCAAGAAAGGTACAACACCTTTTGAACTATGGTATGGTCGCTCACCTAATGTAAAACATTTCAAAGTATTTGGTTGTAAATGCTACATTCTTAAAGATACTAGAAATGGAAAGTTTTATGCAAAGATTGATGAAGGCACATTCCTTGGCTACTCCACTAGAAGCAAAGCATATAAGTGTTTGAATACTAACACTAACAAGTTTGTGGAGAGTGAAAATGTAAATTTTGATGAGCATGTAGAAGTTCAAGTTGATGGAACTAAGAAATTAGAAGATTACAAATCTTTTATATACTTCTATGAAGGAATGACTATTGAAGACAATGTTGCCAATCAAGTTGGGAATCAACAACAAATTTCAATATCAGCTAAGTCACACCCAATGAATGTCAAGCTACATTTAGAAGCGAAGCTGTAGAATGAGGGAAATGCACATTCTGATTCTAAAAATAGTCTACATAAAATAGATGATGAAGTACCAGATGGAGAAGAGCAAAATGACTCTAAAGCTAAAGGATCAAACATGGAAAGAAGGATAGAACCAAGATTAGCCAAGTATGTGAGAAGACATCACCCTGTATCATTGGTGATAAGGATGCTAGACCAATGACAAGGAATAGACTCAAGAATGAATCATGCTTACTGAGCAAGGTTGAGCCTAAAATAGTAAAAGATGCACTGCAAGATGATGACTAGTATAAAGATATGGAAGAGGAGATAGATCATATTGAGAAGAAAAAAAACCTGGACCCTAGTTTCTAGACCAACTGATAAGAATCTAATTGGTACCAAATGGGTGTTTAGAAATAAACTTGTGGAGAATGGTGAAATAACAAGAAACAAAGCCAGACCTAATTTCAAAGGCTATGCACAAGAAGAAGGATTGGATTATGGGGAAACATTTTCCCCTGTTGCAAGAATGGAAGGAGTAAGAACACTACTTGCATATGTTGCATACAAAGGTTTCAAAGTCTATCAAATGGATGTCAAGTCTACTTTTCTAAATGGTATACTAGAAGAGGAAGTCTACATAGAACAACTAGAGGGATTTTTTGATGACAACAACAAGGATATAGTCTACAAACTGCATAAGGCACTCTATGGTCTGAAGCAAGAACCTAGGGCATGGTATGAGAGATTGCACAAATACCTTGTGAAGATAGGATTTGAGAGAATAGATGACAACATCAACTTGTACATCAAGGCTGAAAAAGGTAAAGACATTTTGATATCAAAAATCTTTTTTGATGATATAATATTTGGAGCAAAAGATGTTCTATGCAAAGATTTTTCTGATCAAATGAAGCATGATTTTGAGATGCCAATGTTTGGAGAAATCAAGTTCTTTGTTTGATTACAAGTACATCAATTAAAGCATGGAATATTTGTGACCCAATCAAAATACATCAAGGAGATACTCAAGACATTTGGATTAGAAGAGTCAAAACTAGTTAGCACACCAATGGCTAGGACATATGTTATCCAAAAATGATGAATCGGCTGAAGTGAATCAGACAATGTATAGATCAATGATTGGAAAGTTGTAGTATGTTGTACATAGTAGACTAGACATTGCATTAGCTATTGGGATAGTGGAAATATTTTCTATAGATCCAAGAAAAAATCACATGATGGCAGTAAATAGAATACTGAGGTACCTAAAAGGAACTGATGACTTTGGTTTGTATGACAAGAGAAGTGAAAAGTTTGGGCTAAGAGCCTACACTGATGTAGATTGGGGAGGTAATATTGATGATAGAAAAAGCACCAATGGAGGAGCACTTTTCTTGGGAAAAATATTGATTACATGGACTAGTAAAAAGAAAAGTTGTACCTCACAGTCCATAGCAAAAGTTGAATATGTTGCAGCTTCTATAAATTGCACCAATATTGTATGGATCAAACATTTGTTGCAAGGTATGAAGGAAGAGGTAAATGAGCTTGTGAAACTTTATTGTGATAATACAAGTGCTATCAACATATCAAAGAACCCTATAATGCATGCCAAAACCAAGCACATTGCAATTAAGTATCACTATGTAAGAGAATTGGTGGAAGACAAACAAGTGAAGATGGAATATGTTAGCTCAACTGAATAGATTGCTGACAGCTTCAAAAAAGCACTACCTAAAGATTCTTCTGAGTATCTTAGAGGTAAGTTAAGGGTGATACCCCTAGCCAAGACTACTTAAGAAAAGGCAAGACTCCCCTGCATCAAATGAATTGATTGTTGAAATATTACACATTGATGTAGAGGGTACTTACTTTAGGATTCATGCCTAAAGTAATTGAAGTGATGAATTTCCAAATTAGTCACAAGTAAGGTGATAGATGGAGAAAGTGAAAGAACCTACAAAAGCTATAATTGCATTTTAAGATGCTGAAATAGTATGTCTTTGGCATTATTGTCAAAGAGGGAGAAAGAGCAAAAGAAACTGATCAATAGTAGGAGAAAGAGCAGAAACTGATTAACAACATTCAATGGATACAGCTCTGAATGGATAAAGCTCTCATCAATAGTAGAGGAGGATAAGTAGTAAGAAATTGATCAATATCATTTGATCAACAAATTGAGAGAGAAGATGAAGAAGCTGACCATAATAGAGAATAGAAAAAGTTGAGCAATGCATACAGAAGGAGGAACTGTAAGAAAAAGGATACAGCAACTAAGAGGGAGAAATAAAAGTAAAGTAATCAGGATAGGAGATCACAAGAGGGAGATGTGAAAATTGATGGTTACACAATTACTTTTTGGCATTTGACTTACTGTTCTAACCTAGTTAACATGGTTAAATAGTTTAGTCTGATGGTTGATCAGTTTGGTTTTCCATCAATGCCAAAGAGGGAGATTGTTGGAAATCTAATTGAAAAGATCATTGTGAGAAGAATATTGATTGAAAGAGGGAGATTTTTGTTAAGAGAATGTTTTCAATCATTGTTTTTTCATTGATATCAAACCTACTATGTGTAGGAATGACATTTTCTTATAAGATCCAAGTACTATCACTTAGTTGATTGATGAAGAGGATTTAATCAACAAGATGTAACAAGAGCACCTAAGGGAAAGGTTGACTTATGATATTGTAATAAAGTGCAAGGATAAGTTAAGACAATGGTTAAATGATGTATTGATAACATACTTGAAGATACAGAGGTTGGTCACACTTAGAAACATTGGAGGAATAAATTGTAATAAGATTGACTGCAAAGCTTAAACTAAGTTCATTAGTGGGTGTTGAGCAAGCTAGTTGAAGCCAAGAAAAATTCTCAGTTAGAGCTGAGAAAAAGGAAAATCTAGTGTGTGCTAAGTGAACTTTAGGTGTTGAGCAATCTTCAGGTGCCGAGTGAAGTTCAAGTGCTGAGTGATATAATAGTTTCCGAGCATCAAAAAAAATTAGTAGGTGTTGAGCAAAGTAACAAGTGTCGAGCATTAGTAAAATGTAGTTGATGCTGAGTAACATAGTATGTGTTGAGCATCAGTATTTCAATGGTGCCAAGCTACTACATTATTGGAAATATCAAAGATATTCCAAATCTAAGCCTACATAGTTCTTACCTTAAATTTTGTGAACTAGTTGGAGGATAAGGATGATTAGCTGGTGGCACAGAATTCTATGTTAACCGTTCTTGGGCAAATTCAAAAGGATTATTCAAGAATTTTCTAGAGGAAACATAATATGGGTTAGATATAATGAATCCTACCTAATCCATACAAATTGAAATTAAAGAAAGAAAGAATTGAGTGGGAAAATGAACTCCAAGACTTCCATTTAAGGAGTCACAGACCAAGAAGCAAGTGTTGCTGCTAAAGTGCCAAAATTGCAAAGTAATTAGAAGGGTGTCAAGGAGAAGGCATCTAGGAGAAGGAAGAGCATAGAGGGTCTGCTTTGACAAGTGATTAGAGAAAGATGATTGCATTGGTACATTGAGTATGGAGACTCAAGGAGACTAAGCTTGAAAGGAGGGCAAGCTGAAAAAAGTTGCAAAGATTGAAGGCTAGGAAATGTGAAGAGCTGAAAGAGTGATCTAAGATCTACAAGTTAAGTTGTATATTGTAATCAAGTCAAAGATTTTCTAATACTCTCTAGAAATTGTATTAGATATGAAAATCCTATGGACTTAGGTTGGTTTAATAGCCATTTGTAAATCCTTTAACAGGGTGGCATTCCAAGTGAATGTTCTAAAGTCCTCTAACCAGGCCCACTTCTAATAGGGTGGATAAATCCTCTAACAATGTCACATTTAATAGTGTGTTGTAAGCCTTTAATAGGGTAGGCCTTTCACAAGGCATCACTTCAGAAGAGTGAGAATTGAGTATCATGTTACTGGTGTTTTTTCCCAAATTGGGTTTCCACGTAAATCAATGTGTTATGTGTTGACCTTTTTATGTGTTATGCTTGCATGTTGATTTACAGTAACTTGCTGAATAGGAAAGTTAAAGCTTGGATGAATGAATGGGTGAATGTGATCACTACATATTGTGAAAAAGTTTGAATTGGACAATTGGACCTTGAATAACACATTGTGAAAATTCATCTTAACTATAGTCATCTCAACATAGAACATCATAACTAACGTTATTTGCAATGTTTTCTTATGATTCTCCTCGTGCAGATGCTGATCCATCCATTTGTATTTCAACATGAAATCACATTATATAAGAAACTTAAGGCCTATGCTAACCAATATTACAAAAAGGTTGATTGGATAATCTAGTGGGATGATTAGCATCTTAAAGTCATTATTGATAGTCTCAAAAGGAATTATTGTTATAATGTGACTTGTAAGAAATAGATTTAGTTGGAGTCATCTAGAATTTCATATCATGTTACTAGGCAATTAACATGGCTACCATGCAAGTAGGAAGGATATTATAGTTTTCTTGTAGCTTAAGTGAATGATAGTTATTGAGATTACTTATCATTTTTACTAGAATTGATCAAAAAATTAGCAAAAATCATAAGTATATTAATAATTGTTGGAAAGCTAAGAATATTCTTGAAACACAACCTCTTCACATGAGGTTGTATGTATGTATTATGATATCATCATTAATATGTTTATACTTATAAATAATATAGATATTTATATTTAATTTTCTATGTTGAGTGACATCAAATCTATTGGTGCTCGAAGTTGTAAATTCCCAATTATCTAAAGCTAGGTTATATATTGAGTGTCATGGGTGTTAAACCCAAGACAAAAGATGCCAAAATTATGATTAGATAGAGAAAACAATGGATCAACTTACTAAGTTGGTTTATGTTGTATATAGCTTTAGACTTTGCTAGTCCAAAGGGGCTATTCCCTGAGGTTCTATATTAGAAAATTGCAATAGGGGATGAAAATGAACCTTGAGACAAAACTTAGGCATTCCATAGAGCACTCCTATTCATCTCTTACTAGAATTTTACATATTATTTTGATAATATAAGGGATTTTCATCTTCAATAAGTAGATAAACAATAATGTAAAGAATTTGGCAATGTTGACATAATGACATAAACCTATGATAACATTAATATTGATTTTAATTTCTTTGAATGTGTTGGTGAGATGAGCAATTGAGCCCAAAGAAGGGTGTAGGTATCAAATAGGGGTAGTAGAGTCTAAAATTTTATTAATCAGTGGAGAAACTAATTAAAACATGTTTTAGTTATCTATGAACAAACCTATACATTCCTTATGTAGTTACCACACCATAGGAAGAGAGGCCTTGCTAGTATCACCTTATTTGTAAAGGATGAATTGAACTACTTAATGTGAATTTATCAGGTTCAAAATGAAACATTTAGATGTCTATTAGAGAAGTAGTGAACTAACAAGAGAAAAATCTATGATTTTGTGTTCTTTCTATGATTGATTTGAATGTCAAGTAATCTAACGTATTAATGTCACTATAAAAGTGAGTTTACAGACTTACACTTTCCCGCATTGAGTATTATTCCTAGTTCTTATCACCTAAAAGATACTTTAATACAAAAATGATAGATTCATGGTTAATCTTTTCTTTTCTTTTCTAATGCTTCTTACATTATTTGGTACAAAATATTTATTAGATGGGTAGTAAAGATATTATTGTAATTACTAGTGATAATTCATTCCACATTTTGAAATACAACATAAGAGACACATACATGTTTTGTTTTGTCCAAAGAGTTTGTAGTATTAATTTAGTTTCTATCATCTTACAAAGTTTGATTTCTTTCCTATACTCATTATAATAAAATAAGTTCATGTGCTAGTTTTAATTGAGGCTTTTATTGCTTAATGTTTTCCACTATGCTTGATGATACTTTTCTCTAGTTTTGAAAGCATGATGTTATTTCTGCATGCCTAGATATTGGTACACCTATTGATGAGTAGGGGCTAGAGAATGCTTTTGAACTTATACAAGAGATAAGTTAGCAAGTTAGGACAAGAATATGGGTTTGTGATTGTTTTATGTACAATAAATAATCTTGGTGCCTCAATTATTGTGTTGGTGGTGAGTTATTTATTATGTATCAATTTTAGCAACATATTTCTATTAATATTTCTTAATTTTTCATGTAATTTTCTATGTTAGTCATGCCTTGGCTGAAATTACTTTGACATTTCCTAGGGTCAAATGCTTAATTTTAATCCTACAATCTTATTTAATTATTATTAATAACCAATAAAATTAATTGATTGTGCTCACAATTTTTCATGTAAAATCCTTATTTCACTTATATCAACCTATGTATTTGTTAGGATATCTTGAAGGTCGATGACATGTGTATCTTATTGACAAAGAGAGTGCACTTTACAAGCTTATACATTAAGTTCATGTAGAAGATTTAATTTTTCAAAACTAATTGTTCACATTGCTTTGTGTTGTGTTATTTTATTGGGATAAGTTATATGGAACTTCTTAGTTTTTTAGAGTCTAAGACACTTGTTATGTGGAATGACCTCGATAGTACACATGAAGTTTTACCTACAATTAATTAGGAGCATCTCAACATATAATTTTAAAATTCAATGTTCTTAAAGTAAAAGTTGAAACAATGATGGCCATTTACTCATGTATTTAGATGTTTTTCTAATTAACATATATATATATATATATATATATATATTGTAAATCCCCTCTTCGAGATCCTTGGAAACAAGGATAAACAAAGACTAACATATAGCCCAATTCCTTCGGCAACAGATTATTGCTATGATACATATACATTTATATAGATGTATATATACATATACATATATAAATATGTATATGTATTATGTGTGTGTGTATATATGTATATGTGTGTGTGTGTGTATGTATATGTGTGTGTGTGTGTGTAGTTTTAAAGATAAAGCATAGATATAGGAAATTACAAACATAAAAGAGATGGCAATGGAAGACAAGAAAAACTGAACCACCAAAGATCCCCAAGTGTTCATCACTTACACACAACCATTTTTTTTAATCAAAATTAATCATACAAGGCTCATCTCAAGATATAATCCAAAGTAATAATTGAGTTTCATCTTAAATCCCAAATCCAAATTTCCTAAGCAATTAGCATATACATGCCACAAATAACACTTGAACCCTAAACATACCATAAATGAAAGGTGAGATCTAGGGAGAGAGAACTCCCAAAAGGGCATCCAAATCACCTTCTAGAATTTATTGAAAATTTTGAGAAATTCCCATTGTTTGATTGAGCAGGTCTCCCAAGTAAACAAATGATACTCTGCAATACTACTAGGTGACGTTTACCAATATTGTTGGGTGATAGAAACTAAAAGGATAGTATGATACTCTATCAATATCATACAGTAGACCTTATAAATCCAATAAAGCACTCCACCAATATTGTACATTATTCATTAGTACTTTAGTATGATACTTAGGCAGTATCATATAGTGTTGAACATCTATCACCCAAGTTAACCCACAAAGCCAATCAACGAACTCAAAAGAAAAGTAAGGTAGTAACCTCCACATCAGGGAGTATTAGAACCACAAAATTTGAGGAGAGAACACTTGAGAGAATCAATAAGTAGAAATAGAGTCAACATACCTAATATGTACATCATATTACTCTAATCCATGAAAGCCAACATCCTCAAATAAACGTGTACATAGACAACATCACAATGAAGGGAAAGAAAAAGTAAGAAAAAACTATATTAAATCAACCTTGCTTGTTTCCTCCCTAAAATAATGACATCATGAGAACTCAAGGACCCTAACCAAACCCTTGAGCATGAAATATCAACTTCCTAACAAGACTATTGGTGTTACCTTATGAGTTCCAACTTACCAATAACCATCATATATATACCATCAATGAAACATGGAACATCCAACATTCTAATCTCTAAGCCATAATATCGAACATCATGATAGAGGAATGCAACAAGTAAACCTACTAAGCATCATCTAAAATATGATATCAATGCATCCAAGGTAAAGCATAATCACAAGGAAACATACTCGAAATACATCGAAGTCCAAGTGAACTTCTAACATTAGCCTCAAAAAAGTAGATGATCTTTGTACACTAGTCCCTAATAGTGGTATGTATAGCTACACCTCCTAACCACGTAGTACCTATAGGCCTAATCCCACTGTAATGATGGAGGAATGACTCAACCACAATCACATAAGTCAATCACCTATAGATAACACATACACTAAGAAGAATATGATACCAACATCTATCTACTCATGAAGATAATACAATACATCAGGTCATTGGTCAGACACTATATAGGATAACTACTTAGGGACTCTTGTGGAGTGTAAGTCACTTGGAATTAGGAAGCCCAAGCTATATATTGTGAAAAATTAGCTCCCGTGGGACGTCATCACAATGGGGCAAAATTAAATCCAATAGGAGGTCATCACATCATGCCCTTGGACCCTGTATAGGCCTATCATACATGTGTTATCTTACCTTATCATTAAGTTTTATTTTTGCAAATATTAATTTTGGTTATCACTTGTTTAAACCTATTCATGTTATCTTTTTGACCACTCCTGAGCTAGGGTACATGAGAGAATCTCCTTAATACATTTTCCCTACATACCCATGTTCATCACACAATGAGTTCCCATAGGCAATAAAATTTCTCAACCCAACCTCTAAATGAACAATCACTCTACTGAGAGTTCAGGTCTCACAAGAATTCATCACATGCATGCAAACATTCTCACATAAGGGCACTACCAACTTCATGAATGTAATCAAATAATACCAATGCAAGAGGTGGATATGAGAAATGCAACAAATGATATATGTATGATAACTCACTCAACTGACTTAAATCTAGGAGCGAAAATTTGACATGAATCCCAGTAATGCAACAAATCACTAAGTATCATGAACTCACTCAACTAACATAAATCTAGGAGTATGGATTTTGTATTAGTGATGACAAAGTAAAAATATGGTTGGATTGGAAATCTAACATACATTTGACATCCTTGACCAAAATAAGTGCCAAGGAATACCCAAGAAGACTAGGTGGCATGCAAAATGAGGCCATCTATAAATCACTCAAAAATCAATGTTGTCACAAATTGATAGTGTAAGAATTTGCCTTAGGGAAAAATTCACCCAAGACCAAGGAACTCAAACAAAAGCACAAAATAGACCAGAGTATGATCAGAATAATTGTATAGTATTCAATTCAATGTATAAGTACACTAGGAGTGCCTATATATAAAGGCCTCTGAGATGCATCTAGAATGCCTAAGAATTAGCATCATGATAAGTCATACAACTAGGCACATGTCCACAATATATGGGTTATCCTCCATTAAGCACAAAAGTAAGTGTGATGATGAGAGGATAAGCCTACAATGGTGTAGCACACAAATCAGTGTTGTAGAAAATATTAGCTAAAAATGGAGTGCAGATAAATATGTTATCTACATGACAACTGAGTGAATGATGCAAACTCTAGTGTTATAGACACCATGTGCTGAAATAGAGTTGTGTACTTCTATGTTTTCAACATGACAACTCAAAAAGGTACACAAACTCCTAAGTGTCTCATAATGCAAAATAATAAAATAATGCACTAACCTAAGTAAACTTAATTAAAGTGTAAATAGTAAATACCTATTTACACCAGTGCTCCCCCTTAAGTGAAACTTAGGCGAATGCACTTAAGCTCACAAATGCATGATGGGTCTTGGCTATGAGGCCATGTTAGGTACCCATGTACAAATAAATGCTCTACATACAATGATGCAATGCAATCTCTCATAAAGCAGAGAAAGAGGAAAAACCTCATGGGAAAAACCCTCCTCCAAAAAGATAGATAAGTACAATAAAGAAGATGAGAGAGAAGAAGACCTTGAATAAGGAAAATATCCCTCCTAGAAGACGAAGAAGAAGAGAGAAGTCAAGGGACTCTTCTTTTTGCAACATCTAGCACCCCCAAGAGATCTCACAAATGAATATAATTGACCTTACTGAAGGGTTTGGTGAAGATATCAATGACCTGCTCTATTATAGGACAATATTGTACTACAATGATTTGCTCATGTATCAGCTCTTTGATGTAGTGCATATGAACCTCAATGTGCTTAGTTCACTCATGCTGAATTGGATGCTTAGAAATCTCAATGGCACTCTGATTGTCATAATGAATAACTGTTGGTTTAGGTAGATCAAATCCAAACTCCTCTAGGATGAGGTATAACCAAAGAGCCTCTGTAGTTGCATTGATAGCTTCTTGATACTCAGCCTTTGTGGAAGAAAGAGCAATAGTATTTTGCTTCTTACTCTGCCAACAAATAGGGCCGAAACCAAGGTGAAAGATATATCCTAAAGTAGACTTGCAAGAATCAAGGTCCCCTACATAGTCTAAGTCTGTGTATGCAACCAACTGAAGCCATGTACCTTCTGCATAATGTATCCCATGTGTATGTGTACCCTTTATGTAGTGCAAAATGTGCTTGGTAGCCTTCCAATGAAGCTCATGAGGTTCTTGCATAAGGTGTGAAACCATGCCAACTACAAAAGCTATATCAGGGCATGTATGTGTCAAGTAGATAAGGCTCCCAACTAACTGTCTGTATAATGTAGCATCAACAAGTGGAGTGGTACACTTAGCCTCTAACTTGACACTTGATAGAAAAGGGAGTAGGAGCAAACTTGCAGTCACTCATGTGAAACCAAGAAAGAAAGTCAAGAGCATACTTAGGTTGTGAAAGTGATATCCCTACTGAAGACTATGTGATCTCAATGCCAAGGAAGTAATGTAGCAAACCCAAGTCTGTCATATCAAATATGTCCTATAGAGAGGTCTTGACACTGGCAATGATGGATGAAGTGCTCCTTGTAATGATCAAGTCATCTACATAAAGCACTAGTATCAAGTGTGAGTCATCCTTCTAAAGAACATAGATATTTGAATCAAAATGACACTTGGTGAATCCTATTGAGAGTAGGAAGGAATCCATTTTGGCATACCAAGGCCAAGGAGCCTGCTTAAGACCATAAATAGACTTCTTTAATCTACAAACCATAGTAGAATCTTGTACAAAACACTGTGGTTAGTCCATATAAATTTGCTCATGAAGATCACCATTCAAAAAAGTGCTCTTAACATCCATCTAGTGTACAACCCCACCATGGGTTGTAGCAATTGCTAGTGTCAAGCAAATGGAGTTCATCTTGGCAACTGGTGCAAAAGTCTCTGTATATTCAATACATGGAACCTGCGAGAAACCTTTGGCTACTAGTCTAGCCTTATTCTTATCCACACTTCCATATGCTTCAAATTTGGTTTGATAGATCCATTTACATCAAACCACCTTTCTTCCCTAAGGATGGGGAACTAAGTCCCAAGTGTTTTTTTTCATGAAGGAGTTATATTCTTCCTCCATAGCCTTGTCCCATTTTGGAATCCTTGATGCTTCCTTAAATGACTATGGATTTGAAGTAATGGCTATATATGCATGTGGAAATGACTTGTGTTGTGACCTAGTCCTCTGAGTGTCTAAAGGATTTCCCACCAATGAACTTGATGCATCAAGGGTTTTTTGTGCCCAATGAGGTTTAGTGGAAGAAGAAGGAATGTCCTCAATTATTTGTTGACCCTGCAAAGGTGGTGTCCTATGACTAAAAGTTGAAGGAATCTCATCTTCTGAGTCACTATCATAACATGATCACTATCCAAGAAGGAGGAAGAAGGAGGAGTTGAAGAAGCCAAACTTGGACATGTTTCTTCAAAGTGACCACTCCTCTCATAAAATATTTCATGCATCTCTGGATCCATTAATTTGTATCCCTTGAGATGGTCAGGATATCCAACAAATATACATGGTTTTCTTTTTCGTTCTAATGCCTTTCACTTTCGTGGAGGTATCCTTGCCCATACTAGACAACCAAAAAATTTGAAGTGCTTGACACTTGGTTTTCTACCACGCCATGCCTCAAAAGTTGTTATTCCATCTAAGGCCTTATGCAAACTTCTGTTTTGGATGTAGTTGGCACAAAACATGGCTTCAACCCAAAACACTTGATCTAGAGACTTATGTTGAAGCATATAAGTGGCCATTTCCTTAAGGGTT
Organism: Cupressus sempervirens; assembly: GCA_028749045.1. Classification (NCBI taxonomy): domain Eukaryota; kingdom Viridiplantae; phylum Streptophyta; class Pinopsida; order Cupressales; family Cupressaceae; genus Cupressus; species Cupressus sempervirens. The sequence goes on from CM053790.1 coordinate 590,494,449, forward strand.
CTATTATTTCTTTCAACTACACCATTCTATTGTGGTGTGTATGCAATTGAATGTTGAAGATCTATACCCTCATGTGTGCAAAAGCCTATAAGTCTAGAGTTGACATATTCTCTACCATTATCTATTCTTAGGATCTTGATGGCTTTTCCTAATTTTTTCTCAACTTGAGCTTTGAAGGTGATGGAGTTATCAAATACTTCACTCTTATGAGCTAAGAAAAAAACCCAAGTGTATCATGAAAAGTCATCAATAAATGTGAGAACATAGCTGGTCTTACCAAAAGATGGTACTAGAAATGGGCCAGCTACATCACTATGAACCAATTCTAGAACAAGAGTTGCCTTCCAAGACTTCCCCTTGTCATATTTCTCTTCGGGGTGCTTGCTTGCTTCACAACCTAGGCATGCACCCTCTAAATACTTGACTTGAGGTAGACCAATGACCATATCCTTATTATTGAGTTGTTGAAGGTAGCAATAATTAAGATGTCCAAATCTCTCATGCCATAGTTTACTTTTTGTATTTGAATGAGTCAACAAGGCAAGGGAAGTGGACTTAGGCACAAAACATGAGAAAGAATAAAGTATTGTCTCATTATTCATTTCCAACTGCCACCATTGAATCATCTTTGAGATTTTTCACCACAATTTTATTGGGGAGGAACTCTACTTTATTGCCACATCCATAGTCAGTTATCTAATAGATGGAGAGAAGGTTGGTGCTAAGGTTAGGAACATGAAGAACATCCTTGAAGATGTCATTTTCCAACTCAACATTGCCTTTCCCTTCAAATTTTACTTGAGTATCATTGCCCACATGGATGTAAGGTACATTTGATGGTTTCAAAAAGAAAAATTGTTCCCTTGAAGCACCCATATGATGTCTTGCTCCTGAATCAAGAACCCATTCCTCAGCATTATTTGTACTTTCTACTAAAGCTTGTCCCTTACCATTTGAAGTGGATGAAGATCCCTTATCCTTATATGCATTTGGTACATCAATTTTTTGTTTCCTCATTATGTTGACCAATTCATCAATCTTCTTATCGTTGCACTCATGTTCATCATGACTATTCGTCTTACAATAGGAACAAGTTTTCTTCTCCTTTTTGTTGGAATTATTCCCCTTTTGGTTATTTTTGGAAGAAGACTTTCCTTGTTGTGAAGAAGACTATTGAGTGGAAGAAGATTGATTTGAGGAAGATTGTTGTGTTGAGGAGGACTATTGTGTTTCATCTTAGGGCTTAGCCTTCCACTGCTTCTACTTCTTGTTGGAGTTTTTACCACTTGAATTACCTTCATTTGCTACCAAGGATTTGGTCTTGGAAGACTTGAGAATCCCCATACCCACTAGATTTTCATGTTCTAAGATCAACATTTCTGAAAATTTCTTGAATGAAGGCTTAACATAGGCACTATGCATTGTTAATTTGTGTGTATTAAAGCTAGAAACAAAAGGAGCATATTCAGGTAGAAGATGAGTCATGATGGGTTTGATCATCTTTCCATCCTTGATGGGTTCACCACAATCCTTAAGTTGTGCCCTATGCATGTCTACTTGGGTAAGATAGTCTTTGATGGTGTCAAAATTTCTAGGATCCAACTTGAGAAGTTTATCCTCTATGGTTAAGCCATGTCTTCATCTACTATCCCATACAAAGCTTCAAGTTTAGCCCAAACCTCTATTGGATTGGAAAACTTCCTAATGTGAAATTTGATAGGATCAAAGATATTTTTCAACAAGGTTCCTAGGGCTATCTCTTGTTTGGATTCCTAGTCTTCTTTTTGAGCTTCATCAGCATCAGTAGGAGGTTTCTTTGTTGCACCAGTTACATAACGCAATAAACCTTTTTCTACCAATGGTTCCTTAATGTTTTCTTTCCAAGTAGCACAATTATGGGAAGTTAACTTTCCAAAAGAACCCATAATGCAAGAGCACAAGATCAAGGAGACACAATACACAATACACACCCCCCCTTTTCACTCAATCAAAAAATCCCCTGCCCCCCAAATGAATGATTTTGGCACTTTATATATAGTGCATTTACGATAGGCCACTTGTCAAAATGGACAAAGTGGGCTTTCTAATTTTGCTGACTACAACCTTAGTAAGAGTACAAATCTGGACCTTTACAATGTAGCTCAAAAATATAACAATTGTGAAGAAATACAATCAAAATAGGACCTATCTCTAAAAGTGGTATTTTTTTCCACACAAGACTACAATTTGATTGCAAAATTAAAAAGTAGATGAAAAAATATGCACTTTCAAAAAAAATGGAACCTGAAAAGGAGTCCAGATGAGCTTGTATGATGCATTTGAAGTTGCAAAATGCAGGATTAGATAGGTATAGTCACCAAAAAAATCTTATTTCGACAAATTTGTGTACCAAAACCAAAAAAAAAGTTGCACCACTAAAAAGTTCAAGAAATTTTACCCAAAATATAAAAAAATTACACCCAATTTGGAGTCTGTATGATTGAGTTATGGCCTCTCAAAGTCAGGCTGCCAAATCAAAACTACACTTGAAGAGGGGTCTGGAGAGGAAAACAATATGCTAAATTTGACAGTCAAATGACTGTTATAGTAGTTCAAATTTTCCCTGGAATGATGGTCAGATGGTCGTCAAATTTAGACTCATAGATTACTGACATAAGCTAAACTAAAGGCCCTACTGACATGTCGATGATGTCACCTGTACGACTGATGATGTCAACACATACAGACTATATAGAATTGTATAGAAAAAGAATGATGTGGCTACCTGCATGGCATATGATCTGCTGACTAGACTACTTTTTTGGCATGTTTGACAAGCCATCCACGTGTGTTGACTATACACAAAGGTGGCTACTTGCATGGTAGAGCCTGCTTGGCAATCTGGCTATGTGACATGTGTCACACGTTGTGTGGCTGACAAGTCTGCACAGGTGGTGCTAATGGGGTCACTATGACTATTGTGTGGAGGCTTTTTTGGAAGCCACATGTCAGCACTAGGCTTGTCAGTAGTGGACGACATGGCAAAGCTTTGCATTGTACCCCGTGGCAGGTGGGACATGTGGCACCACTTTTTAAAAAGTCATGTTTCAAGTGTTGTTAGAGGTTGAAAAGTTTAGTTGATGAATGTAGTAAAAAGAATGGGTGGGGACATTAATACATTAGTCCCACATTGGTAAAAATAGCACACACTGAGTTCTATAAAACCCAAATCATCATGCAATTCTAATAATAATTGGGGTTGCTAGTGTTAGAAGGTCTCGGCCAAAAAGTTGTAGAGTGCCAATTTTCAGATGTGCTTGCCAAAAATTTGGTGCTATCCTCTAGTCAGGTTATGATGCTAGAATTGAAGAATAAGCCCACCCAATTTTTTGAGGTAATTTGCAGTTACCAAAAAAGATATGCCTATGGCCAAATAAAAATATTCCACGCTAAAGAGCCAGGGTGTGACTGCCCAGTTCTATAAAAAAAAATTCTCTAGCTAAACACCCAATTGGGCTAAAAATTTGAAAAAAAAATCCAAAAATAATAGAGAAATTGAAGAATTAATAGATCCACAAAATGAACTTAATAGATCAAATGATGACCATACTAGATTTGCAAATCAGGCCTTCAGGTTTCGGTTTGCAAAAATATTTTCCTCGCGGTTGACTATGGCCTAAAATAGGCAAATTTATAGTTGATCTTCACCAAATCATCTCTTTGAATGCAATGGTGAGGTCTACTTCAGCTCTAGATGCTCCAAATTGCTTCAAATGCTTTGGATCTGGATCGGGTCCCTTTGAGAGATGAAGCAATGAGGTCTCCAATGGCTATGTGACAAGTATCTCCCTCAGCTCTGATACCATGTAAGAATTTTCCTTAGGGCAGAATTCACCCAAGACCAAGGAACTCAAACACAAGCAAAAAATAGACTAGAGTATGATCAGAATAACTGTATAGTATTCAGTTCAATGTACAAGTACACTAGGAGTGCCTGTATATAAAAGCCTCTGAGATGCATCTAGGATATCTAAGAATCAACATCATGATAAGTCATACAACTAGGCACATGTCCACCAGATATGTGTTATCCTCCATTAAGCATGGAAGTAAGTGCAATGATGAGAGGATAAGCCTACAATGGCGTAGCACACAAATTAGTGTTGTAGACAACATGTGCTAAAAAGGGAGTGTGAATAACTATGTTGTCTACATGACAACTCAATGAATGATGCAAACTCCAGTGTTGTAGACACCATGCGCTTAAATAGAGTTGCATAATTCGATACTGTCAACATGACAACTCAAAAAGGTACACAAACTCCTAAGTGTCTCATAAAAATAAATAATAAAATAATGCAAAATAATAAAATAATGTACTAACCTAAGTAAATTTAAGTAAAGTGTAAATAGTAAATATCTATTTACACCAATAGATAGAATTAAAACCCATTTCCCAAATGAGGATCAAACACCCAAAAATAAAATAAAATTTGAGTTTTAAGCTCACACACAAATTTGAGCAACATAACTCTATAAAAAAATTTAATTCAAAACATTAAAAATCTGCATTTATTCATTCCCACCCAACGGGGTCAAATTAGCATATAAAAATGGAAGTGAACACTAGTTCTCAACCTCCTACTAAATAAAAATTGAAAACAAAAGCTTAAATGAAGAAAAAACAAAGAAATGAACAAAATGGAAAATACAACTGTAAAAGAATTGATCATTGAATTCAATGAAACATTTGACAAATCAAGATTTTCCTACTACGAATCTAATGAGACCACTCTTGTGTCGGTCTAGTGAGTCAATCTCTCATAGTGAAGATAACAAGAAAAGTTTGCATAGAGGGTTTGAGCAATTTCTTTCCAAAATCCAATTCAGAAATCCATACTGAATTTTTAAAAGTTCTAACATTATATTATAAGTTATTTTCCAAATAACTTATAATATAAAAATATAAAAAGACTTTAACCACTTAACCTCTCATTCCCAACTAAATCAGGAAAGTCCAATCAAATTGGAATTCAACTATGCCAAATTAGATGGAAATAAAATAAAGATTAAATCAAATAAATAAAATCCCTCTAAGCCATTATAATAAAATTTAATATAATCTTTTCCATGACAAATGTAGAATCGTAAATGCACAAACACACTCATGATTCTAATCACATAATGCATTATGAATCCAAATTTACCAATTAGCGGGTTAAAATAACAATAAAAGATACATCAACCATACAAGGACGATATTGGCACATGATGAAAGGTTTGACTGCTAACTCCATGTGTCACTACCGAGGATACACATCCTACATGGTAAATGAACATAATCAAGTATAGATACACAATATATCACATCCAAAGTAACAACAACACATAGTTGGATAATTAAAACATCCAATTAACCCCATTTGAATAATCATTAAATATTCCATTTTTGCATAAATTAATGAAGAGACAAGGTAATTATCTATATCATGATAAAATAATGAATCCAATATGTACAAATCATTTTTCAAATTATTTAAAGCATTTAATATTGGAAATAATAATAATAATACTTACGTAATAACATAAAAGGAATGGTATACGAAAATCTTAAATAGTCACTATAAAGCAACATCATAAACCACCAGGATACATATATGACAAAAATACCGTAAGTTAACATGTTCAACCACATAATTCAATCACTTCTACAATTACCCAATCAGCTACAATAGGCCAATAACACACAGTGTAACCACAGTTCCCACCTTAGGGTCCTCATAGAAAAACTTCATGATACCACATCAATCCAAGTAACCACTCACACAAACCTTAGTGAAACCATCTATTAAAACATAATCTCATAAATTAGGCATTAGCATTGATGAGGCTAATTATTGCCTCTATTTTATGATAGTTTTAAACACTATGTTTTACTTCCACCAAGACATTTGTGAACTTATGTTTACTTGAACTGATGATTAACCTATGGGTAGATAGTATGTTATATTTTTCCAATATTATATATATAATGTAGTATTTCATATAACCATCAGAATGTGTGTTCTAATATTTGAATTTAATTTGATAATTCTTATTTGCAAATATCTCTGCATAATAACTAACTTGTTAGCAAATGAAGCTAAAGATGGTCAGAAGTATTCAAAGGGAAACATTGAAGTTAGCCAACAACATTCAAGGAAAAAAAACATTAAGGTTTAGCCGTGGAGGAAAGAGTCATAATGGTACTAAGGGACACAACCACTAATATGGAGGAGCTATGAAGAACTGTTATATTTCTCTACATTTCTTATTGTGTCAAAGTGGTTGTCCAAACTTTATTATTCATTCTATGAGCTGTTATATTTTCTTCCTTTTTCTCTGGTGGATTTGAAATTAGTTTTTTTTTTTCTTTTATGTTTTAGAATAAGTGTTAATCTTATATTTATAGGGATCAAACCAATAGTGTTAAAAAGTTAGAAGAAAGTTTATGACAAGAAACTATTGACTCTTGCAGTGAGTTGTTTTTACAGTTTCATGTATTGTTCTCATGTAATAAATTTCTGGAACATAATGAAATAGCTCCTAGTTTACATTTTGTGTTAGTAGATTAGTAGAAGCCAACCAAGGGGGCTCACTTGGGAGGTGGATTAGACTAGAGTAGTATAGAATTTTTTTCAAGCATCTTTAGTATTGCAGGTAAAAGTTGTAAGTTCCTTCCTGTAGCATCATACTTTGTGAGTGTTCCTGTAGCATCTGTAAGAATAGTTATAGTAGATGAACTGAGTTGGAATATATCTTAGTATTTAATTGCATTTTCAGTATTCATTTCAGTAAATATTTAAGTGTGTTAGTTTCCTGCAGCACTAGTATAGGTTTTTTCCTTGCATTTTACTTTCCTGCAGCATAAGAATAATGACTCATTAAGAAACCTAGTGCACATACTGTGCCAACCATTTCAAGTATACATCCCTAGGTTGACAAAATTAAATGCATCTCATGGTGGGGAAAAATAGTCCTTAGATTGAATACACTATTCCTAAGTATGGCCTTTAGCATGATTATTATACACCTATTGTGAGGCAGACCAAGCATAATCAACTAGTTAATGCAAAAATATAAATCAAATCACCCCAAGGGTATAGACCACACACAGGTTGTAATCATGATCACTCACAAAAAAAAAGATCATCAATGTTGCCTCCAATAGGAAAATTACCCAAATCAAATGGGAGAGGCACTACATCATCCCCCCAAAGACTAGGCTTTCTCTAGGAAGCCTAGGATCCAAGAATAGGAACCAAGAATAGCAAGTGTGAAATCAAGGTCCAACATCACAAGAAAAACACATTGACTTCTCCCCAAGTCAAACCAAATCATTTCAAAACTCACAAATCATCTTGTCAAATAGGCCAACCATAAGAGAAAAAAGGTATCACATTGACACAAAGTCCTTCAACAAGGAACTTCCTATGCTCTAGGAAAATGCATCTAGCCACAAACTCAACACTAGAAGGAAAGTAACCTACCATTCTACCTCATTGTAGGCTCCCAACTACAATATGCACCTACCAAGTGACCACTAACCGAGGTCAAAAAACTAAGAACTTCCAAATAGAATTGGATTAATGTGGAATAACCATCCCAAATCACTCAAGAATACTACCTTGCAACACATGAGCATTCTTGAATACAAGAAAACTCACCCTTAGAACCTAAATTATGATGATTCACTACTAGAATTTCATTCACTTTAGGGATACTATCAACAACTAACCACCAAGCATAGGATAAAATTGGTCTCTATGGTATAGAAAGCTCAAATATCAGTGGGAGTTGGGTTACTTGAAGCTAAATCCCTTTGGAAGTTATGCCTATGTCATTTCTATTGGGGTGTATGGAAGGAGAGACAATAGATTTTTTAGGACAAACAAATCTCCCCTTTTGATTGTTGGTAAAACATTATCAAATCCAGTAAAGAAAAATTATTAGCTTATCTTGGGTCCAAGATGGGATTTAATTTTAACAACCCACCATTTAATCATCATTCTAAACCAATCCGTGATATGGATGGTGGATTTTGTTCCTCCCCACCTTAAGGTTGGATGAAAGCCAACTTTGATGGGGCTGCCAAAGGCAACCTCAAAAAAGTAGGATGTGGTGATGTTCTTAGAGACATAAATAGGAGGGTGATTAGGGATATTTTTCTCCCTCTTGGAATTATTTCAATTCGCCAAGTTGAAGTTGTTGGAGTTGTTTATATTGTGAACTTAGTTTTGGAAGTTGGACATTCTAAGCTTTGGCTACAAGGAGACTCTCTTAACATAGTCAATAATTTAAATAATAAAAACTTTTCTTCTTGGACTATAGAGCTCTTCATTCTTGAAATAAGAGAATTATTTAAAAATCTCAATAAAGTTTATGTTTCCTATAGTTATAGGGAAACTAACTAGGTAGTGGACTAGCTTGCCAACTTGGTTGTTCGAACTGATACTATAAATACTTTAAGAGATGACATGAGTCTGCATCTAGAAATAAAGACTATTATTAATGATGACAAGATAAATGCAATTGTTGGGAGAATATTATCATAATTTTTTCCTTTTTAAAGAAGCATTTAAGTACTAATGAAATAAAATTTCCTTCTTTGATGATGTGCCAAGACATTATTACGTCCTTTTTTGCATAGATTATGGGTCATTTTGACTGTCATGTGTAGAAACATTAATTTGTGGGTTTTGAGTATCTTATTTTTCTCTACCTATTTTACTACTATCATCATCTACCATTACCAAAGGTTGACTCTATTATGAAATTTTTCAATCATGAGGGATGAGCCTAAGAAATAGGAGCCTAATAACTATAACTTTTGGAAGGAGGAGTCGTGTTGGGAGCAGTTGAGTAAAGGGAATTTTACAAGCTTTTTAGATAGGCTCCATGGTTACAAGCCTCATATCATAGAAAAAAATTTATAAGAACTAGGAGTGGGATAAAGTTACTCTTTATTGTGTAAATATCACTATTAATGTTTGTCTGATAGTGGAAATTATCAGGTTGCCAAACATTGGCATAAATTTCTTCAAGAAAAAAATGATATTGGGTTTCGCACTAAAGAGATTTCCTAAAATGGAGGACGAAGACAAAAAAAATTGGTTAAGGTTGGAGATTTCTTTGATTTAGATTAGATAAAGGAGATTTGGAAGGAGGTTCTTTTATGTACTAGGGTTTACTTCATTCTAGATGGACATTATCATAGGGTATTCAATTATTACTTTGTGTTTTTGAATCATTTTTGTTATAAACAAAGGATCTCCTTTCCTTTCTAACTTGTGAAATATTTTTTGTAGAGCCTTAAAGGCCATTGCAGGAGCCAATAGGCTTATTTGTCCTAAATTCATAATTCTTTTTATCATCGAGTATTGTAAGGCTAGGATCCTAGAGGCCTCTGTCATCTCTATGCAAGGAAAAATTAAAGTGGAAGAAAATACCATCAAAGCAAGCCTTGAGAAGAAAGGGAAGAAGGGTCTCGAAACTAGGAAATACAAGATGAAGTCATGGGGAATAGAAATTGATTCTAAGGATCTCTTGAATGATGAGGTTGAGAGGAAAGTGATTTCATAAGGGAAAAAAAATAAGCACATGCCTATGGATAGCGAAGGTTGTAGTTCGAAGAAGGATGACTACTCTATTAGTCTTGAGGAGACTTCTATAAAAAATAAGCAAAAGAATAGTTCAAGCTCAAGGAATTAGTCATAAAAGGAAACTCTCACTAGGTCATCTAGAGTTGAGAAGAATAAGGCCACTATTATGGGTGAAGATGAAAATTTTAAGCACGAGGGCAATATCAAGAGTAGGAATGTGATTTCTTGTCCTGGTTATATAGATAAAGTTGAGGATTTGGGGTTGGCATGGGATTGGATGAGAAAAAGGACATTTTTATAGTTGATGATAAAAATAAGGATGGGGGCCTTATTTTTGGTTGTACTAGTTAGAGTTTCCTAGATTCGATGGAGGATAAGGCTAGTTATGGTAAAGACAAAATTGAAGGGATTATGGAGGTCAGGAATCAAAATAAGAATCATGTGGATGAGATAGGTTGTCACCCAAACTTTGGGGATGATAATATTCTCCCTCTTGACATAAATAATCCTTAAGATCATGATTTTGATGTTGAGAAGCTCATTGATAATCAACTTAAGGAGGATAGTATGCAAGATGTGCAGAGTCATCAGGATGAGGTTACTCTAGATAGAAACCTTTAATTTCTCATCAGGGGTAAGTTGAAAGATAACACCTCTCTAGGAGTTGATACCTAGATTTATAATGAGTTGAAGGCCTTGAAGAATTCAAATAGTGTATTTTAGGGTAAGTTGGATGCTAATATTACAAAGATGGAGGTCCTAGAGGCCAAAATTGGTGACATTCCTAGAAGGTTGTTGGATTATGAGGGCAAGCTAAGTCAATTGATCAAAGCCAATGAGAAAAATATGTAGGATGTCACCTTTGATTTCCTTGTAGTTGGTACTATTCTAGGTAAAGGTGCATTAGAGAATGTAAAGAATAAAAATTCTCTTGTTGTTGTTTCTCTTAGCAGGGGTCTAAGAGAATTCACAAGGCTCAACACAAAGAAGTCCTAAATAGTCTCCTCTACTATGCAAGTGAAGTATTTTTCTTAATAAGTAGCTAATATGGGTAATTTCATTAGTTTCTTGTGTCTTTTTGTCTATTTTCTGGTGGTTTTGTTGATGGAAGATGATTTTTTCTACTTGCTTTTTGTTTTTTCTAGCAAGTGGTTGGTCTATTTTGCCTAGCAAGAGGTTTGGTTTTATTGTCTATTTGTTGTGGTATGGATTGGGGTTTTAGGTTCATGTAAAAGCTTGTTTTGAGTTGTTCCTTTAAAGTTTCATCTATCTGTTATAATTTTTTTGGGGGTTTTGGGTCCTCTCAAAACCTATTTTAACCTAAATCCAAAAGAAATTGTATTGTATTAAATTTGTGACTTATAATTATTATTTTGCTTTTATGTATTCTTCTCTTTAACAATCTCAGTTTCTTGCATAGTTTTTATTTTGTCTATGAATGTGCTTTCATTTTATAGTTGGATGGATGATAGAAAAGTAGGGACCCATGTAGTCTTCAAAGCTCTCTATTGGAAAACTTTTAATTAAAACATATGTTTGGTAAGTTCAAAGAAAAATAAATTTCTTTTAGTAGTAATCATTTATCACCTCATATGTATGTTTATATTCACAATTTTGTACATTAAATTGTACCCTTCTATTCTTTCTTTCTGTACACCATATATTGTACAACTTGGTTTTGCTATGCACTACCTAGCTATTTGACCATCAACATTTCATTACTAAGTTGAACCACTTGATTGAATTTATGTCTGAATTGAACTACTTGAATGAATTTCTGGCTTGACTAAACTACTTGATTGAAATGCTAAGTTGTTTAACCATCAACACTTGCATCTCTATAAAAAACCATGCAAATGCAAAGGTAAAAGAATATTTATCAAAAAAAGAATGGAATGCTAGTTCTTTTTGTTTTAGTTGAGCATTTTATATACTATTAATATGCATATGATATTGTAGATTGAGAATAAGGTCAAAATCATAATTTAATTATTTTCTCTACCAATTGGAAAATGCCCAATAAGATTGAGGGATCTACAACCTACTATATCACATTTGATTATCCATTGTGTATGTATATTAAATTATTCATTTTGCACTATGGTAAATAAATCTAGAATATATGTTTTATTATAATATTCATCTAACTAATGTAATGTTTAACGATGCATTATTTATAATAGGTCGGTGGCTTTGTTGAATGTGCCAATGTGTCAATGTGGTGTTGATGTGTGCATGTAAAAGATATCCAACAAAAAGACTAATCCTGGGTGTTAATTTTGGTGTTTCCCAAATAGAAAAAAGGTTGTCAATATATTTTTGATTAAAAATATTGTATAAACTAAAAAAATTCTAATAACTAAAAGAGATTTGGTATTGTAGGGGAATAATGGATGTGGATACTTTACCCAGTTTCATGATGGCCCAACTACAACTATAGTACATGTTGAAGGAATTGAGTGCATGTTATGTAAGGCTCGAGAGGTGGATAAGGCCATGATTTCTTCTATAGTAAATGTAGAAATTATCTTTCTATGATGCCATCTGTGTATTGTATTTGGAGTTCTTTGCTAGGACTAGATGTGAAAGTGTGCATAAAATTATGGTTTTGTACATAGATTGACTTCTTTATTTGGACCATATGTGGATAACTGTTCAAATATGACTTCTATGTTGTAACATTTTACGAATTTGTAACCTTATGTTAAACAATTTTTTTCTAATGTCATGACTATTTTGGAGTTTGCGACCTATTTTTGTATGATAAATCTTAACATAAAAATTAACCTTTTTATAACTTTTTTTTGTATGGTAAAATATAAATAAACAAAATTAAGCTTGACTATAGGTTTGTATACATGTGTTAGGCCAGATTTATAATAACATGGTGATTGTTTTATTTTTTTTTAACTTCTTTTTTTTTATAGATAATACAAGATATTTATATTAATAAATGGAAGAATATTAGAAAAATTGTATGTATTCCCACATCATGACTATATGTTCCAAGCCACATATGTAGCATTGATAGACCCCAAACTATAATCAAAGGACCATCATGCATAGAAAAATTAGGCCCTTCTTCCCTAGCCCTAAACTCATCATCTCGGCTCTTCTAACAATATCTTCTATACCACCACCCCATTGTTGTGCAATGCATTCTCACACAACATAGAGAACCTCATCTTTAGACTCTGCCACAATAAGAGTAAGAAAAAGGAATAGAGAAGAGATGTCCTAGTTGCTTCTAGGCTTGCACTCTGATCTACCTAATCCTCCCTAAAGAAAAAGTTTAGAGCTTCCCTTTGGCCACCCTTAAACATCACACACTAAGTGAAGAATTAAGTTTGGGAAAAAAGTCAACTTTGACTATTTAACACTTTTGGCCTAGGAATTAAGCTTAGTGTGTGATTTTTAAGTCATTCCAAAAGGAACCCCCATCAATTTTGAAGACATGACTTAGTTGAGTGGTTAATACTAGTGTACTGAATGATGGGGCCTAATCACAAGTGAAGAGATAAAAGTCTTCCCCCATGCCTTTGTTCAGCCAGAGATGTTGTAGATTAAAGTTTACATTTATCATTACACACAGGGTAGCCAAATTTAAGTTTAATTTAAATGCTTTGAGAGCCTTTGGTGTGCAGTCATAATGGTAAAATCAAGTGTTACACCTCACACATGAAAATTCACATTTCTATAGAGTAAGCTATTCACATTTCTATAGAGTAAGCTATCAAATCCACCCTTGGCCTCTTTAGTTTGCATAACAAAATATTGATAACCGTTTCAAATTAAAAATTCCATAGTACAATGGGTATTTTGAATGCTATGATATTAGGGAGATCTTGTGTATTCGTGTGTCATCTTTGATGGATTTCATTTATTGTCATTAATGATGCAACACATAGGTGTGATGTGATTATTAGTATAGAGTTAGTGATAATGACTTCTATACCACTCATGTTAATGATTGGAGGGAATTCCAGATATGAGGGTCAAATATGGGTGAAGTCTTTCCATAACTCAAGATTATCCTCTAATGATCCTGCCACACCAACATTAGAAAGCATATCTACAATGTAGTTTTCCTTTCTTGGAACATGGGTTACATTGAATTCATCCACCTCCTCCAAGATTGTTCAAATTTTTTTGATGAACTTGTCAAGGTGTCAGGCCTTTAGGGTGTCTTTTTCTATCTAATTGATAACAATCAGAGAATAACGCTCTAAGTGTATCTTCCTAGCACCACATTTTATCCCCATTAGAGTTGCCTCAATGATAGCTAGGCATTATGCTTAATTATTGGTTCTATCTGCTATTCTCCTAGCGCCAAGAGCTAGAATATCACAAATGCAGTGTTTGATGGTCCTAGGTTTTCTTTCAAAGCCCCGTCAAAATTGACCTTAACCTAACCAAGTTTTGGGGGAGACCAAATAACAGAAATTCACTCGAGAGGAAATTTAACTCTAGAAAGCCTATTAACAGGCTATTATTTTTAACTTTATTCACAAATAAATTAATAAATTAATATTTAATAACTTCAAAAAATAACATTTTTTTTTTAATTTAAAAAATTAAAAAATATATTAAAACTTATTAGAAATACAAATTTAATAAATTTAAAAAGGTTTAATTTTAATTTCAATTTCAAGAATCAAATGTAGAAGATGTATCTTCCCACTCATCTTCTAGGTGAACCAAATGGGACCAACTATTTTCCCAAAACCCAATTTTGAAATACAAATCCAAATTTGGGCAAAATCAGGCCATGAAATAAAACCCAGTTTCCTAATTTGACAAACCAAATAGGCAACCTAAGTGGCATGATTGGATAGTAGAATGGATTGATCCCTCTTTTCCATTTGATTTTATTTCATTTTTCATAGTTTGAAGGAAGTTGGGAATATATTTTGTTCATTGGACTGTCTATACAACCTAACATAGGGTTTCAATAAGAAAGGTCTCTATTTTAAATTCCAAGGTTTAAAAAATTGTGGCCTTTGGTAGAATTCAATCTATGAGAGTGTATCATATAATGGAAGTAGTTTTGGATAGGAAGATCAAGGAATTCACAAGAAAAATGATACCCTATCCTAACATCTCAATGTGCTCGAGTTACAACAAAATGCAAAATTGATTGCAATTGAAGAGGTGGAATGATAGTAGTTTATCTAATGGTAAATCTTTTGTTTGTATGTATACCTTAAGGTTTTTGAATGGTTGGCCAAGTTTTGGCAGTGGAAACCCAACACTTTCTTTGTAATTTTGGTTAGGCTTAATCCTTAAACTAACCCTATCATCATTTATTAGTCTATTGCAGGAGTCATAAATTGATCTTTTGAAGATTGGTAGAAGTCCCAAAAGGGTATTAGAAAAGGTCATTTATTTGCATGGTATTATGGAGAAATGTGGAGATAAGACCCAAAAATAGAGTAGGTAGACCTATTAGGATTAAGCATTCTAATTAGGTCTATTGTAACCAGTTCTGAATTTGAGGAAATTTAGAAGGAAAAAATTATCCAAATTGATTGGATTAGTTATAAGAGGATGTTAGGGGTCCATTCTACCCATGTTGAATGGTATAAGTCCATGGTGAGAGTTTTACATATTTGTTAAGGGTTGAGTCTTAAGGGAAATGTGTAGTTTTAAAGGAGATCAATAGGTGGGGAGAGTTATGGACCCAAAGAGGTTTGAAACATTCGCATTGAAGATTTAGAGTCTTTTTATAAGTCATTCCAAAGCCTTGGGCCATAAATATTATACAAGGAATATAGTTGTTTGTCTAATTGACTCATCTATAACCCCTAGGTGGTGTTGTTTGTTATTTCCCTTGTCTCTCTCCTTTAATCTTCTATTCTTTGATATGACTTTGTATATTTTCCTATTTTCTTAACTAGTTTACCTATTCACACAAATTCTCAATAGTGATCTTTTACTCATGTGGTTTTCTAGTAATGACAACCATGCCCAAAATATTTACTAATTATCAATAGAGAATTTTGTCAAGTGACACCCAAAACATCTAAATGAATTATTTGACACCTAATGTACCCGCTTGACATGCCAAGAGGGTATCCCATGGTATATGTGCTTTTATACTAGAGTCCTATGCTATATGGAAAATAAAATAGAAATAAATCAAATTTTCTAATTCAATATGACTCCTCGCCAATAGTTAAATAAATATGTATGGTTATCTAAAATGCATTTATATGAAATATTAGTCTTCTATGTAAGAATGTCAATGTCACACACCCAAGATATGGTGACAATAACAAAATCTAGAGTTACTTATATAGATGTTTAGAAAGAGATAGAAGTGTACGTTTAGACAAAAATAGAAGTGTTAATCTATCAGAAAAGGCAGTATCCCTAAGTAGTTTGTGCAAACCTAGATCATCCATACCCACTACTGTTGAGGAGCTTGCGTCCTCTACTTTAACCACACTCTCACCTTCAAACTACAAAACCTTAGACACTCCATAACTCATCAATTAAGCAGTTCCTAGTAAACCATAATCAAACAAATTTAATCACATTTGTATTAAATTTGCATACTAATAAAACATATATGAAGGTAAAACCATGTGAACAATAAGACATCAAGTGGAGCAACATAATATAGCATTATCAAAATATCTATCATCAAATCAAGGTCAACACATTTCACTAAACTCAAAAATATATTCATAGTGTTTCAAAAATGTAGGATTGTGATTTATTATAACGACATCAAAGATCAAGGTGGATCATTAAGCATCACATTAGCATATATCAAATCAAATACGAAATGGAGAACATAATTACATCAAGCATCATAAGTCAAACTAATAGATACTACATCAATACTCAAACAATATAGCGGCCAAAGGTCCAATTTAGATACTCAAGATGACCAAAACTCATAGTCATCAGTTGAGGTCCACCAACCAAGTCGACTAAGTCAAAAATGTCCACAAAGTAGTAGTTGCACAAGGTGGGTCATGACAATCGCTCACCATACTTTATATGGATTATTAAAGATATAGTTATTATATACATTTATGGAAAATTTTGACAAAGACTTGTCAAAAACAAAATATCACAAGATCAAAAATTTTACCAATCCATTTACTTACACAACCAACATAACTTCTCTCTTGATGTACTTAATATAGACTATAATTAAAGACATAGATGGTAGCATTTACATGCTCCTCTAGGTCAAAATTGACAAAGGCATTTGAATATTGTTTGTAGCTTTTGGATATGATTGTGTGAAAATTATCTGCATTAATGTTGATGTAAATAATTTTCACATAATCATATTTGTAAGCTACAAAGAATATTTGTATGGATTGTGGCAATCTCTTGGCATTTAAATAATTTTGAGACAAAATAGAAAAAATATAGGGTTGAAACTTTTTCCAAAACCATTGCCTACATAACCAACATATACTATACTTATATTTGTTAAATAGCACGTGAATATTTACAAAGTTCGACAATAGGTCCATGGAAATGTAAAGATTTTTCACACAGTGATTTCCAAAGGCCATAAACAATATTTGTATGGATTGTGGAAAATAATGTCCAAAGGCTATAAGAAATGTATAGACACTTGAGTCAAAATAGAAAAACTACAAGGTCAAAACTTTTTGCACAGCCATTACCTACATAAAAAACACATAATTATACCCATCTTTATTAAATAGTGTGAGTACTTACAAAGTTTGACAATACATACATGGTGATGTAAAGAATTTTCACACAATCATGCCTAGAAGCTACAAAATATATTTGTATGACTTGTGGAAATCTTATAGCATTTAAAAACATTTAAGTCAAAATACAAACAATTAAAGGGTTGAAACTTTTTCCACAATAATTACCTACATAACCAACACATAATTATACTTATATTTGTCAAATAGTGTGAATATTTACAAACTTTGACAATAGGTCCCTGGTCTATTGATAAAAATTGAAAGGTTGTTAAAAAGTCTACTAGGATCAAATCTTGTCAAGTATAAGGCTCAAATAGCATAGATGATGACTCCATAATCATGCTCTATGAAAATTCGACATAATGAATACCAGCAAATCCTTCCCTCCTAATTGAAGAGGTAACCCAAAATTGAATAGCTAATATGACTTTGTTAAAATAGTATACATATATACAAAGTTTTACAATAGGTCATTGGTATGTTGATAAAAATTGAAAGGTTGTTAAAAAGCCTACTAGGATCAAGTCTTATCGACTACAAGGTTCCAATAGCACAAGAGATGCTCTAAAATTGTACTCTGCAAAAAAAATGATAGAATGAATAATTGCAAGTCCTTGTCTCCTAACTATAGAAGTAACCAAGATTGAATAGCCAAAATGACTTTATAAATGAATCATATCCAACACATAGTTTAACTTGTCTTTGCTAAATAGTGTGAATATTTAAAAAGTTATACAATAGGTCCTCCATCTATCAATAAAAGTTTAAAGGTGATTAAAAAGAAAGTCTTATCGAGTGCAAGGTTGAAATAGTATAAGGGATACTCCATGATTGTGCTCCATAGAATTCGACACAATACATGTACCCACAAGTCCTTCCCTCGTAACTAAAGAAGCACTCATAGATTGAATAGCTAAAATGTTTTTATACATGAAGCATAGCCAACACATAATTATACTCATCTTTATTAAATAATTTGAATAATTACAAACTTTTACAATAGGTCCTCATCTATTCATAAAAGTTGAAAGGTGGTTAAAAGGTCTACCAGGGTCAAGTCTCATCAATCACAAGATTTCAATAAGGAGCACTCCATAAAAAGATCTACTAGAGTCAAGTTTTATCGAGTACAAGATTTAGAATAAGGGATACTCCACGATTATGATCCATACAATTTGACAAGATACATGTACCCTCAAGTCCTTCCCTCCTAACTAAAGAAGTACCCATAGATTGAATAGATAAAATGACTTTATAAGTGAAGTATAACCAACACATTATTATACTTGTCTTTGCCAGATAATCTGAGTATTTACAAAAACTTACAATAGGTCCTTGGTATATTGATAAAAGTTGAAAGGTGATTAAAAGATCTACTATGGTCAAGTCTCGTTGAGCACAAGATTTCAATAGCATAAGGAACACCCCAAAAAAAGGTCTACTAGGGTCTAGCCTCACCAAGCACGAGATTTCAATAGCATAAGGAGCACTCCAAAAAAAGGTTTGCTAGGGTCAAGTCTTGTTGAGTACAAGATTTCAATAGCATAAGAAACACTCTAGAAAATGGCCTGCTAGGGTCAAGTCTCGTCAAGTACAAGATTTCAATAGCATAAGGAACACTCCAGAAAAAGGTCTGCAAGGGTCAAGTCTTGCCGAGTACAAGATTTCAATAGCACAAGAAACACTCATGAAATGGATGCTCAGAAGCTCTTCCCTCCTAACTAAAGAGATAACCTAAGATTTGAATAGCGAAAACAACTTTGTGAATCAAAGCTATCATATTTCCACAATCCACGTAAAATGTTCTATCTGTTTTCTAGGAATGATTGCGTAAGTTTTCTTTGTCATCAACATTCTAGATCACACTACATGATCCATCATGAGGATGCAAGAGAGTCAAAGAACCCTTCTTGCATCCTAATGATGGATCATGTAGTGTGATCCGAAACGTTGATGACAAAAAAAACTTACACGGTCATTCCTAGAAAACTAAACCAATAGAACTCTGTAAATGAAAAATGCGACCAGATATCGATAAACTGTGTTTGAGAGTGAGTATACAAGAGACACTAGGAGGGAAAGTGCATTGGGCCACCCAGACTCCTAGACATAGCCAAGTCGACACCAAAGACCCTCACTTCCTTCCTCTTTGCCCGGGGCTCCTCCACATCTCCATTCATCTCAGCCCGAGAGACCGCCACAGGATCAGCGGCTGGGCACACGAGGCCCTCCATGTGACCGAGGGGCGGCCAAAACACGTGCATCCAGTGGGGGTTATAACAAGCAGTCGCTGAAGGGAAACCAAAACCTTTGACGACCCGCGGCGCAGGTTGCTTAAGCGACAACGGCCGGGAGCGGCAGGCGATGTAAAGCTGGCGGGCCTCGGACGTCCCTCTGTGAAAGGAAACAATGTCACCGGCTACAAGTCTCTTGTCCTTAACAAACCGGCTCCAGCCCTTGGTCAAGACGTAGCTCTGGCTGCTGTTCCAGTAAGAGTAACGGAACCGCCACGGTTTGCCGGCGGTGTCATGGAAGGTCAGGAGGAGTCCCTTGTCGTTTGAATGCACCTCCATTGGGAAGTACTTCTCCGCCTGCTGCTTCGGTATCACCAGCCGGTTTAGCTTCCCCACGTCGGACGGTGTCACCGCCTTGTCGAACAGGAGAGTCCATTTGAGAACCCCGTTCTCTTCGCCCGTTCCGTTTTCTTCCTCATGGCTCATTCTCCTTTCCCATTCCATGCCTGGTTTTGGGTTTGGCTTAGGATTGAGAGGATAGTGTTGGCTTATGAAGTAAAAAGAGCTTGGGAGAATTGAATTGCACTTCCTCAGATGTTATCTAGTGAAGTAGAAGGTGATTGATTGGGTGGTGAGGCGCACTAGTGCGGGAAACAATTATGGGCCTTGGACACCCACGTTTGTGCCCTAGTCTTCATCCCAAAGGTCGCTTGTGCAAGGCAATTATTGGGATGGAGTTTTATCGTATGCAACAAAGGGAAGAAGAACGAAAGCGTGGGGAAATTGAGAAAAGATTTTTCTTGTTTATTTTTGGCCTTCATGATGTGCCACACACTTGTCTTTTTAAGATGGTGGCTTCTATGATGTAATGGCAAGTGCCAATTTGGTCTTTAGGATGTACTTGGGGAAGGTATCTCTATCTATTTATGTATCTTAGTTTCATGTGATTTACAAACCAAATTATAGGTTTGATCTTGATGTTTTTTCAGGTTGTCATAGAGCTATCAGGATTTAACACTTGTAGCTCTACTTTGGTTGTCTTAGTATGTGACCTTGACTGCTTAAAGCTAAGGTTTCAATGTCTAAATATTAACAAAACCCCCTACAGAGATCATCAAGTGTTAAAAGGTCAAAAAAGTGGTCATCTCAAAATGTAATGGGAAGTGTCAATTTGGTCTTTAGGATGTACTTGGGGAAGGGTATCTCTTTCTATCTATCTATCTTAAATTTGTGCAATTGTACATATTGAATAATAGGTTTGATTTTGATGTTTTTTCGAGTTGCCATATAGCTATCACGACTTAACTATGTAGACTAGTTTTGGTTGTCTTAGAATGTCATGACCTTGACTGCCTAAAGCTAAGGTTTTAGCTTATGGGCATTAATGAAACTGCCTCTAGAGATCGTCAAGTGTAGAAGGGTGAAAAAACCATTGTCATTTCTAATGTCACCCAATACCCACTCAAATATGTAGGAATAGTTGTCCACTCAAAGAAAATCACTTGTGCACTAAAAAAATGTTAGTACTTGTGAACAAATGTTCAATTAGTCATACATAAATGTCTCATTAGTGGTGCACAAATGGGCCTATTGTCGACCAAAAAAGCTAAGAAGTGATCAAGTTTAGGTACATGTTTGATACTTTTTGGGGCTCCTTTAAGATTAGCTATTGGGGGGTCATGTGCACAAACACATAATAGTTACTGGACCCCTTGTTAGTTATCTATGCTCTTCCCCTAATGCATAAGTTATGATTTATGAGGATAACTTATGCATTATTGTATTCTAGAGGTTGGATATCCATTTTCTATTAAGGTAGATGCCTAGTGAGATTGAATATTTACTTGCTAGTTTAAGATTGATGGTTTGAGTCATCTACTTAGGGGTTCTTACATTCTAATTCAATTTTACTAATAAGAGATAAATTTATAGAATCAAAATAAATAAGTTAATAGAATCAAAATAAATAAGTTAATAGTGTATGAGGATACCTTATGCATTGTTGTGTTCTAGATATTGGATGTCCATTTTTTCATCTAAGTAGGTAGTGGGATTGAATATTTACTTGCTAGTTGAAAATTAATGGTTTAAAACTTCCACTTAGGGTTCTAACATTCTAATTCAATTTTACTAATAAGAAATGAATTTATAAAATTGAAATAATAAGTTAATGGTTTATGAGGATAACTTATGCATTGATCCATCCTAAGGGTTGGATATCCATTTCCTATGCAAGGTACAACTAGTGGGATTGAATAATTACTTGACGGTTATAAATTGATTGTTTAATCTTTCACTTGGGGGCTCTTATATTCTAATTTGATTTTACTAATTTAAGATATAAATTTATAGAAGTGAAATTGATATATATATATATATATATATATATATATATATATATATATATATATAAGTTAATGGTGTATGAGGATAATTTATGCATTGGTTCATCAGGTAGAGGTTGGATATCCATTTCCTATCTAAGGTGGGTAGTGGGATTGAATATTTACTTTCTAGTTAAAGATGTATGGTTAAAATCTTACACTTAGGAGTTATTACATTCTAGATGGATTTTACTAATAAGAGAAGTATTTATATTAGTTGCTTGTTATAATCATAAGTCTAGTAAGTGTCAATGTTGTTGGATGAAGTAATAATGATGCAAGGTGTGTGGTTTGGTTGACGATGGAGTTTCTAGTTAAAGACTAATAGTTTGAAACTCTATAAAGGACAAATTTGTAGTAGTTGCTAATAAAAAATAGAAATCTAGTAAGTTGTGATGTTGTTGGATGAAGCAATGAGAATGTGGGACGAGTAGTAAGATTGATAAAGTGTTTCTACTTGAAGGTTGACGATTTGAATCTTATTTTTAGGGATTTCTTACATTATAGCTTTCTTCTCTTTATAAGATACACATTCATAGTAATTTCTAATGAAAATTAGAAATTTAGTAAGTTGTCACATTGTTCAAGGAAATAACAATATTGTGGGTTGCATGGTGGGATTGATGATTTAGTTGCTAGTCATAAAGGTTTCTAGTTTGGATTTAATATTCTAGGGATTTCTCATTGTTTTAACTTTTGATTTTACTTATAAGAGACAAATCTATGGTAGTTTCGAATCAAAATTAAAAAATCTAGTAAATTGTGATGTTATAGATAAGCTAATGATAATGTAAGGTGGGCGATAGGATTAATGATGTAGATGCTAGTTAAATTTTGATGCTTTGAATCTTATATAATATGGGTTTCTTACATTCTAGTTTGATTTTTCTAACAAGAGACAATTTTATAGTGCTTTCTAAATAAAATATTAAAAATCTAGTACATTATTGAATAAAGCAATCATAATGCTATTTGTGAGGGTCAAACTCATGATCTAAGTGGGTATAATAAGTGAGTATAACTGATTTCCATGTGTAACTTAAAAATAAAGATTAGACAATTTTAATATATATTTATATTTGTATTTGGAAAAAAAATTATATTTTTCTTTTGGACTTACTTTGGTGCGATTATTAAGTGATGTGTTTTTTGTTGAAAGTTCGAGTATATAAGTCAAATAAATATTGAGAATAATCTTGTTATACCCTTAACTATATGATATGTGTTGAGCTATGGATAGTTGGATTGTTGCCACCTTAATTTTGAAATAGTTTATATGATTACAATTTTTTATTATCTTATACAAATATTTAGGTTGTCTTAGGTGCTATAATTTATTATCCAACCTGGCTCAGGTCGTATACAAGACATAAGAGCTAGTGGACATTTATCATCAATATGTTGAGTATTGCATTCTTGTTGAAGATTACATGAGAGATATCCCCTCAAGTTGAAGTATGAAGCTACCTTTCAAAGTAATATACTTTTGTCAAGTATTTGAAACATACTTTCTATTACATGCTTTATTGTGTAAGCTATTTCATTACAATGATGAAATAATGAAATATATATATATATATATATATATATATATATATATATATATATATATATATAATTTGATGGTTTCTATTAATTAAGTGTTACAACACTATTACTTCATTACCCACTTGCATTAACATCTAGAATATTCTCTAAATGATTTCTTATAGGTCTCATTTACTTTTTAAAAAAGGTCATGAAATCAAATATGTTAAATGTTTGACTAAAGAAGATATAATCCTTGTTTACCATACTCTTCAAAGATATTAAAAAGTCTAATTAACTAAATTATATCACAAACACCAAAATAAATTGAACAAATTGATACCAAAACTTAATTTACATAAATCACTTCTCCAATTCCAAAAAAGACTCAAATAAACATCAACATATTTTTAATGTTCTAATTTATTCACAAGACACGTCCTAATAGTTTTTTACACCTAAAAAACCACTTATAAATATCCACCACATAATATCTTATCAAGTTTTCTTAACTAATACCTTTGATTTAACTTTGAAGTACAATAATTAACTCATAAATCTAAGCTGAATTTTCTAAGTATATATTTATATTTATGATGGGGTATTTTATTCCTCTCAATATTGAATTTTAAGTTGTTTCTTACTTTTGGGTTGGGGCTCACGTGATCTTGAAAATGTGGCACATATCTACTTTTTATATTGTAGTCGTAGTGTCTCATCTTATTAGTTCACGTTGGGAAATTGCTTAAAATTTGTCGTTACTTTCATGGTCCACTTTTTAAGCCATGTTGGAGATCCATGTAACTTATCAATGTAGATTCATTTCATTTTCATGCATTCCAATGACAATATGAATATTTTGAATTACATATAATATCAACACGCTCTCCATTGGCCCCTGGTTATTTAGAAAAAAAAATTAAAAACTTTGCATACTATTCAAAGAAGTGACAAACCAATTTAACAATTGCAAATAATAGTATGTGGAAGGATGAAGGGACACTACTTTTTAATTAAATAAAATATTATTTTTACAAGGAGTAGTCTATTAAGAGGTACCATAAAATAATAACATGTTATTATACAACACTCTGTAGACAAGGATGTCAAACATAACCTAGACCATTAGAAGGAAAGTACAAGGACATAACTTAGATATGCCTTTTTATTTTTATCTTTATCAATTAAATATTTAGTTAAAAATGTATTGTGTAAAATAGGATGATAACATAAAATTGTATCTTGAGCCATATCAGAAATTATTATAATAAATGGATTATATAAATTATATTTTTTAAGTTAGAATAATGAAGATAAAAATCACTTTAAATTTTTATTTTTCTAAATATCATCAACCAAAATATAAGCTTCTTTTTTTTTGTGAAAATTTAATTATAAAATAATTTAAAAATACATATTTATTTTTAATTACATATATATATATATATATATATATATATATATATATATATATATAGACACACACACACACACACACACACACACATCTTTGTGCAACCTTGTCCTTTAATTCTAGGGTTCATCCTTCAACTTTCTCCACAAGTGGGTTTTTCCTATTGTCGGTTGTTATGCTAAATTTCCTTTATTTGATAATATTATCTTCTTTCTTATAACTAAAAGTTATACTGATAGCTATGACTTCATTATAATTACCCCTTCCTTCTATGCAATAGTGCTTACCTTATCAGTTCCATGTGAGTTCCCTATCTCTTTGACATCAATGACAAAACAATGTAGTGACCTTCATCATATGCGAACAATCTCCCCCTCTAGCATTGATGGAAAAATAAAATAAAATTTCATCCCATGATTCCAAAATTATTCTATTATATTCTCCCCCTATGTTTTGTTGTCTTGTTTATGTCAACAATTACATTCATCTCCCTCATTTTTGTTATGGAAGTCAATGTCAATTGTCATGTCAAATAATATATAGAGAGAGAGAGATGTGAAAATTGGAAGTATGTACAACTTATCTATGATAGATGTATACCTATTACGTGTATTTAGCAAAACTATATCTCATGTATCATTTAAAGTGTTGAGATTAATGATATTTTATTCTAGAACATATGCTAGTTCCTCAAGACTGTCTAGTGTACATGATTTTGGCAACTATAGAACTCATTCAACTTCAACAATATTAGACCTAATGATATCCATATTAAATCATGCAACTCTACAACTTTGACACTAATACGCTTTTTCTCAACTATCAATTCATGTTCTCTTGGCACTAAATTATGCATTTTCACTAAATATTCCACAAAATTTGATGTAGAAGGTGCTAAGCTTCCAACATCACTCATTAGTTCACCATGTAGACTAATAATTTGTGTATCTATATAAACAATTGACATATCAAAGTTGCATAGTTTAGTATACATAATTATTTCCTTAATTAGATTTTCCTACAAAGAATTAATGATCTACTGAAGTTCACCCTTTAGAGTCGTTAATATGTCAAACAATTTCTACATAATCTTTTCTTCAACCTTCTGAGCCACTTCTTCTATAAATTGTTCCTTCAAGGTCCTTTCTTAATTCATCAATTTTATCAAGATAAACTTTTAGCTACTTCAGTATGGAATGTTATTAATTCACAATGATCTCAAGCATTAAATCTTCAAATAAATACAATATTTTGGCAAGAAATTGCTTCTCTATCCTTTTCGATCTCTATCTATCAATTTATATTTTATATTTAAAAACTTGACCAAAATCATCTCTTTCTTTGGGTGTTAGTTTCAAAGTATTTTGTTTCAATCTATCAAATTGTGGATCATCAAATTATCCAGATCATTATCTTCCTCTTCTTCTACCCCTCTTTTTATTTTACCTTTAGGGTCTATCATTTCCTTATTTTTATCTTGGTCCTTCCTCTTATCCTTCTTATCATCTTCATCTCCATTTCCTTTCTCATTATGTTTCAAAACCTTGCCTTTAACTAATTGAATTGATTCTTCTTTGTCAATGTTCTAAGGCACTTTTTGAGAGTTGTCATCTTTATCTTTTTCCTTGTTACTAGTGTCTTGTGACTGAGTACCAGTTGTTGCAAGGACTTAATGGGAAACAAGACACTGAGATGTTGTTGGGGGGGGGGGGGGGGGGGGGGGGGGGGGGGGGGGGGTGGTGAATCAAGATCTTTAACTTTACTTGCAAAAAGAAATTACTAATTTCACACCTAATTCATCTCATATCTACCATCAAAACTATAATGTTGAAATGAAATTAAAACATCCCATCCATGAAAAGTTTCAACACATAACAGAAATGATTTTGATTACCCATAAACAATTCAATGTGAAGGTAAAAATGGGGTGGGGATGAAACCCACAAATCTTCATTGTTAGAATAATATAGTTAACCTATTAAGGTTACAATGTTGATCATACTAAATTATCTACCTTGTGAGGGGTTTGCCCTATTAAAAGCTTTAAGACTATTAGTTCTTACCCTATTAAAGGATTTTACACTTCCAACCAAGTAAGGACACTTTTAGGAGATTCACATAGATCTGTTAAGATCACTCTTTTAAGAGATTTTCCTTAACTCAATCTGTTAAAACTAACTCAGTACCTAGCCCTTGGTTTTCTCAAATCTTATTTTGGATCTCCTTTGTTCAATACCTCAATCTGATCTCTTAATTCAGTATCTATGTTCTGTCCTTCATTGCTTGGATTTCTCTGTTTGATCTCCTTTTAGAATTATCCTTTCTTGTTTTGTTCTATCCTTGTTTTCTCCTTGACTTGCACATTCACCCATTCATTACTCATTTTTTATCCTAGAGTTAGAGCCCTTGTTAAATAGATATTCTTTGAAAGTTATAGATCATAATCAATAGTTCAAAATTCATCTCTTTGTTGGTTTCCCTTCTGATTGTCTGATTGGTTGATATGCTTGCCTTGAGATCAATATCTCTTGTAAGGATGTGTAAACTCTATCTTAACTTTCTCTACGATGATTAAATTTTGTAAAGAAGTCAGCCAAAAATAGTTTACATGCATGTATGTGCAATTACAAATGAATTTGAAAAAACTAGTTTTCTCAGCATCTAAATGTTCTAACACTTGGTCATAAC
Source organism: Cupressus sempervirens (assembly GCA_028749045.1). Classification (NCBI taxonomy): domain Eukaryota; kingdom Viridiplantae; phylum Streptophyta; class Pinopsida; order Cupressales; family Cupressaceae; genus Cupressus; species Cupressus sempervirens. The sequence continues at coordinate 590,522,022 of CM053790.1, forward strand.
TAACATTCATGTTGCCACTCAACTTCTACACACTTGATCTATTCTGTTTAATTGGAAATTATATCTTCTAATTTACCCGGTCTCAACTATATAAGCTTGAATTATATATGTGCTTGGTCTCAACTCGGGTGCTCGACAATCTCTGACTTGCTCAACACATAATGCAAAATAAACAAGTTCTTATGTGTTCGGCTTTTACTAGATGACTCGGTCATAGTGATGACTGTCCAACCTAGCCTAGTAAATGACTAAGCGTTTGGACACTAATAGGAAACTTAGGCATAGAGATCAACAATCTCCCCCTTTGACATTAGTGGAAAAAATGCTTTGTCATGAACTATCATTCCATACAATAATACTCCCCCCTAAGACTATAATTTAGATCTTCAATCTAGATTTACTGATGTTGTTCCATCTGATGAATCTATGATTAATTTTTTTCTAATTTTTATGGCATATCTTTAGTGTATTTCCCCCCTGTTATGCTATCCTTATTTTCCCCATTGATTTTTTCACTTATGGATTGGGGTTTTTTGGGGCTATCTTATACTTTCCAAAAAATGTCTCATGACTTTCCAAAATTTCTACAAAGCCTTTATTCCATTGCTCCTTTACTTCCTTCAATACTTTAATTTGAATTTCTAGCTTAGTAGCTAGATCAATTAGGCTTTCAATACTTGAGATATGTGTGTCTTTCTTCAAGATATTCTATGCTATAGACACTTCCTTCTAAATAATCTCTAAATGTGGCAGCAACATGAATTAATTTAATATCAATTTGTTCCTCATGTCATTAACTTGAGTCGTGAGCTCAGCTAATCTCTATTGTCTAAATGTATGAAGGAGAGCTTGAACATGCATGTTCTTTCCCAATGAAACAATATAGGTCATCATGTCAGAATTAATTAAATCAATAGATCATTGATTCTCCAATTTGAAGAACTCGACATCACAAAGCTTCATGTACAATGAATGAATAGTCTTTAAAAATTCTTCTAACTATGTGACCAAATTAGAAAGCTCTACTTGTCTAAATACAAGTTCTCTAGAGACTTTCTCCAAATCTTTGTGCTCAAATTTTCTCTCAAACCATTGCATCAATTTTTCATTGGTCTCAATATCTTCTGATTGAACCTTATCAATTATATACACTAACTGGTTAAAAATAGATATTGATTATTCAAGTCAGTGATTCCAAATGCATCAGCAAAACTATCTTTAACTCATATAGTATGTGTTTATTTTTTTTGTCTCTCCTTTGTTGTTCTTTCTTTTCCTTAAGGCTCAACAATGTTTGCAATTCCTGCATTTGCTCCAATATCAAGTTGTTTAAGTCATACGTAGGTAAAGTAATTACCTCATCTAGACTTACTAACTCATCTTTCATCTCTTCTAATTGATTCATAATCTGAGATCGTAGGGTTGTATCATTAGGTAGTGATATTTGCAACTATCTACCCTTCTCAATCAATCTAGATACTTGTTGTTGCTCCTCTTGAGTATGGTTAACCTACTACTCATGTATTCTAGTCAATGGTTTTGATGGTTTTGCACTCAGTAACTATATAAGAGCATGTGTATCTTCTTCCTCTTTTGGTTTCTCATTTTCTTCTACAGACTCTTTCTCTTGACTTCTTCTATCTTCACCTATGTCTAAAGTATAGGCATACAAGTAAATTACAGAAACACAATTATAGCCTTGCCTTTTTGTTCAGCACATATATCCTCAATAACTGATGTAACCTCAAAACTATTAGACTTTTCACTGTCAATCCTCGGACAACATATTATTTGTAAAAAAACTAGATTCGTGGTAGGTAGAGATGTATCAAGATCATCATTTTGAACATGCAATAATGAAACAAGAATGTCTTCAATGGTGACAACATCTTGTTGTTCACATCCTTCTACCAATTGCCTAATTTACTCAACAAGTTTTTCAACTTCTTCTATATCATCCTCTTCTTCGTTAACTTCTCCATCTCTTTTCTCTTCCTCCTCATCTTCTTTTTAACCAATGGATTGAGAAATCCAAATGCTTCTCTCCATACATTGACGCTCTCTTTCTCAACTTCATGAGCTTTATTCATCAAAATCTTGTGTGCCCTTTCTTTTGGCATGAATTTATTCACAAAATCTTTTAGGGCAATAGACATATGTGTCTTCCCTAAATCTAGCATTGTTTGAGCTAAAGTGATCTCCCTAATCTATCGTGCAGTAGATAATTCTCACTGCCACTTAGCATCAAACTTATTATATAGATTTTTTGGAATACCTTTTCCCAATTCTATAGGTGTAGTTTTAAATTATATCATCATTTCTATATTAAAAAAAATCAAGTTTTTCTTGATCTTCTTTATCAAGGAATCAAAATTTATGTCTTTGAAACCTATCAAGCTTGCTAGTTCAATAATTTATTAACATACCTTATCTACAATTGTAGGAGGTGGTCTCAACATAATCTAAAATTTTCTCAAGTCATAAGACTTGGTCTCTTTATCATTTCCTTCCTCCTTTGCTACAACTAATTTTCTCTTCGGCTTCTTAGCAATATTCTATTGAGGTGAACTAGCTTGTTTTCTTTTTCTTGAATTTATTTTGTTTTGATAGCTAGGGGCTTGGTTGTCTTTGATCTCTTTTTTCATTCTTCTTTTAGGTTCCTAAGGTGTAATGACCTTCTTTACACCTTTCTTGAGATCAAATTTTACTTTGGGATCAAATTTTATCACTTTCTTTTGCTTGGTTGCTTTAGCCTCGGCAACAACTAGCTCTTTGTCTTTTCCTTCCTCAGCTTCAGCTATTTGTTATGACCCTTCTTCTTCATCTTCCTTCTCCTCAAAACTTTTCTTCTTCCTTTTCTTTTCTGTCTTGGGCTCACTTGATTCTACATTCATTCGATCCTTTATTGTGTCATATGTGCCGAATGCCTCATCATTAGCATCAAGACAAAAGTGTACTAACTACTATTTTGACTTCATCAACATTAACCTCATAAGACCTTGGCCTTAACCATGCAATTCTAGGTAGCACTACCTACACATAAACAAAATTTATGTCTATCATGAAACATATCTCATCAAAAAATTTAGCCACAACAAATTTGGGAATTCTTATTCGATTTCTCATTTTATTTTTGAATTCCTCAAAATAGTTAACCATGATTATTTCAAAATTTTGTCCCAACTGACTTATCAAGTCATTTATTAATTCCATAGTTGTCTTGTTCCTATCCCATACTATTGTACTAATTGTAGGAAAAGAGTTATGTACATAAAAGAATATACAAACTAATAAAGATCCAAGCTTACATGATGTGTTATTTTTCTTTCTTATTTCTCCTAGATTATCTATTAATTTTTGTAGTTGTGGCTCAGCAAGATCATAAGTATGATCCTCTTTGACAATTTTGTAGCCTAGGTCTACTACAACACATGGCCCACTATTCAATGCATGGCCAACTATTCAATTTTCTAGACTAAAAGAATTGGTATGATATCACTTGTACTATAAATTCAATCATAGGATCATCAATCCCATCAATTGACATCCCTCAACCATTCCACTTTTCTTTGGTTGATTTCTCAATCTCATTTCATGTTGTACTCTTTATGTTCTTTGGTCTATCCAAGGTAGGGTATCTAGTAACTCAGCATGTTATGGCCTTGTTAATTTTGATTCATCCTCATTCTAACCATACCTTTATATGATGAACGTGACTTAGTATAATCTTTATCCACTTAACCTTGAAAAATTTTGGAAAACCTAAGGCATGAGTAAGCCCATTCTTAGTAGTGGTCTTGTATTCATCCCTTAGCACTCCATTATTACACAACTTCTCATAAGCTTCTCTTATCTTGAAATCTTCAATTTCTCCTATTTTTCACATGTAATAGGATCTTACATCCTGAACAATAAAAACCTTGGGTGGAATTGATGTTAGGACACCACTATCATCTTTAGTCTCATCAAAATTTACACTATTTCTAAAATTTAGTGGAGGACATTGGTCGTTCCTCATGACTGGAGCACTGAAAGTAACACTTATAGACTTTATCAAAATTTCCAATGCTTCATAATGATTTACTTGCTTTGTTTCTAAATTCTCCTTATTCGCCTTTGAATCACTTGTGAACTCTGAAATTGCTTGGTGAATAAAACATGAATGCCCAAATTTGATAAATACCTTTAATTTTCCATTTAAGGTTTTTAATAAATGTGTTTTTGCTTGGTGTTGGAATGCTTTAGAATAATTGTACAGATTATATATCTCTTATTTAGTCCTCCATACTTCTTGGCATTTAATCTCCTTCATCTCTAATAGCTTTTTCACCATTTAAGCCTTCACCTCCTTAAGCCTTCTTTCTTAGTATGCCAACTAAAAATTCATCCCTTCAGCCAGCAAATGAAGCAATACCACAAGACTCCTTTTCTCCCTCTATGACACTTTTTTCTAGCTTGTTATCTCCTTGTCTCCCTCTGGTTCACTCTATGACACTTTTTTTTCTAGCTTGTTATCTCCTTATATAGAGAATTTAGATCTTTTATCACTTCACCACAATCGTCCATCTTAGGGTTATGTTAGATTCAATGAATCTACCCTTTTTCATTTTGTTCACTCTAGAAACTTCCTTTACAATCCTCTTCAAATTCATCTCAAAATAGTTTTTTTTTTTAATTCTATGCCACTAGCTCATCATACATATCTTCCACATGCTTCACGCAATTCAAGAAATCAACTTTGTTAGCTTAGATTCATCAAAACTTTAATCAAACTCATTTTACTGGCACTTAAAAATAATAGGATATTTTCTCGACAATCACTATCTTCTAATGCTTGGTGAACACTAGGTTGCTTGGCATACACTAAGTTGTTTCTGGTACTTGGCACATACTAAACTTTCTTCACTCGAAACCTACTTATTTTCTTGGCACACACTGAATTTCCTTCATTCATCTTCAACTAGCTTTCTGCTTAACCTATACTAACTTTCTTGACTTCCACTATTTACTCAGTTGGGCTTAGTATACACATTTATTTTCTTAGACTGCTTCTTTTCTTTTCTCAACTATCCTTTCATTATAGCCTTAAGTAGATGTTTTCACATAATTTTTCACCCTTGTACAAAGTTTTTACCTAAGGACAACCTTGTGAAACATGGAAACAACCTCCAAGCTATGGGACTTGAACTGTGAGGTTGAGTCTCCAGAGAAGGTTGGCTTCCTTTACTATCAAGGTGCACTTAAATAATCTTGGAGTAGAAAAGAGAGAAGGAATGCATGAAAGAAAATCTACCTACTCTAACGTAAGAGGGAGATGCACCAAAATAGAGTGTTTGACCTTGTCTCTACCCATAAATGCATAATTAATTAGTTATTAAGAGACTTAGCAGAAGATTGCAATGGCTCAAAGGCATGAGAAATTACATTAGTATGCATAAAAGTGATACTAAACAATCAGAGAAAGATCAACCCTTACAAAGATTACAAAAGTTGTCTTTGTAGCTCAGGTATAACTAAGATATTTCTAATTGAAGTTACTCCACAACTACTACCATTAAGTGCTTAGTGAACAATCAAGGTGATCTAAAAAGATCTGATCTGGTACACTTACAAAGGCATGAAAATCACAAAAACCTAATTAGAGAGAACCCTCGAAGTGATGAAAATAGTGTCAATCAATGCTAGAATTCCTCAAAATGGAAAACTAGGCAATGGAAAAGAGTGCCCTTTGCACCGTCAAATTTGGCATTAACTCTAGAGTGGTTGGGATTGATCAAAAGGATCAGATCGTGCAAGAAAACCCAACCTCCACCTATTTCTAGCTTACAAATTAGCAAGGTCAGCAGGTCAACCCGGTCATGCAACCAAAAATCTCCATGCAGAACAACCATATCATTTCCTTTTTCCATCTCATGGAGTATTCATGCATTTGACCATATCATGTTTAATTAACTGCATCACCTTCAAACTTAATTGTGACAATTTACAATACTCTCAACCTTAACTATGATGTCAACATCATACTTGGGCCCATTGGGACATGTGACAAGACATCACTTTTTCTCTATGACTAAAGATCGAGCAACTTCCCATAGCAACAAAGTGAGAGATGTCAATCTTCCTCCATCTAACAGCCTCTAAAAACCATCAATCCTGCCAGTGCACCAACCAATAGAAACATGGTCTCTTTCCAATCTATTTGACACTTTGTCCACATCACCATGGCCCATAAAAAGGGAGGGCCCACCATACTACATCAACTCATCACTTTGTCACTATGACTAAAGAACATGCAACTTCCCATAGCAACAAAGTGACCACTATGGATCTATTTGCATCGGACGATAGGAGGTAGAAACTAAGAACATGTGGCCCACGACCTCAACACATCATAAGCTTGGCCAATAAAATTCCTAACATATGCTAGCTTCAATCCAACTCATCACCCTATGGCCCATTCAACATGAATTTGACATGTTAGTGCAGTCAAAATATGACCCACCAAAGACACTCGGACCCACATAGACACATGGCACAATGTCACCTTGTCATATGAAATGAAGAATGTGTAACTTGGCAAAGTGACAAAGTGACCACTATGGATGATGAAGGATCTGACAGAGAGGAAGTTGTAGGCCCGTGGAAACCTTAAAGTGCGTAGTCCCTTCAGAAATAAATCATAACCTAAAGTTTTATATGAAATATTCCTGCACCCCACTTTATTTAAAATTTTAAATATGTGAACGTTACTATGTTTGAATTCAAATATGGTAATTTTGGTAGGAAGGAAAAAATGACCAACAATAGATAAACAATACACAATATCATCAAATTCTTACTTGGTCTTAGTGCTCCTTTTATACACCATATAACTCAACCTTTCTCTAGGTACTCTTTTTATCCTTTCTTTTCAAATCCTCTTCATCAATTAATCAAATGACAAAATTCAAATCAAATTAGCAATCGTCTCACCAATAAGTAGCAGGTTTGACATCACTAATAAAATAATGATTGTTCCTTGATGGGTTTCATCAATCTCCTCATTTCTATACTTCAATAGTCTCCCTCTTTGGCATTGATGGAAAACCAATACCAACAATAGTACCAAAAAGAAACCTAATACCTTGTATTGAAATCTGTCCCTCTATCAATATCTCTCCTTCTTCCATATAGGCTACAATCTCTCTTCTTCTTTAGATATTTAGTGTAACTCTTCATCTTTCTCTTTCACATTCTCCCTGATTTCTCCATGTATATTCTCCCTCCTTGACAATAATTCAAAAGAATTGGCATCTTCTCATGTAGATATCAACAATTCAGTTTCTCCTTCTATCACTTGAAAGTGACTATAAATCTTATGTTCTAGCTCCTTCCTTACTTCAGGCAATTCCTAAAGTAAGATCCACTACATCAAGTTGTAAAATATTCCATTCAACTCAGTTGATGTAGGACACTACTCTTGCTTCTTAGGTAGCTTTGGATAGGGGTATCACCCCTAGTTTACCTCTAAGATATTTATGTGAATCCTTAGGTAAAGCCTTTGTGAATATATCAGCTATATGATCCTTTGTATTCACATATTCCATTCTCATTTCTTTGTCTTGAACCAACTCTCTCAAGTAATGATAATTGATTGCAATGTTCTTTGTCTTTGTATGCATCATAGGGTTCTTAGATATGTATCTAACACTTGTACTATCATAGTAAATGACCATAGGTTCAATGATTTCTTCCTTCATTCCTTTGAGTAATTGTTTGATCTACACCACATTTGTGCATTTTATAGCAACAATCACATATTCAGCTTCAATAGTAGATTATGAAATACAATTATGTTTCTTGCTAGTCCAAGTAACCAATCTTTTTCCTAAGAAAAATTCTTCTCTACTTGTAATTTTTCTGTCATTAATGTTTCCAATCCAATCAACATCTGTATAGGCTCTCAACTTGAACTTGTCATTTTTCTTGCATTGATGGATACTAACAACAATAACAAAAAAGAAAATAATATCTTTGAAATTTCTCCCTCTACCAGTATATGTCCTTCAATGTATATCTCTTTTTTGCCCCATTTTTACCATAGTCCAATTTTGCAAAGTGGAGGATTTAACTTGTATTGTGTATGGATCGATCGAGTCAGTTGTTTCTTCTTTCCTCCAAGTGTTAAGTTTCTTCATTGGGTTTCATCTTTTGTCTTTTCCCATATTATATAGCTGGGTGGGTATTCCTTATTATCATGATTCATACAGGTAGTCAAGATCCTTACTCGATGGAGATTCTTAATAATTCTACATAAGATGAATTTACTTGCAATTCATTTTGATCCGAATGTAAAGAAAGTTGAACTAGCAAAAAATAAGGTTTCTTCTTCTCCATAGAGAGTTTTCGCACCCCGAAAGTGAAACTCCATAGGGATCCATATATGCTATTTGTAGGCCAAAACAAGGAAAGTTAAACCATATTATGGATGAATCATTCAAATATTATCATGTTTTCATAGTGGGAATCACTTAGAGTTCACCAGGATGATCAAAATAAGCATCGGTGGAAAACTCAAAAATAGCTTCTCCTTTGGCGGGTTTCGAACCAAGAAGTAAGTTTTCCAAAAAAGCCTAAATAGAAGGGTAAAGTTACTAGTGGGCCCCATTTTTTTCTTGTGAAGCCTTCTTTATGTTTTCTAAAGGCTTATCATAAAGTGCTTAAGGCAGAAAAGGTAAAGTGAAAGCTTAAGCAGAAAAATGGAAATCGCCTTCTCCATTGTGAGTTTTCTACCCTCGAGACCAATATTCTGCATCTAATAAAAAATCACTACTGCAAGCATGGTAAGTGTTTGAATAGATCACAGGATGTGTTTGGGACAAAAATAGAAGCAAATTAGTGAAATTTGTAAGGATATTTTGACCAGAATCTAGCCAAGCGAATTTTTCTTCAAGGGGTACTTTGTTCTTGATTTTCTGAAACTGGGTGAAAATGAAAAGGTAAGTCACTAATAAAGGAGAGTTACTATTGGACCAATGGAAATAGTGAAATGAAAAGGAGAAATCCGTTAGAACCCTTACATTTACTAACCCAATGGATTTATCCTTAAATTCATTCGTGTGGTGCAAATTATGGAATTTAACAGGCAGATCAAGGGTTTTTATATAAAGAAGAACATAATAGAATTTTAAATCACCACTTTACTGTTATATTGAATAGTGCTTCCGAAAAACTTCAAAGTTTAGGGTTCATTTTCTTACATTATCACAATTGTTGAATTCCTACCATTCTATATCAAGAAAGATGGCATCAAGATTCTTCGGTTTTGATGGGCTGGGTGGAATCAAGTCAACATGGTAGAGTATCTCTGATACTTCACTACATTTCTTTGATATGCAAGGTTTTTAGAGAAGGCTAAGAACTGAGCTGACTCACCCTATAACAGAGAAGCTCTAAGGAAGTGGACTGGTAGAAGTAGCCAAGTTTCCTATCGCAGTACAAGCTCCGGAGCTAATTGTGGAATGTATCAATCATTACAACCAGGACACCAAGTAGATCCTATTGCCTAATCAAATGGTGTTGATTTCAATTGATAGGAAAGCAGTGGTGAATTGTCTGCAAATTCTGAAATGAGAGGAGTTCTCTAAGCTAAATTTCCAAGGAGCCATGTCTGAATTCTCCCTGAAGAAGATGGTGGTAGAAGGAGATCATGAATTCCTAGTTCCAAAAGCCCAGAGGGGCAAAGAGTAAGGTCCCTAAAACCCTATTTGACAAGGATCTTAAGCCTAAAATTGTGGATATTTTGGTCCTCTTGCATTGACTAAAAGGTGAGGTAGAAGCATTTAATTTTATAGAACAATACTTCTTTATGGTACAAATTATTTGCTCAGACACACAGTATATTGACTGGGCGTATGAAGTTAGTGAACATCTTTCTAGGGCTCTCAGTGTAGCTAAGTTTTATAGTTCATTTTATATGTCATCTTTCTTGATATATATGTTGGCTTCCCTACAATTGTGGCCGAGACTCCCCAGAATAAAGAATTTTCCTGAAAATGTAAAAATTTATGAGTTTTATCGATGCTTGCAGTTACAAAATAGCTATGCGGAGTATATCCAAGTTAATGATGCATTTACTATGAGAATCTATAGGGAACTCCAAGGGTGTCTAGAGCAGAGGTTCAACCCAGAAGAAATGGCGATCATCAGCCAGTTTAGCTATTATTTTATTTTATTCTCATCTTTCTCTTATTTGCATCTTGCAGCGTTTCAAAAATTTCCCCTGAAGCTTCCTAGATATCCGGATGATATGATCGTTCTCATCAAGGTCATCAGGCAAGTAATTCAAGTAAACATGCTAAGCACCAGTTTGAGAAAGAAGGGGTATGAATTCCCCATACAAGTTGGAGCTTATAGTTGTGAATCCAAATCTGATGCAAAGAACATACTTAAAGCATTCGAGAACAAATACAGATTGGAGGAGTATGAAGTGGTAAGGCCCATGTTTGATCCAAATGGTTATGCTAGAGATGTGCTCCAAATTAGAAGCGTCATCAAACATGTAACTACTATGGAAGATTACTGTGCTGATTGCAAAGATGAGCTAGAGAGCTAGGATTGCACCTTTGCTAGACTTACGATAGATCAAATCAAGACCTATGGAATCAACTTGGATGTAGAAGGGATAGAAGATGATGGTCAAAATATGTATAGTAAAACATATTTGACCAAATTGAGAAGCATTCCAATCAGCTCTAAGCCATGTGTAAATATAGAAGAAGATATTGATGTTATGATGGCCAGAATCATCAAGAGAACTAGAAAATGGGTTGAGTGGACAACAAAAAAGAGCCCGAGCAAAAGAAAACCTACTCAAGCTTCTCTAGCTACTACTACTCCCACTTCCTCTCAACGTACCACACCTAGTGCTACAACTTCGGCTACTCAAGGGCCAGCTCAATCTACAGGAGGAGGTGATCAACCCTTGGAGAAGAATATTCCAATAGCTCCAACTTGCCAAGGAGGTTCTCTACCAATGATTGGAGCTCAAGCTAGTACTAAAGAAAAAGGGATAGAAGAGCCAAAAGATGGAACCATCACTCCAGCTTCACCTCCTCACACTACCCCAATTCCATCTCCACATGCTACCCCAATTTCATCTGCTCATCATAGCCCTACCCCATCTGCAGGTGCTTCTCTTTTGAAGCCAACTGGTTCTCCTATCTAGATAGTAGAAATTGGAGATGATAAGAGCAGCAGGAGTGAGTCCACTGAATCTAAGGAAGCTACAAAGAGAACTTGAGAAGAAGAGAATGTCTCAAGTTCATCTTGACTTCTCTCTCAAGATCCGAAGAACCCCTTCTCTACAACAATAGTAGCAATGACTCTAGTAAAGAAGAAAATGTTTAGCATAGAGTCACTTGGCATGGCTTCTAAGGTGATTGGTACATAGTCTTGGTTTGAAGACACCTTAGAAAGAAAAAGAAAGAGGAAAGGTGAAAGTGTTCCTACAAAGGATGTTGTGTCTCAAGCAATACGCTCTGGTTCGGCCATGGTAAAAACTAAGAAACATAAAACTTTGTCCATACTTGGGCAGGATCTAGATACTAGACATTTGACTATGGAGATTACAAAACCAAATAAAGCAGGGAGGATTGAGGATATGACTCCTAAAGACTTTAGTCTACATTCAATTGATCTTGGAGAGGCAAAGCATGATACAAAAGTTGGCTTATGGAGATCAGGCAATGAGATAATAGGTGGTCGGTTAGAAAGCCTGAAACTATCAAAGATTAAGATGAAAGCTGAGATAGAGAAACTCAAAAGATTCATTAGGTAGCTAGTTGTTCCATTAGCAACCATTACTGGTGTGCCTACTAATAAAAATCCTATAGTAGAAGAGGTGCAAGTGTTCATCTCATAGCTTTAAAATTGGGAAAGAGTGGATTGATAAATTGAATGTGGATGGAGTTGCTCTGATTGATCAAATTGGGAATGTTATCCTTCAATTGGAGATTGAGAAAAATAATATCTTGTCTAATCAACGCACTTTGATCGTGGAGAAGGCATGATGTGATGAGTGTATTTCTCTCCTAAAAATAATTATCCAAATGAAGGCAAAGGAGGCGGTTGAAGTAAAGATTTTGAAGAAAGGAACTGAACCCCTATTTGAATGGCTCCAGAGTATGCAATTCAAGCTAGAGATGATTTAGGAAACTGAAAAAGGACTCAAAGAAATAGAAGATAAAGTGAAGAGAACTCAAGATAGGGAATTTGAACTAATGAAGGGATTACACACTAATCCACAAACTAGTGGTCAAGGGAGAGCCCTTATTGGAGTAGAGATAATGAAGAACAACTTCTCTATTTATTTAAGTAACCTATCAAGAATGGTTTCAAGTGTTCAAAATAGAGTGACAGAACTATAGACACTGGGTGGATGCATACACGTAGCTGCTGAAGAATTGGCTTGAGAACACTCCAAATGGCTCTTAAGATTCACTAATGTACATGTGCCTAGTCATTAGGAATTAGTTCCCATTATAGTCACCACCAAGGCATCTAAGGTGAAAGTTGAAAAGGGAAAGAAGTCTAAATGATTTGATGATGCCTCCTTTTCACCTTCTTTTGTGACTTCTACCAATTTTGTAAATTTTGTAATATGAAAAACTGGCATCTTGCCATTTGCCATCCTCAGAAGATGAACCAATTAAAATTCTTATTGTAATGGTCATCTCTCAACTCTATATGTACGAAGTTGAATTATTAATGAAAGGTTGGCAAATTTTTGGTGTGAAGTACTTTTTGTTGCAGAGTCAATTAAATAGTATTTTATGTCAATCATTTTATGTTCCAATAGGTATTGTGTTCATTCTATGTTTATTTTTCCATTTTACAGAGAATTAAGGAGGAACATAGCTTCTTTCCCCTATTTCCAAGATCATGAATGAATGTGATAAGTACTATTATGATTCATTCAGCTAAAGATTTTGTTAACGTTCTTGGTTTATCAGTTATAGTTTAGATTTGAATTTCAACTTATTATAGTCTTATGCAAATAGATTTATGGATTCATAAGATATGTGGATACGTGAATCTGTTTCAGTATTGAGAAGTCTTTCTTGCTTGAATTAAGTTCTAGTTAGGCTTAATTTGGTTTGCCTCTTTTTCTCTTGGGTTAAGAGCATATCCCACATTAGTTCTAGGAATAAAACATAATTCCTTGAACATCATTCATACAGGGAGTTGTACCTACCAATTCAGAGAGAAGCCAGTAATCAGAGAATGGCTTTTCAACTATTGTAAATAGATATTGTTCATCATTCAAGCATTAAGAGTCATATCTTCGCAAGAAACAAGAAAGGACAAATCTATTTACCAATAGGTTTTTGGTGACTCTACTGGGGACACAAATAGTCACTTGACCAAAAAGCCTATGTCATGAGGGAAAATGGTACTACCTCATGAAAATATAATCCCAATGCTCCAACCTAACCTTGGTTTTCAAGATGACCAAGAGGACATAATTTCATCTCTTAACACATTTTTTTGGAGGCACAGAAGGAACACTAAACATTATTAGAATGCTAGCCAGGTATTAGAGGAAGAAGAAAGAAGAGTTGAAGCTTTTGAAAGATTTGTTCAAAGGAGAGATATCCGGAGAGTAGAAAGATAATTAAGAAATTAAGCTTAGAGTTAAACTACACCTAGCATCCTAGAACAATTTAGGTTCCTCAAAAGTACCAAAGAATAGGGTGGGCAAGATTCCACCTTTGATAAACTAATAGAGCTCGATTTTCCTATTTTAGAAGTTCCAAAGTAGAAAGGTGAAGGTAAAAGTCAGAGTAGACCCCCTTCCCCTATTAGAAATCAAGACACTAGCACTTTGCATTCCACTTGTCAGGTGTTAGCACTTCACGAAGTTACTGCACCTCCAGTTGTTAACTTTTTGTCATATACTGCTAGAACAATCATGGTTGCTCCATGGGCTATGGCAATAGGGCTATTAGCACTAAACGCTTATCATCCACTCCTAGCTAGTTCAAGGAAGAATTTCCCTAAATTGTCAGGTGATGGGAAAGTCACTACAAATGAACACATTAAATCCTTCTTTACGGCTACCAGAATATTAGGGGTGGGACATGAAGATGTTGCTGTAAGATTGTTTGTAGAGACCCTTACAAATAGTGCAGCAGACTAGTTTTATCATTTAGTTGATGGTTCAATAACTAATTGGGACATGATGAGAACTAAATTTGAAGCTAGATTCAAAACTACAGAAGATAAACATGCCTTGCTAACATAGTTGACTTCAATTAAGAAGCAACCAACTATGAGCATGAGGGATTTCATTGCCAATTTCAATAAGATTAATAGTAGAATTACTACTACTGATAGACCCACACCTGGCAATCTAAAAACTTTCTTTATTAGTGCTATGCCTCCAGATATCAATTATGATTTGAGAAGAGCACACCCCATTGATCTGGCTGATGCACAGAAGAAAGCTATTGAATGTGAGGATGACTTAATTTCCATGGGAAAATGGAAATGAGAACTTTAGACTAAAGGGATTTCTAGTAATACCACATCATCAGAAGAGATGATTCAGAAGTTTTCTAATGAACTAGTAGCGATGAAAAAGTAATTACCCAAGTTCAATAGCTCTTATCAACAGAATCACCAAAACTCACCAAGAAGAAGCAATGAAAGTAGATTCCTGCAACTTACAAGTTCACAACCTAGGTTGCAAATCAAAGTAGCATCGAAAAAAAAAATATGTACATCTTTCATTTGACCACAGATCATGATAGTGAGAATTGCTCGAAGACTGTTCGTATGATGCAATTTTTATCTACTAATGAATTAAATATTGCAGCTCTGTGTTCAGAACCTGATTCTTGTTCAAATGGTGACTTTGGAAATTTATTTTTGGAATATGAATCGAATTCTAAATCAAAAGGTGAGTGTTATTGAACCATTGATGGAACTTCATACATAGTACTTACCCGTGGACAAAGGATGAACAATCAAGCCTCTAGTCATACTCACAAAGACAACTCCAGTCCTTCTACGCACTAATACATTTGGCATTATTTTGTGATGGCTATGTATCACAATTAAGACAAAAATGTGTCGCCACTGTGATAGTCATAGACATTGCTATTTTTTAGTCATAAATTATGACATCTATCCTATACCGTCGCAATTGTGACACCTATCCATTTCTATGCAACCACTTTATTGTGACATCAACCCTGTCAAATTCTTGTGGCTGATGTCACAATTGTGACGGACACCCTAGCAATTACGACGGCAATTGGGAATCGTCGCTACAGCAACCCCATCGCAATGCTTGTGGTTGACATCGCAATTACGACAGACACCCTGGCAATTGCGATGGTAGTTAGGCATCACCACTATAGAAACCCCATCGCAATGCTTGTGGTTGATGTCACAATTGTGATAGACACCCTTGCAATTGTGGTGGCAGTTGGGCGTCGCCACTACAGCAACCTTGTCGCAATTCCTGTGGCTAATAACGCAATAGCGATGGAGACAAAGTAAAACAAAACAAAAAATTGTTGGCTTCCAGCTATGTCAAACCAAATTGAACCTCCTAAACCCTATGCAAATTCATTTGGTCACATCTTATATTTGAGTAGGATGGTGTCTTATTGGTGCTCCTTCCATTATTTCATGATATATTATTATCAGGCCATCCGATCGGCTATAGGACAAAGATGATTCCTAAACAATTGAATTAGCAATACGGTCGATCTGCATTGTATTTGGGCACTTGGTTTGAGGTTCATCTCATCGATTCTCATTCATCACAAGATCTTTATCTGATTAGACCTCGATAGAATACATTGAGATTTCTCGATCCCTAAGCCCAAATCATGCAGGCTTCAATCTCCACATATCATAAAGCCTGTATATAGAGTTGAGCATCCCATAGCTGGAAGCTTCACCTGCATCAACTCTCGGATGGTGTGAGAATGATCAGCTCTATATACAGGCTTTATGATATGTGGAGATTAAAGCCTACACAATTTGGGCTTGGAGCTCAAGAAATCTCAATGTTTTCTATCAAGGTCTAATCAAATAAAGATCCTGTGATGAATGGGAATCAATGAGATGAACCTCAAACCAAGTGTCCAAATGTGATGCAGATCAACCATATTGTTAATTCAATTGTTCAAGAATCATCTTTGTCCTATAGCCAATTGGATGGCTTGATAATAATATATCATGAAATAATGGAAGGAGCACCAATAAGACAGCATCCTGCTCAAATATAAGATGTGACCAAATGAAGTTACGTAGGGTTTAAGATTCTTGATTTGGTTTGATGTTGGAGGTAGTTGAGAATGATGTAGCTGGAAGCTTCACCTCCCTTGTCTCCTCCCTTTTCCTCACTCCTTCTTAGGCCTTAATATGTCATACTTATGTTGCTTAATTCATTGAGTACTAAAAATTTTGCTAAAATCGATTCCTTACATTTCTCTTTTTAGAAGCTTTCATATAAAGATAAGCTATGATAGAAACAATCTCTTGAACATGCAGACACTTTTCCAGCTATGGTGGACTAGGAATGTGCAATATATATTTTGTGCACTACAATATCATGTAGTGAAACTGATTATACAAATATAGAAGTAGTGAAACCATGGAAGCAAAAGCTAGTAAAATTGGGAAGGTCTAATGAAAACAAATATTATGAAGAAAGATTGCAATGATGTGGCATTAGATTGAATACATCGATATATGTAATTGGATTAAAAATATCTCTAGATATTAATGCCAGTAAAGTAGCATCATAATTTTCTAAGATGTGCATATTGATCTCATCATTCTTTATTTAATTAACATTACTTGAATGATTTGAACAAAAACTTACACAGAATAATAAAGCTACTTTGATTTTTAATCCATGTCACTCAAGTAGAAGAAAAACATAACAACTTTCTTTTTTAATATGTATAGCATACTTGAAATGCACCCGTAAAGCCCCATCTCAGTTGATTTGTTGTCAATCTTGGCATGACAACAAAAATTACTAGCATAGTAGGCCTATACTTCACAATCCACCTGGGGCAAATAAAACATAAATATCGTGCTGAGAATTAGAATGCATAGATGTCTTATCTGTATATCAAAAAATCAAATTCAGATATAGAACAAACCTTAATTGCATCATGAAATTTATTTGAAATTTCCAACTGTTTCTGCTGCCCTTCTGTTGAGACCTTTCTACATTCTTCCTATCAAAAACAAATCCCAAACATCAAACTATCATGATCATACTTTAAAAATTTACTATTTTGCTTTTGACTTCACATTTTAGAAGTTAAATCACAACAACAAAAAAACAAAAATTTGTTTTGTGAATTTCATGAACACCCCTAAATCTAGAGGGGCATGCTTGGGAAGTAATTTGTTACCTATCACCTTAGAACTGAAATAAGAAACTAGTTTGTGTTCAAAAGAAACATTCAGACCATAAACAGACAGAATGACAAAATAACACAAAATTCAGATATTATAATTTATTATCACAGTTTGAAATAGAAAAATTTCATAATAACAAATGATTAGGGAGCTCCGTGAAAGTTTGCTTACATGTGCTTTTTTTAAAATGTAATTTCATATTAGCCCTTTGTAACTTTCACTAAAATAAATACACAAAACATATCGAGATACAACCCAAGCTAACTTCTGTAAATAAAGAAGAAATAATGTTTAGGAAAGCCATGAATAGTAATAGCTCTTTTAAGTAAAAGTTTCAAGAAACAACTTATATAAAACACCCTACTAGGAAGTTGTGTTGAAATTTAGAAAAAAAAATAAGGATACAATTCATAACTTTGTTGAATGCTAAGGATACAAATCCAATTAGGACAGGCTTGAACGAGAAGATAGTTGGATCGAAAAGACTAAACATTGAATCCATATTGCAATATCTAGGACTCTCTTGGCACAAGTAGTAGCTATGCTTAGTGAACTGATAGAGGGCCCATTCGATATAAAATTTAGAGAGTGTGGGTGGGAAGATTTGGAACTTGGAGGTAAGCTTTGTATCTGACCATGAACTCATGGATACAATTGATTTGAAGCCCAAGAGTTAGATATATTTGTCAGGAAAGCTATCTAATATGATCAAATCCTAATTCCCTTTTCTTAAAATAACCTCTTCCAAGTAGCGGCATATTCAAATAACATAGTCCCAAGACAGTGTTGATCAAGGGTTTCCCTAGTTAATTATGATAATCGTATCATTGGTGATAACACAGTCCCAAGATAGTGTTGAGATCCAAGGATACAATAAAAAAGCTAAAAGTTTAGAACTTCATGAAAATTCAAAGCATGAAGGCTTAGATGCATAGGAAAATAGTCTAAACATAGCACAAAATAGAGAAATATTTAGTATCTTATTGAGCTTCACTTTGTTTCAAGAATAGTTTAATATTCTCTACTAAACAGGGCCAACCACATGAAGGTGGAAGCTCATTTAGCCCCACCTCCCTCCCCCTAACATCACTCTACATTCCCCATTAACATATAACATTCATTCATTCTTTCAACCATTAATAAAATGTAACATTCAATCAATATCACATGATAACATTCAATCAATATGACATGATAACATCCATTAACACATTAGATTCGTTAACATGCAACATTCATCAATATTTTGCATTAACACATAATTCATGAACATTCATTAGCACATAATTAAATTCATTGAGACATAAAATTCAGTCATTATCAATTAAGGTATGTAGATGACAATCATTTCTTTTTTTTCTTTCTATTTCTTTTGTCTATGTAAGCTCTAAGAGGAACATCAGTGCCATCATCAATTCCCCCCTCATCAATTGTTCTATTCTTTATTCTTGATGATCTCAAATTCTTATGCTATTAGAAAGGGGGGTCCTCTGCAATAACAAATAAAAGAGTTAAATTAAAAATAACTTATTATAATTGTTACAAGTATTTAATTATTTTAAATAACATAACTATGGTGCTCTTTACCTGATCTAACCACATCATTTTGTCTGGACTCAACATCAACATGCTCATGAACATCGACCCCTCGATCCTCTACAACCACTATACAAAATGTTATGTTAATCCAAAAACAATTGCAATTACATATAAAAAATTTAATAGCAAATGTATACCTCCACCACTGGGATGCACATCATGTGAACCTTCAGCATCCACAGATTGTGTAGAAGGATTGTCAGGCTGCATTCCAACATCCTATGCATTGTTATCATTGCTTGCTTGAAATAGATATACTCACTTTATATTGGAACTTAACATCAAATAGACTAATTAGTAAAGTATTCAATTTGAAATAAATTTTATTTAGCTTATTTACCTGTGGCTCAGATGCATCATTATTAGAACCTTCCACACTGATTTCAGCTCATAGCCATTCAGCCACGGCTGTATAGCCTTGTTGGAAGCCAATTCTCTTATCCTCTCTTGTGAGGCATCTCTTGAACTCTGAGCCCTGCATTTTTGTGTGGTATGGTGAATTTTACTTTCATTGTTTCATCAACCAATGGAGGGTAGTTAAAATATCAAAAGGAAATACAAAAGTTGCCAAAACACTTGGTGTCAAGGTTGGGTGTATGAGGCCTTGAATGGTACAAGGGAGAAGCAACTAGTATGCAGCCTTATGTGATGAGTTGGGTCCATGAATTAAAGGATCAGCTATAATGTTCAGCAGATTAGTTCCTTGTTTGAAGGTGAATCAAGCCTTGAATCTTCTTGTGGAGAATAGAGGATTGGGGTGATAACTTGAATTGCTTAGTTGTTCTAAGGTGCTAGGAGTTTTTTGGTGCTTCCAAAGCATGTTACTCTGCATCATATATTGGTGTGGAGGAACACTAAGATCCAAGCTGAGGATCGGGAGCATAGACAAGCTAGTCTATCATAGCATTTCCCATCACAACATATAAAAAAATTGATACTATTTTTCATTTACTAATACTTACAACTTGTGCTTGAAGTTTCGAAAAACCACCAGAGTCGAGCTTGTGTGTCTTGTTCTTTTCTAGTCTTGCCTTTGTTGCCTTTGATGTGTCAGGCAATCTATGAAAAGTTTGAAATATGTTAGATAGTATAAATATAGACGTTGATTAGTACATAATTACATTCTCAATAGTATCACATACCTTGTTGTACTCTCTAATGGTGTAATATTATTTTTCTTGTCAGCTTTATACTTTCCATCCAAAATTAGAGCCTACCACTCAGCCTCAAGAACATAGGGTGGATGCTCGTACCTGGGGTTATCTTGTAAATTTTTTCTGTACTGGTCCCTAATATACTTCAAACATGAACCAACTTTTTCAAGGAGCTTGTTTCTCTCGAATATACGAGGTCCAAAGAGTTGGGTCATGCTCTCTATAAGATCATCCTTCAACTTTTTGTCTTGGTTATTCCACCTTTTAAGTAAAAAAAAACATGTTAGACTCATAAATGAAGTGAAGCTACCTTTAATATAGTTCAAGAAATGGATGAAAAGGAAAACTATTCTAGCAATGATATGAAATCAAAATAGTGGTTTGGGGTTTTAGTTAGGATATGATGTTCCACCAGGTATGTAGGGTGGGCCCAAATATTCGCAAACACTCATCACCAAGTTTTTTCCAAAAAAATCATTCCCTACAAAACAATCATGGGATCATTAGTCGATGAAGAGTGATCAAAAACTAAATTACTATTATATCACTATAGAATAATAATAACTTTAAAGTACCTAGAACTTTGGCTACTTTTAATGGAATACCTTCATCATCGTTGACGATCAATATGATATCCTTCACAGTTCCCGTACTAGGAACATAGGAACATCCAGGAAATGATGTTGCAACTCCTATTGCAAAAAGTTTCATAAGTCTTTGTTACGAAGTATAAAAGAACAAATGATAATTGATGTTAAAAAGTTGTAAAAATAAAACTATTTGTTGTTGTCATAAGACAGTTATGAAGGGTAGTTGGTTTCAAAGGAGTCTTTGTTCAATTAGATGGGAAAAAGGCTTGAAAAGAAAGGTATTTATAAGACACAAGTGTTGTAGTCGAGAAAAGGGGTGTGTGTGTACGAAGAAAAGATATAAATAAAAGAATTATGCACTTCACTATCACAAGGACAGTTTTCTAATTTGCAAGATTCAAACTGGTAACTCAATAAGGTTCTTTCCATTCAAAAGTTACTATTTTGCTTCTTGAAGATATTGTCATGTTTGGTTAACTTTCTACAAGGGTTTTGTAAGTTATTCTCAAGCAAAACTACTTTTTAGATCTTTGTTGTCACAAGAAACGTGACAGTCTATCACTGTTTTGAAGTAATTTGGAAAAATGTGCCTCTCCCACTTTCTATGATTAAAATGTAACTTGTGGGAGAGGTACTTAGGCTTGTAAATATGATGACTTTAAAATTATTTAGATGCAGGTGACAGTGAACAAAGAAAGAAATAGTAGGGTGAGTGTTGAACCAAATAGTGAAGGTGCATTTGCAAGGCACCACATGGTGAATATGATGATCTGAAGGTTGGAATGACTAAATACTACTTGAAAACATCTGAGAGGGTTTGTTTAAAAGTGTTTGAGCCATTAGAAATATTTTATAAGTTGATTTAGGGTCTTTTCTAGGAAGCCCTAAGCTAGAAACCCTTAAAGGGAGGGTTTGATGGAAAAGTATCTACAAATGCATGGAGGGTTAAACAAGTTGAGGAATCCTACTATTTATTAGATGCCTTAAGGTTGTGTAAAGTTTTGGGAGGTTGATAATAAGCACAAAAGGTAGTTGCTTTGTTAGGCAAGGGCTAATTAGGCCTAATTGATTGTAGAGACGGCCATAGAAGGGTTCATATATCAGTCACAAGTTGAAAGGTTGATATTTGTAGGGGTTTAAGAACTCATTAAAGGGTATTTGAAGAGGTGGAGAAGTTACCATGGTGTTTGAGAAATTTGGAAGAAAAATGCAATTTGCTTGCAAGACAGGGCTAATAGGATAGTCCTACAAAAGGCAGTTTTGAAGATTGGTATAGAGTTGATGCTTGGTAGGGGTTGGAACTCCCTAGTTATGTTGTTTGAAGGTTATTGAGGCATTGGAAGGATCAGGAGAATCCTTGAAGACAGAGATTAAGTGTTGATTGCATGAAGGGTGAATTAGGAGTGTTCCCAATGAAAGAAAAGTTCAAACATTGACAAAGTGAATTGAAAGTTGTTCAAAATGAATCAAGGAAGTGAACCTATTATAGAGGAGTGTTTGGTTGATATCCTAAAGTCAAGGACTTCTTATTGATCCTTGAGTTTAACTCTAGTTCCTTGAGTGGATTCCAAGACATTGTTGAATCCTTGAGTAACTTATGAAGGGTGACTATTGGGAAGATGGCAAATCAAATATAGATTAGAGCCAATAATTACAACATAGTTTTGGCAATGGATATATATATATTGAAGATGATGAAAGCATTGATTACTACTAAGGAATATCAAAGCAAGACAACTCCATTTATCATGAAGTAACTCATACACATTAGAAATAGAATCATACTTGATGTAAGTTTATAAAGCTCATCTAAAATATCAACTACATCACTGTAGATTTATTATCCCATTAACCATTTTATGAAATCAAGGACATTATATTAGACAATTATTTCATCAATAAAAGAAATATTTATTCACATCTCATTGCATGATCAAGCACATGAATATGGTGCAGGGCACCTAACCTAGGAGGAAGGGGAACAAGTAGGGACCAAGTACCTAGGAGGAAGGACACCTACCCACTCCATGGAAGGGTGGATTCAAGAAATTTAGGAATTTTTAACAAGGTTTGTTCCATACTTTAGTAAGTTGGCCCATGTTTGGTAATATTTTGTAATAAAGGCACATGTAAGGCCCATTAGCACTTTGGTGTGGTTATAAACCGAGTGACTCAAATGGGACCAAAAGGTGTTAGAATAGGGTGTTTGAGTCAATATAGGCCTAGATAAATGACCATGCACTTGTTAAGTTCATTAGACTTACCGATTTGCAAAAAATGCAAAAATTTCCTAAAAGTTGCTGACAACTTTTAAAATGTTGATCGATAATTACAAAAAGTTGTTGTTTGTTTGTTTCATGGTTGGAAATGGCTATTTGGTTGTTCCAAAGATCATATAGGCCTACAAATATGTCATTTGAGGTTTCAGTTGGAGGGAGAGATCAGGTTGTAGCAAATGCTTGGAGAAAATGAATAAAAACCTCTAATTGACTGGTAAAATTGTTGTTACAGTGGGTTGTACGATTTCGTACAGTACTTTCATGATTACTCTATAAATGGATTAGTGGTGGATGTGTGTTTAGAAGGTTTTTTCTTTGATTTGATTTGATTTTTAATTGTGGTTTATGAGTTATTAGCATTTTTGTCCTAAGAGGTCTGAATAGCCCTATTTTCTAGGGCCTTGTACAAATTCAACCCTAACTTGCAAATCCACTAGTGGCAATCTTTGAAACTAATGGATATGCAAGTTAAGGGACCTGTCTACATGATTCTAGGAATTGGAGGCATGGTGAGCAAGGAAAGTATTTTTCCAAGCCGACCGTAGGTCAAGCAAGACCATGTGCTTGACTGGTTTTTTCTATTATTGTGGTGACAGTCATGTTTGGAGGCACTTCTAATCTATGTGAGTGCTGAAGTTATATGAATTGAATGTGTTTAGGATTTCCATAAGTGATTGGGTTTTTGGGAACCCACCTAGTCCATCCTTCCTTGAAGCCCTAGCCTAACTTGATCAACTAGGCCTAGGTACCAAGCAGTAGTTTGGAGGGTGCTGGAGAAATATCATCCTATAAGCTTTTGGGATTCTAGAAAGTGTCTTAAGAGGTGCCTAAAATAGTGGAGAAGTCCCTATGCCATAGACGTATAGTTGGTGAAAATACAAGAAAATGGATTGGAAAGGCTACAAGGATTGTAGGCCTAGAAGTGCAAAGGATTGTTGTGGATTTGGTAGATTCCAAACAAACTGAGGATTTTGGTTGGACTGAAGGTCCTAGTTTCTATCACCATTGCTTGTGTTAGTGAGCGAAGTTTTTGAAGTGGATTTCCCCATTTGGGCTCAGCAGTTGTGTATACCCGGTGTGGGTAAGGGGACTTATAACAAGTCTTAGATCTAAAAATTGGATTGTGAAAGCCTTCTGAAGGCTAGTAGAAGAAGTGGCTACTAGACTCTGCATCAGAATATAATTGCGATAATATACTACAAGAGAAGATGATCTTCAATATTACAATCTTTCATAACTAAAGATAACTAATTGAAGTTTGACCTATAACATAACCTTGTATATCCAAGCTATGAATGGAGTCGAGTTCTTATGGTTTGGAATCATAAAATTGTGAAAAAAATTAAACATTGAGTGACTACCAAAGTGGGGTCATTACAATCTACATTGTAAACACATAACACTTAAACACATAATAAAAGAGAGAAAAAGAGGAATATGTGTACCAGTAGATGGTGCAACAGTCGATGCCTGTAACCTGCATGTTGTCGACTCAATAGTCAGAAAGAGATTTGTGGTTGTCCTGGATGGAGGCAGTGTCATCA
Organism: Cupressus sempervirens; assembly: GCA_028749045.1. Lineage (NCBI taxonomy): Eukaryota > Viridiplantae > Streptophyta > Pinopsida > Cupressales > Cupressaceae > Cupressus > Cupressus sempervirens. Next base: position 590,546,621 of record CM053790.1, read on the forward strand.
TAGGATACAATTGATTTGAAGCTGAAGAATAAAATTGTTAGAACATGCATAAATATAGAACACATGGACTAGCATGGACAAGATTGTTAGAGCATTAAAAAAAAGTATTGTTCGAGCATGTATTGTCAATGATTATGATCATTCCTATATATTCAATGGAAAACACAAGTGGGGAATAGAACATGCGATCTACTTGAACCACCTGGAGCACCGTCATCATGGGAATGGGGCTCGAAATCATGCAAAAAACTCTGTAAAGACAATGCATCCATATTTTAATTAATGTCATAAAAGAGCATAACATAAAAACCTTTATTGAACTCTTGTTATAATTAAAAAATTTATTAATACTTACTTTTAAGGTTTCAGAGGTGTGCAACAATTCAGATCCCTTATCTTTTATTTCCTAAGTAGTAGGTTTTATGGTTGCCAAACGTATAATTTCTCTGCCAATTTTCTTTAGCACCTTTTTAATAGAACCAATCAGGTCATTGATCTCTACTAAATCAATATAGAAAGGGTCCTCCTTAGGGGGGGGCTATTGAGGGACTGCAGGTTCCTTTCCCTCCCTCTGACCACTAGCCCTATGTGACAACAATAGTATTAGTATTATCAAAATTACTCCAAAACAATGAAGAAAACACCATTAAAAAAATAAAATTTTTCTTCTATCTAGTTTGCACAATTACAATGAGTTTTACCTGCTCATGTGTAGATGATCCAGGAACATCACCAGCATCCCCTCTGGGCGGTTGCTCCATATTGTGCCCCTGTGTCAAAGATCAAGTATAAAAATGGTAGCCAAAAATTTATTGACTAAATGGTATGTTGGAGTCATTGATTAGAAGTTGGTTTAATAGTGTGTACCACCCCATGATAGTAGCCTCAATTGTATCTATGCAGTTCAAATTGTAATCAATAAGAAGCTCTTCCCCTGCACGTATTGATTTTATTGCATAGATGAATACACGATTTCTCTCGCGTGCCTCAAATATGCAATTGGGTTGCTTTATAGTTGACCCAAGTTGTGTACTATTTATAAAACTCGCAATATTCCCTATTGCTTTTGGCCTTCCATCAATGTATATAGCCACACTTTTACTTTGATTATTGTCTTGCTGTTGTATATAATTTTCTGAGAGGGCATACCTACGCATACTTTTTTTTTATTGAACAATATGCATCCAACTTTTGTAATCGTAACATGGTCCAAAATACTCCATCAATTCAGAAACTTTTTTGTAAGACTCCTTTATGCCATCCATAGAAAATAGGCCCAAACCATGTAATGATGATGGTGCTATGTGATATATCCTCTCGTTAACACAAAAATCAATGTTTATTGTAGGAAGTTCCTTGGGTACCCAATATTTCTATAGATGTTGGTACCTCAAGGGCACCTTGATGTCACCTTCCATCTCATCATCATAAGAACATGACCCCCCTTGAGCAAGGAAAAATTTCATGTGTTTATTGAATTTCCTTCTAGTCCTTTGACCTTTAGTTAATCTCCCTGTTCTAGATAAACTGCATGTCTCACTTTCCTCTTCTATTCCTATATTTCCCTCACTTGAGGAAGACACTTCTGACAAATACCTATTTGCTGATACATGCAAATGTGAGAGATCTTAGAAGACATCAATCTTACTATTTATAAGTGTATTAAATAGACTGTCTATAAGGAGTATTGACTTATACATGTCGATCCATGAGACTGTGCGGGATGCTCTTGAAAGGGGTTCAATTTCCTGCAAATGTAATTCAATTATCGTCCACATTATAAGCCTACTAGGGAAGTAGGCCTAGTGAAGGGCTAAAACTAGGCTTTTGTATCAGCTAATGAGTTGAGGCCTTAGCCACCTTGGGGACATGCTATTTGAAGTTTTTTGATGTGTGTGGAGGTGGAGGAAACATCTAGTTAAGGTAAAGTCAATTTTGGTGCCTATTGAGGCATTGTGAGCATTTGATAGTTTTTTGATTAGATTGCTTGGATGAATCCATTGGATGGATTGAGGGACATTCATGGGATTATTCCAAAGATGGAGAACCTAAGGTGGCATAAGGATTTGGTGTGCACTCTGATAGGTTATGGAGTTGGCTTGGATCAAGGAGAGGGATCTTATGAAGAGGCTTGGTTGGTGTTGTGAGAACACTATGGAATTCCCTTTTGTTATAAATGATTGCAAGTCCACCTAGGGTCTCTACATCACCTATAGAGGAAGAATTATTAACCAAAAAATTGGGTAAGCACTTATATTATGTTTTCCCTATGAATTTTATTCTAGGTACAACTCCCTTTTATAGATATTTAATGAATTCCCTTTTCTAAACTAAACAAATACAAATGCTTTTGACCTGAAAGAAAATAAGGCTCAATACATTCACACATCAATATGTGTTTTAAATAGTTTTATTTAATTAATTTATATTAATAGTTAATTTAGATTAGCAGTATTCTATTTGTAGTTGAAACTTGTAGCTTTTAAATAGATAATGAATCAACTATGTAACCATATAAGACAAATATATTTCTATCAAGAAATGAATATTAAATAGATTAAGGATTGATGGTATACCTATAAATTTCATCATCATCATCCTCATTGTCATCATCATCATCATCATCATCATCCTTGTCATCATCATCATTGTCATCATCATCATCATCATCCTCGCCATTGTCGTCATCATCGTCGTCATCGTCGTTGTCGTCATCATCATCATCATCAACATCATCATCATCAACATCATCATCATCAACATCAACATCATCTTCATCATCATCATCAGTAGCAACATCATCGTCATCATCTTCTTCTTCTTCTTCATGAAAATTTGTGTCAGGAACATCATCCAATAACTGTTGATCATGATCAACATCTACATCATCTTCTACTTCTTCAGTATCTTCTTCTTCCATCGCATTATACTTTATTGGCCATCCTTTCAGTTCATGTCTAACAACAAATGACCAACCTAGTTTATGTGGAACCTCTGAGTAAAATACCTGCTCACATTGGCTTGGAAGAACATAGGGCTCATCCCACACTGGCTCAAACGACCTTGTATTAACCATTGTAAATCCATTATCATGTTCAATAATAGTTCTATCAGGATCATTTGGATTAAGTCATAGCCTGTACCATTTGACAACGAAGAGTACTAATTTGAAGGAACTAAAATGACACTCAATTATATCATCCAAAATGCCATAGTATCAATTTTTAGACTCTCGAGGATGTAAGTCATTTCTAGATGAAATATTAGTCACTTGAAAGACTGCAGTTATTCTTAAATCACAAGTTTTCTTCGTGTCATCCAACACTTTGATGTGAAATTTGTGACCATTACATAATATAGCCTTGTGGTGTTTAACCTGCAATAATATGTGAAACATATCAAAATTATTGTATTGTGATTTGATAAACATATGGGTGATTAATAAATTTGTACGTACCTGGAAATCTCTTAAACCACACGCTAAATCTATTTCCCTTTGATGTAATATTGGAATATCCATTATGATGAGCTTCTTTAACCACTGAAGATAAACCTTCCCATGTTAATGTGTGACCAGAATGTTGACATCATTCAATCCATACCATCATCCAATCAAGATTGTTTGCAATATACAAATGTAGTGCATCCCACTCTCGAGCACCTATAGAAAAAAAAAATAGACAACTTACAACCAATTTTTTTTGAAGATTAAGAAATAATTTATTACAATAACATCTTATAATTTATTACCTCTCACTTTCCTCAATGTATCTTTCCCCATCAAGTACTCCCCTTCTAATTTTTTAAAAGGCTTGAGATCCCAAATGCGATCTACATGGATATTTGATGCAAACTTAGGAAGATATTCAGTAATGTATACCATAGTCTAGTATACCATATATCCCTCTACCACAGAACCCTTAGGATGTGCTCTTTGTTGAACCAAAGCCTTCAAAGATTTCAAGTGCTTCTCAACCATCCACATTGACCTAGTGTGTACAGGTCCACACAATTCAATCTCCTCAACTAGGTGTATGAGGTAGTGTTCCTGTGCATTGAAAAAAGTTGGAGGTAGACACTTTTGCATTTCACACAGTAAATGAGGAATTTTTCTCTTCCAATAGTTTATATCTTCTTTATGGATTTCTTTAGATGACAACCACCTACATTAAGAGATTCAAGTCACAAAAAATATATAGATACGAGACTTTACAAAATAATATACAATAGATTACATGGAAAGAAAAAAAAAATCGCGAATATAATAAATATATACAACAAATTGAATAGATATTACTGCTCACCTCATGTATTTTTCAAGATCGTATATCACTTGTTTGATGTTACTATTGAAGTGCTCTAGGAGAGATAGAGGAAGCACATACTGCAATAATTATAAACGAATCATTTCATTTTTTCTAACATAACATAATGAACAGTACACTTAGTTTATGAATATATTGTAAATACAAAAGAACATAACTTACCTTGATGAAAGTATGCCAATCATTCGTTTTGAGCCCTGGCCCAAATTCACTATTTTTTAATATGAGATTGTTTATGTTTGCAGAAAATCTTGTGGGAAATCAAATTTTTTGTATGAATTCTTTTATGGCATCACTTTGTTGCTATGTTAATAACCAAGGAAGGTCACTTATATTAATCTGATCTATGTTGCTATTTGAGTGAATGAAATTCTTCAATGCATGATTGGATTCATGAATGTCATTACAAATTTTGACAATTTTTTCTTTGTCACGCCTTCCATCCAATATTTTCCATAATGCCTCTATTATATTCTTTCCAATATGCATAGTATCAAACAAATACACAATTTGTAAGTGCTCTTAGTAGGGAAACCTACTAAATTGTCTACGATAGCTTTTTAGTCCCTTTGGAAGGTTGTCAGTACTGCCTTGACGACCTTCACGATACTCAATTACACAATTAGTAAACAAAAATCACAATAGAAATATATAAATTACAAACATAAACCATTAGGTGGAACGACATTACCTCAACAATTAATTCTATTATATTCCAACTTCCATAGGTGAGGTGTCATTCTTTGTGTCTTTGATCTAGTCTCTTCTTTCCCATTGAAAAGATGTTTTTTCGTACTTCGATACTTATGATTCTTGTGAAGGAAGTGTCTACACTCATCAAACACCTACTTTCCTAAACTTTTTGAATGATGAGATTTCATCTTTGGACCACAAACTAGACATGTAAATTTTCCCTTTGTTTGAAGACCTACAAGATAATGATATAATTGGATTATTAAATATGTTTATTTTTATAATTATAATTATCATGCACAACTTGAATTCACTATAACATACCACAAAAATGTGTTAGCCCTAAGGCATCATCTATTGTCCATGCAAGTATTGCATGGAATTGAAGTTGTCTTTGTCCTATTGGTCTAGACACATCATACATAGTGACACCATTTTATAACTCCACCAACTCGTCGATAAGAAGCTCAATATATACATTCATATCTTTTACTTGATATTTACCTACTTGAATGAACAATAACATTACATAATTATTGTGACCGTTTTACTGCAAGATTTCTAAGTACATGTAAATTAATAACTATCAAATGATAAGATACCTGGAACAATCATTGCCAATATAATGTGCTCCCTCTTTATTAACATCCACAGAGGAATGTTATTGTTGATAGCAAAAATATGCCACACCGAGTAAACAGATCTCATCTCTCCAAATGGATTGACACCGTTCATTGCCAATGAAAGCCTGAGATTACGAGATTCTTCTTTGAAGTGTTGCCACTTTTTCTCTATGTGCATAAATGCTGAACCATCCACAAGGATTCAAATAATGTCATCTTGACTTCTCTTGTGTGCATGATAATCCATAAATTGAGCCAAGCTACTACACCTAAATAATTGTCGCATCCATGGAATAATGGGGATGTAACGAAGAACCTTTTGAGGCACCTTTTTTGTTATTCAATCTGTTTGATATCTACTCATATGACATACAAGGCATTGTGTTGCAAATTCATGTTCTTTATAATATATAATATGATCATTGGGGGAAGCATGTATTGCTTCATACTCCATTCCAATATCTTTCATAACAGCAGATAATTCTCGATATGAGTGAGGTAGAATATTTGATGGTGGTAAAAAAAACTCGCCTATCAATCTATAGCAAAAAAATAAGTTGTTAATACAAAAAATATTAGTGGTACATTATTCACCTTTTGTTAACTATAAAGACATATATGACATACCTTAACATACGTGACATTGTTATGTTGGATAAACCATTCATAACCTTCAAGTTCAACAACAACAATACAGCAGAGAGAAGAGTTGTTTGGGAGTCTTTGTATAGGGGCTTGTATGTCTTCTCAAGTAGAGGTACATCGAGGCTATCATCATCATCATGATCAAATACGCTTAGACTAAATGTGTCATGGATCAATGTATTTATACCATCATCTTCAATTGTGTTTTCTGGCACATGATTGGTATCTTCCATGGGATCATTATCTTCTCCTTGGATATTCACACCTCCATGTTCCTCCACTTCAAAAACCATATTCTTCGAATTGTTGTGCTTCATATCATGTACTTCCCTGGGGAGATCAACCTATATAAAATTGATTAACATAAATAAACCATGATCATCAACTCATCATCAAGTGATTTCATGTGTATATAAATTGTTAAAATGATATAATGAACAACTTACCAATGATAGTCATGACCCCCTTCAATGTGATCATTCTCCCTACAATGTCTCTTAACTATTTTGATTAACAATCTTCTACGGTTTAAGCCCTTACAAATTTTGCAAGGACAATAACATTTTCCATCACCTTTTCTTTTCAAGTTAGACCACAATCTAGCGATTGTCTCCCTATTTTGTTCTTCACTTATATTATCTGACATGATCGTTCTTCATAGGAAGCAAAAATTGGGCTATGAAAACTTCAGTCTACAACTTTCACAAACTAAAAAAAGCTATCAAAAGTACAAAAATATTCTTAGACCTAGCTAAATACTTTAATATTTTAAAAATACTTTCTTTGACTTTATTCCTAAGACATTTAACCCAATCACCTTTTATAACATTCAGTTAATTGCTCTAGGCAAATTTGTGGATAAGATTATTTGTAAAACTTTGACCAACTGCCTGAAGGTCTTATTTCAAGAGACCTTACAACATTAAGCCACTAAAAGAAATTTCAAAACATACAAGCTAAAATTCTAGTTAAAATATACATTAGATTAAAAAATATACAATTTTCATACCCGAGTGCACGGCTATAACTCGTGCAACAACCTTCTTGCTTAGTTGTAGAAGCTCTCCAGCAATCAAATTATACAAGCTACAAGGCCTAATAGAAATTTCAAAACATATAAGCTACAAGGCAAGACTTATTACATGACATGGCAAAAGGAACAAAATTTACAAGCTTTAGCAAGACATATTAAACGACATCATAGTGCTAGAGATATCACAATTATATGAGTCAAACATAGTCATGAAAAAGCACGTAAATTAGTTATTATATGCAATTAAAAGATATATAGTTAGATAGGGACATCCATAGTAGGGAAAACTAGAATTTGTCTTGCTCTCTAAAGAAATGATAGAAAATTTAAATCAAACATCCACAAACTTGGATCAAAATTCTTAGTAGGCATCTGTAGTTAATATTTTTGATGCACCAATGCTAGAACAAAGTTCTAAGCAGGCTCAGGGAGTTAACATCATTGATTCTCAACTGGATAATGATTCACAGCAGACATTAACAACTACTGCTTGAGATGTAATTGTTGAAGATAAAAACAAGGTTGATGTAGGAAGCACATCTAGTGAAGTGGTACAATGGTGTAGGGGCACCCAAGGGACACATGAACCTACAGGGTACACCAAGAGTCATGAAGGAGACCATGAAGGTACCAAGGGAAATCAATGCCTAATGAAGAAATGTTAAGTTATTTGATGATGGATAATGGCTATTGAAGCCATCAAAATGTGAGGAATTTCACAAAGTTGTCAAATTGTAATATATTGCAAAGAACAGGCAATTTGATGTAAGGGGTCATTGTGAAGTCATTTGAAGTCCTAGAGTATCCTAGGAAGAGTTATAGGTTGATGGAAAACAATAATATTGTTTACATAATGTAATAAGGCTCTAACTGGTGTAAAATACACTAAAAGTGCAAGATCTTGTAAATTGCCAATGTTGGCAACATAAGCCAAATAAGGCTTGAATGGGTTAGTTGAGATTATAGGGGTGTGAAGGTTGTTTTAAAAGTCTTTTAGAAGTCCCTAGGAATGAAAAACAAGGTTTTATAAGTCCTTGTCACAAAGGATAACAAAACAAATAATGAGTGCTATTAAAAAAGTGTTTGTTACTGTCATGTGATAGTTATGAGGGATAGTTGGTGACCAAGGGGTCTTTGGTTTAGTTTTATGAGTTAGTTAGATAGGAAAAATTCTAGAAAAGTAAGGTCTTTATAAGACACAAGAGTAGTAGTCAAGGGAGTAGCGAATGTATCAAGAAGAAAAGAAAAAAAAAAGGAATTCTACTATTCACTGTCACAGTGACAATTTTTCTGGTTTTTGAAGATTCAGTTTGGTATCAAATAAGGTTCTTTCTTATGTTTCTTATATTCTAATGTTTTTTAAGTATTTAGGAACATCTAAGAATTTTCTTAGAACCCTTTGCAATCATTCCCTAACAGCTTTTTCTTTCTTTAAGGTGATTGTCCTGAAACAGTGCACTATTTTGTATTGAAAAAAACATGTAATTGGGTGGATCCATCCACTTTCTATGGTTACTGTGGCTGTGGGATGGATCCAAACCCTGTACAATATGTAATTGGTTCTAATAATGCAAGATTTTGAATAACAAGCAAGGTGGCTAACTAAATTTGCAAGTTGACAGGTTGAAGGGTGCATGGAACATGGGCCATGGGTATAGCTGTCAGTTTTTGGGCTGAATAAGGATATGCTTTTCCTTTTGAACATGTCAAGTTTTGTTAAGTACAAGATGTAGGATTGAATTTTGCATCCCAAAAGTGAATGTAGGGTTATTTGTGAGAAAGCCCTAGTTAAAAGCTTGAATTGGAGAAGAATGGTGTGCTGGGTTGTAACTAGGGGTTCCATGGCCCAAAGGGAAGTGTGGATACTCACAAAATAATACAAAGTGAATGGGGGCAATCCCCATGTACAAGAAATTTGGAGTCGGCTAAAGTGTTTGAATGTGTATAAGAGAATGGATCCAAAATACCAGTTGCACATTTGTTATGTCATATTCCTTCATAAGTCTTGTCCAATACCAAAGAACAAGAGGCCTTTCTGACAGATCCCTCACGGCTTTGAAGAACCAATAAAATAGGGCCTTCCTTTCATTAATTCTCACATAACTAGCATACTAAGAAAAACCTATGGGGGGTTGGCCTAGGAGGCTTTCCACTCTATCTGCTTCTTTAGCGGCTCCATTTCTCCCCTTCACTAGCAAAACTAAAACCAACTCAGGTCAGAATGTGAATAGGAGTCCAAAAATGGCCTCACCTCAAACTTTCCCTAAATCATCCATCCATCTGAAATTGCATCTGGTAGCAGAGAATAAGACAGTGGCGAGCCAAATGAGGTGATGTTGTATAACAAATTACTCAAATGAGCAACATTTTCTTTTTTTTTTTCTCTTATATCCCGTTAGCGTCGCAATTGCAACATCGTCGAGCTATAATTTGTTGGATACAATTGTTCAAATTGTGTGTTGTCTTTGATGTCACACAAATTTCATATCAGTCATCAGATAGTGCCTACCAAACTCAGAAAGTCAACATAGCAAAAGACAGTGTCTACTGAGCTCAGAAGGTCAACAAGGCAATAGACAGTGTCTACCGAGCCCAAAGGTTAGTAAAGATAGCTTGCAGTGTCTACCAAGTAGACAGTTAGTTACTGAGCCTTCAAGGTAATCAAAGAAATTTAGCTCTTACTAAGCTCACTTGGTAATCGAAGAAAATATGACAAAATCAGTTCTTACCGAGATCACTCGGTAATCGAAGAAAACACAGAAAAAAGAAGTTCTTATCGAGATAACTTGATAATCGAAGAAAATATGATAGAAACAATTCTTATCGACTCGGTCATCAAAAATTAATTTGATAAAAGTAGTTCTTACCGAGTAAACTTGACAGCCAAAGGATTTTAAGATATTGTAATGTTAACCAAGTCAAGAAGGTTAACTCTGGAAATTCTTGGAAGCACTATTTACCGAGTAGGGTCGGCCAGTAAAGGACATTTATTTTTTTAAGAATAATATCTATAGCTAACTATTGAATGGTTTATTGGTGAATGTAATATGTAAATGAGTTGACTTGACAACCTGAATGATATAAGTAAAAAGTCAAGTTGTGAATTCAAAAAAAGAAGAGGTGGAAGAGTGTTGAAAAAAATATGATATGAAGATTGATTTTTGTGGAAGTAGATTTGAAGGATGATCAGAGATCATTGAGAAGTATCAAAGCCATATTTGATCAAGGAGGATCTAATGATGCTAAACAAAGACCTATATCTAGCAAATTTAGTTGCATCTTGTTCAGGTCAATTCATTGTTTCTTTCTAACCATTGTAGTAGTGATTTCAAATCTCTTAATAGAGTTGGTTTAACAACCATTTTGTAAATTCTCTAACAAGGTGATAGTTTAGTTGAATTTTTCTAAAGACCTCTAGCAAGGCCACTCCTAACATGGTGATTAAATCCTCTAATAGGGTCACACCTAACAGTGTGTATTGTAACCTTTAATAGGGTTGGATCCTAACAAGGCTCACTTAAGAAGAGTGAAAAATTGGTGACTAGTTACTTGGTGGTTTTTTCCATATTAGGTTTCCACGTTAAATTTGGTGTCTCTTGTGTTCACTTTATTTTCAGTTACATGCATGAATGCTTGAAAAGAAAGTAATAGTTTAATTTACTAAGTTACAGCTTTTGTTTACCGAGTATAAGTAGTAACTAGATCTTTGAGAAATCTAAGGGATTTGTGGATTAATTTTTGGTAGTAACTGCTTCACCCCCCCTCTCAGTTACTCTATCTTTAATTCCAACAATTGGTATCAAAGCCATTGGTGCTTATAGGAAAAGATTTCAAGGATCTAAGCTAAAGATCAAGATGTCTTACAAAAGGGAAATTCCAACACTTAACAGGGACAACTTCTCAGCATGGCAAGGATTGATGAGGCTTCATCTAGCTTCCATTGGTGATACAGGGCTACAGTACCTTGATGAAAAATATGAAGAACCTTCTGGTACATTATCTATCAATGATATTTCTGAAAAGAAGACTCACAATAACTAGATGATAGATATAGCATCCGCTCTAAGTTATGAAGAATTTGATGACATCAAGGATTGCAAAACTGCCTTAGAAATGTGGAACAAGCTGAAAGAAATCTATGGAGGAGATGATAATGTGAGAAGAGCCAAAGCAGAAAATTTGAGAGCACAATTTGACCAAATGAGGATGAGAGAGGATGAAAAGATTCCAAAATATGTTGAAAGAGTTAAAGCATGTGTTAGTGCAATCAAAGCATCTGGAGGAGATATCAGTGAGGAGACAGTTATAAGTAAAGTACTTAGAACCCTACTTCCTATTTATGCAATCAGAGTATCTGCAATTCAAGAAAGGAGATGTGAGGCAAATCATAAAATAAATTTAGAGGCCATAGTTGGAAGATTGACTACATTTGAGCTAGACAACTATGACAACTATATTCCAGTAGCCAAGAATGTTGAATCAACATTTCAAGCCAAGCTTTCACTCAAAGAAAAAGGGAAAAAGATGAAGGAATCACAATCAAAAATTGGTGAAGAATTAGAAAAAAGTTTAGACAGTGATCTTGAAGTGGTTGAAGCTCTACTAGCAAGAAAATATTCAAGAGGCAAAGGAAAATACAAAGGTAAAGTTCCTCTAATCTGTTTCTCTTGCGAAGAAATTAGACATATTGCTGCTAGGTGCCCAAATAAGTAGAACAAAGCTGAAAAGAAAGGTCACAAGTACAATGGCAAGAAAGACTTCAAATCATTCAAGATAAAGGTAAAAAAAAATGTTTTATGGAAAAATATTCCAATGATTCTGATGATGAAGAAGAAGATGAAATTGTCTACATTGTTGTAAAAGATGAATCTGATAATGATGAGGAAATGGCACTTATTTCTCATATGAGAAAAAATGATACATGGATCATAGATAGTGGTTGTTCTCATCACATGACTTGTGGTAAAACTAAATTTGAATATTTTGAAGACTATGATGGTGGTAGTGTAAGATTTGGTAACAATGAACCTTATTGTATAAGAGGCAAAGGAATAATCTCTCTTAGCAAGGAACTTGTGTGTGATAATGCATATTGGGTAGAAGGACTGAGACACAATTTGTTGAGTGTGGTACAGCTACTCAATAATGGATTCAAGGTAGAATTCATGCATGGAAAAGCAAGATTGTTGGATGGCAAAGGAAAGTTGATTGGATCAGGCACTCAAACAAAAGGTAACTTATTTTGTCTTGAGCTTGGTAAATGTTCATGTTTCATTGCTCAAATTGAAGAAAGTTGGTTATGGAATAGGAGGTTGTGTCATGTAAACTTTGATAACTAATAAAAATTAGTAAATTCAAGAAAGTAAGAGGTATTCCTAACACAAAGAAACCTGAGGTTGGTCTATGCAAAAATTGTCAAATTGGTAAAATGGGAAAGACTAATTTTAAAAGCAAGAACTATCATACTAAAGAAGTTCTAGAAATTGTGCATATTGATTTGTGTGGACCTATTGGCATTGAAAGTTATACTGGTGAAAAAAATTTCATTCTATTTTTTGATTATTATTCAAAAATGATGACCATCATGTACCTTAGAGAGAAATCAGAAGCATTTGAAAAATTCAAATGGTATTTGGCCAGAGTAAAAAAGGAAACTGGCAAAAGATTGAAATGCCTAAGGTTTGATAGAGGTGGTGAATTCATTTCACATGAGTTCAATAACTTTTGCATTTAAAGAGGAATCAAAGGATAGGTTTCAGCACCTAGAACTCCTGAACAAAATGGAATAGCAAAAAGAAGGAACAGATCTATCATGGATTGTGCAAGAACCTTAATGATTGAGAAAGGCATTGCTATCAAATACTAAAAGGAAGCTATCAACACTATAGTTCATACCTTGAACTGAGTACAGCTGAAAAAGGACTCATTCAAAACACCCTATGAGTTGTGGTATGGCTACAAACCCAATGTAAGTTATCTAAAGGTATTTGGAAGCAAATGTTACATTTTGAAAGAATCTAGGAAAGGTAAATTTGATGTAAAAAGTAATGAAGGAATATTTTTGGGATACTCTTGCAAAAGCAAAGCATATAGATGTTTGAACTTATCTACTCACAAAGTTATAGAAAGTGCACATGTGAAAGTTGATGAGTTTGTAGAAAGAATAGAAGAAGAAAGCAAAAAGGAACCTGAAGACTACAGAAGATTTTTTTACATTGAACCTGATACAATACCAAGTATACCTATCAATCAGGAATCCTTAATTCCAAAGTCTTCATTAACCAAGTCACAAGAAGTTCAAACCGAGTCAGCATCTACCGAGCTACAAGAACCCCAGTTGCAAACAAAAGCTACCGAATTAGCATCTACTGAGCCTAAGCAACCTGAATTAGAACCAAAAGTTGAGAGACGGAAGGATAATAATGCAAGTCATTCAAAAGGCAAGGAGCCCATGTTAGCCAAATATGTTAGAAAGCATCATGCACCAGATCAGATCATTGGTGAAAGATCAAAAGGAACAATGACAAGAAGTAAGTTGAAAGGCACTTGTTTACTTGTTGATTTTGAACCTAGAAATGTCAAGGATACACTAGAAAATGAAAGTTGGATTGAAGCTATGAATGAAGAGATAGAACAGATAGAGAAAAACAAAACATAGACTCTTGTACCTAGACCCAAAGACAAGAATGTGATTGGAACAAAGTGGGTATTTAGAAACAAACTAAATGAAGATGGTAAGGTATCAAGAAACAAAGCTAGACTAGTATGCAAAGGATATTCATAAGAAGAAGGTGTGGACTATGGAGAAACTTTTGCTCTTGTTGCAAGATTGGAAGGTGTCAAAACCTTACTTGCATATGTTGCATTCAAAAGATACAAATTTTATCAGATGGATGTCAAGTCAGCAATTCTCAATGGCATATTGGAGGAAGAGGTTTACATTGATCAGCCTAAAGGTTTTGTTCATCCAGACAAGAAGGACATGGTTTGCAAGTTGCATAAAGCAGTATATGGTCTGAAACAAGCCCCTAGAGCATGGTATGAAAGATTGCATAACTATCTTATTCAAATTTGTTTTCAAAGAACTAATGACGACAACAGTTTGTACATAAAGGAAGGACCAGAAAATAAGATTGTTTTAGCAAAAATATTTGTAGATGATAATTTGTTCATAGGAAATGATGATCTTTGCAAAAAATTCTCTGAACAAATGAACAAGGAATTTGAAATGTCAATGTTTGGTGAGATAAAATTCTTTGTTGGTCTTCAACTTCAGCAGAATAAGAATGGCATTTACATCACTCAATCTAAATACATCAAGGAGATACTGAAAAATTTTGGTATGGAAGATAGCAAACCAGTTGGGACTCCTATGTGTATTGGATTAAAACTCACCAAGGATGATTAATCAAAGGAAGTGGATCGAACATTGTATAGATCTATGATTGGAAAGTTGTAATATGTAGTGCACACAAGACTAGACATTGCCCTTACAGTAGGAATTGTAGCAAGATTTTCAGCAAAACCAAAAGAAAATCACATGATGGCAATCAAAAGGATTATGAGATACTTGAAAGGAACTGAAGAATATGGATTATGGTACAAACTTGGAGGAAAATTGGATTTAAAGGTGTTCACTGATGCAGATTGGGTAGGAAATATTGATGACAGGAAGAGCACAAATGGAGGAGCTTTCTTTCTTGGAAAAGGGTTGGTTTCTTGGACAAGAAAAAAGAAGAATTGTACATCTCAATCCACAACAGAACCTAAATATGTTGCAGTAGCAATGAATTGTTCAAACATTGTGTGGTTTAAACAACTATTGGAAGGTATGAAGCAAGAAATCAAAGAACTAGTTTTTATGTTTTGTGATAACACAAGTGTAATTAACATCTCCAAAAATCTAGTGATACATTCAAAAACCAAGCACATTGCCATAAAGTATCACTTTGTTAGAGAATTGGTGCAAGAAAAGGAAATAAGATTGAAATAAGATTGAAATATGTGCATACAAAGGAAAAAATTGCTGACATATTCACAAATCCTTTACCTAAGGATGCATTCTTGTATCTAACAGATAAGTTAAGGGTCATTCCCCTATCTAAAGCTCACTAAAATATAGTTTAGTGATGTATCAACAAGAACATAATTGAAGATCTATCAGTTGATGCAGCAAACCAATGAAGACATTTCATATGAATCAGTACATCAAGTACAATGCCATTTAGTTGTTTTCAGTTATCTTTGGCATGTGTTGTCAAAGAGGGAGAATATATATTGTCATATCTTTTGTCATATCTTTCTAAAATTTGAAAAAAATAAGAGTTTGCGTAAGAGGGAGGGTTATATGTAAGAGGGAGTTTTTGTTTTGTCATAAGAAGACTTGTTTCAAATTTCATTCTTCTATGACATGTTGTGTTGCCATCAATGCCAAAGAGGGAGATTGTTGGATACAATTGTTCAAATTGTGTGTTGTCTTTGATGTCACACAAATTTCATATCAGTCATCAGATAGTGCCTACTGAACTCAGAAAGTCAGCATAGCAAAGGACAGTGTCTACCGAGCTCAGAAGGTCAACAAGGCAATAGACAGTGTCTACCAAGCCCAAAGGTTAGTAAAGATAGCTTGCAGTGTCTATTGAGTAGACAGCTAGTTACCAAGCCTCCAAAGTAATCAAATAAATTTAGCTCTTATTGAGCTCACTCGATAATCAAAGAAAACATGACAAAAGCAGTTCTTACTGAGATCACTCGATAATCAAAGAAACATGACAAAAGCAGTTCTTACCGAGATAACTCAGTAATCAAAGAAAATATGATAGAAATAGTTCTTACCGAATTCACTCGGTCATCAAAAAGTAATTTGATAAAAGCAGTTCTTACCGAGTAAACTTGACAGCCAAAGGATTTTAAGATATTATAATGTTAACTGAGTCAAGAAGGTTAACTCTGGAAATTCTTGGAAGTAGTATTTACCGAGCAGGGTCAGCCAGTAAAGGACATTTATTTGTTTAAGAATAATATATTTAGTCGACTGTTGAATGGTTTATTGGTAAATGTAATATGTAAATGAGCTAACTTGACAACTTGAATAATATAAGTAAGAAGTCAAGTTGTGAATTCAAAAAAAGAAGAGGTGGAAGAGTGTTGAAAAAAATATGATATGAAGACTGATTGTTGTGGAAGCAGATTTGAAGGATGATCAGAGATCATTGAGAAGCAACAGAGCCATATTTGATCAAGGAGGATCTAATGATGCTGAATAGAGACCTATATCTAGCAAATTCAGTTGCATCTTGTTCAGGTCAATTCATTTTTGTTTTCTAACCATTGTAGTAGTGATTTCAAATCTCTTAATAGAGTTGGTTTAACAACCATTTTGTAAATCCTCTAACAAGGTGACAGTTCAGTTGAATTTTTCTAAAGACCTCTAGCAAGGCCACTCCTAACAGGGTGATTAAATCCTCTAACAGGGTCACACCTAACAATATGTATTATAACCTTTAATAGGGTTGGCTCCTAACAAGGCTCACTTCAGAAGAGTAAAAAATTGGTGACTAGTTACTTGGTGGTTTTTCCCATATTGGGTTTCCACGTTAAATCTAGTGTCTCTTGTGTTCACTTTATTTTCAGTTACATGCATGAATTCTTGAAAAGAAAGTAATAGTTTAATTTACTAAGTTATAGCTTTTATTTACTGAGTACAAGTAGTAACTAGATCTTTAAGACATCTAAGAGATTTGTGGATTAATTTTTGGTAGTAACTGATTCACCCCCCCTCTCAGTTACTCTATCTTTAATTCCAACATAATTGA
The DNA here is from genome assembly GCA_028749045.1 of Cupressus sempervirens. Taxonomy (NCBI): domain Eukaryota; kingdom Viridiplantae; phylum Streptophyta; class Pinopsida; order Cupressales; family Cupressaceae; genus Cupressus; species Cupressus sempervirens. The sequence continues at coordinate 590,563,755 of CM053790.1, forward strand.
AAAAGAAAAAGTCAAAAACACATTACATTTGCCTACTGTCACAAATTGACCCCTAATGTATTAGTGATGAGTAAGGTACATACTAATCAAGAAACATCCACTTCATGGACGGTTAAGGATAAGACATCTTTTGATTTCATTCAATTTTGTGGAGTCAAAAGTTCAAATTTCCACTATTGATTATTTAAAGTCACATCCTTTTGAGTTAAAGAGATTAGTGGATAGATGTAAACGAGGTACCTCAGACTTGAATCATAATGTGACTATTGAAATTGAAGATGAAACCTTGACATCTGGCTTGTTTAATCAAGAAGATTCTAATGTTTTAGCAACCTTCCCTGGACAAAAACCTGAACCTTTTTATATTTTATTGTATATCAATGGATGTAAATTGAGTAATTGCGTAATAGATTCTTGTGCATCAGATAATGTTATGCCATATTCTGTAGCTAAAGCCTTGGGACTAAATCTTACTAAAGTGCATGGGAGATGTTATTCTATGGATGCCAAACAAGTCCCTCTACTTGAACAGATCAAAGACGCTAAAGTAGCCTTAGCTTCACATCCAAAAAAGAAACTCCTATTGACTATCCTAGTAGCTGATATTCCAGCAAGCTATGGACTTTTATTAAGTAGAAGTTTTTGTCGAGACTTTGGAGGAGAAATAAAATTGGATTGGTCTCAAGCAGTGATACCTATTGGGAATAAGAAGGTCAAATTAGAACCTGAGGAAAAAGAAAAGTTTATAATTTTGAAAGCAGACGATCCTAAAGCTCAAATTATGTATTAAGAACTAGAATTTGGAAACTATATGTTGTTTACTTAGGAAGATATGAATGAAAAAAAAGATGAAAATCAAGGTGATAAAACTCCCAATGAAAACAAAAATGTACCAGGCATATGAACACTTCAATTTGATGGAAGTTGTGCCTCTTCAAGATCTAAAGTAGGTGTAGTATTGATATCCCCGGAAGGAGAACTTGAACCTATGGCTTTCAAATTGGAATTTGGGAATACGAATAATACTGCAGAATATGAGGCCTTATTGCTGGGAATAATGTCAGAAAAGGAAAGAGGGATAAAGATTTTTAAAGCTCAAGGTGATGCTGAGCTTATTGTAAAGCAAATAAAAGGGTAGTATTCTATTAAAAACCATAAGCTTAAAAATTATAGGAACGGAGTCTGGGATGAGATCAAAGGTTTGGATGTTTTTTCTATTGAAGCAGTTCCAAGGGAGATGAATACCAAAGCTGACTCCTTAGCAGTTTCTACCTCTTTATTGCTCCCTCATCTAGATTTCAAAGATAAGAAGTATTAGATCAAAATTGTATATTGATCTACCGTCCCAAATAACATAGAATCTTGGCAAGTCTTCAGTGATGAAAAGAGTCTGTAGATGTTTTTAGAGAATGACAAGTCTAGTTTTGATCACGAGTCTGGTGGAAGTGACCATGAAAGCTCTAATGTAATTGAGAAATAGGGTCAAATTAGAGAAGTTTTGCTAAAAGATAACACCATTCCTCCATATTTTATGGCTTTAGAAAAACTGTTTAATAGACATGATGCTTACATAAAGCAAAAGAGAGCGAAAAAGGGACCTACCATAGGTGAATATGAAGGAGTTAACATCGAAGATATTCATAATCCCAAACTGATTAACATAGGAAGGGGCTATTCACTTGAAGAAAAGGAGGCCACAAAGAATCTATTTATGGAGTATAAAGATGTTTTTGCTTGGATTTATGAAGATTTGAAAAGTTATAAAAATGGGAAGGTAAAACATGAGATCCCACTGAAGCCTGATGCAACCCCTTTTGACCGAAACAAAGGAATTATAGTCCTAAAGTTGTAGATGCCATTTTTCAGGAGGTAGATAAGATGCTGAAGGCGAGGATAATTTATCCCATTCACCACTCCATCTGGGTAGCCAATATAGTACTTGTTAGAAACAAGAATGGAGAGATAAGGATCTATGTTGATTTCCGCAATTTGAACTAGGCATCCCTAAAAGACAACTTTGCTCTTCCTAATATGGACTATTTATTGCAAATAGTGGCAGGATCTAAAATGATGTCTATGCTTGATAGTTTCTCGGATTATAATCAGATTGAAGTAGAGGAGAAGGATCAACATAAGATAGCATTCACCACCCCTTGGGGTACATTTTCATATCACAAAATTCCTTTTGGACTTATTAACATTGGTGCTGCATTCCAAAGGTGCATGAGTAAGACATTCACTAATTTGAAAGACCGAATCATAGTCATATATCTGGATGATCTCACCGTGTTCTCAAGAAAAAGAAAAGATCATATGGAAGATTTAAGGAAAGTACTACAAAGGTGTAGAGAGTATGGAATATACTACAAATTATTGTTGTCATTAGTCTTCTAAAAACCAATCTTCACAAGATAGTTGTGCAGTCTTTCATACCATCCTCTAGGATCTTTCTTTAAACCATATAAAGCTTTATGCAATCTACATACCATGTTCTTAATGCTTGGATCAAAAAATCCTTCAAGTTTTTCAATTTCAACCTCCTCCTCTAGTATGCCATTTAGAAATCTTGATTTAACATCCATTTGATAAACATTGAATCCTTTATACGTAGAATAAGTAGGGAGAGATCTTACTCCTTCCAATCTTGCAACTAGGGCAAATGTATCACCATAGTCAATCCCCTCTTCTTGTGCATATCCTATGTAGACTAACCTTTCCTTATTCCTTGTTACTTCATCATTCTCATCCAAAAAAAATTGTGTACACCCACTTGGTTCCAATAACATTCTTGTCCTCTAGTCTAAGTACTAGCATCCATGTTTTTATTCTTCTCAATCTAATCAATTTCTTCTTTCATGGCTTGACTCCAATATTTATTCTCTAATGCATCCTTCATTGATTTAGGTTCATATATGCTTAACAAACATGTCTCATTCCTTAATCTATTCCTTGTCACTAGTTCAACCTCTTTTTCACCAAGGATTTGTACAATAGGATGATGTCATTCTATTATTTCAACAATAGGTCATTCATGAAGTTCAATCTCAAGTTTACTATGTACTTCTCTGTTAGGTAACTCAGCTCTTGTAAATTGATCTCAGCATCAAAATATACCTTGGCTTCTTATTGTAACTCGATTGCTAAATACAACTTAGCATCCATTGTATGTGACTCAACACTCACTAATTCTTGTTGATTAGCAAGAACAATATCATCAACACCAATATATATGCTTTCATAGTAGTATAAAAGTTTTGTAATTCTTAGGTTCCTTCTTTTGTTCATCTTCATGTATTTTTGTATATTTATCAAACTTTACATTTTCACTTTTCACAATTTTCTTAGTGTTCGTATTTAAACACTTATAAGATTTACTTCTTATGAAATAACCTAGGAATATATGTTGTTCAATTTTTGCATCAAGTTTACCATTTCTATTGTCCTTAAGAATGTAACACTTGCTTCCAAATACTTTAAAATATTTGACATTGGGTGAGTATCCATACCATAATTCATAAGGTGTGAAATTTGTACCTTTCTTGAGTTGTACTCAGTTCAAGGTATAAATACTTGTCTTGAAAATTCTCTCTAGTATTTTAAAGAAACATTCTTCTCCATTATCAGTGTTCTAGCATAGTCCATCACAAATCTGTTTCTCCTTTTGGCTATCCCATTTTGTGGAGGGGTCTTAGGTGCAAAATTTTGTCTTTTGATTCCTTTGTCATTTTAAAAGTTATTGAATTCATTTGATTTAAACTCTCCACCTCTGTCAGATCTTGGATATTTCAAGCGTTTACTAATTTTCTTCAAATTTTGCCAAACAACACTTAAACATTTGAAAAACATCATATTTTTCTCTTAAAAATACAATTATTGTCATTCTTGAGTAATCATCAAAAAATTGAATAAAATATTTGTCATCATTGTAGTTTTGCACATCAATTGGTCCACATAGATGAGTATGAACTAATTCCAAAATTTCTTTGGAAGTATGAGTCTTACCCTCAAAACTAGACTTTTTCATCTTGTCTAACTATTATTATTTGCAAATCACATTATCAAGTTTCTTTAGTTTTGGAAAACCTCTAACTCTCTTCATCTTATTGATACTAACCAAGTTGTCAAAATTTACATGACATAATCTTTTGTGCCATAGTCATACATCATCAAATTGTACAACAAGACAAGTAGCTTCATTCATGTCAAGATAAAATAGATTACCTATTGGCTGGTCTCCATTCCCAATGAATTCTCCATCAACATCATAGATCTTGGCTTTCTTGTGTTCAAATTCAACCTTGTATCCTGAACTATTCAATTATGACACACTCAACTTATTATAGTTAAGTCCTTTTACATAGTAAGCATTTTCGAACATGATTTTGTTTGTCAATCTTATTGATCCTTTATCTTTCACTAAATAGGATGCATCATTACCAAATCTAACACTATTTCCATTGTAATGCTTAAAGGTAATGAGCTTACCTTTGTCACCAGTCATGTGATGAGAATATCCACTGTCAATGATCCATCTTTAACCTTTGGTTACATAATATACTAATGTAGTTGCCTCATCTTCATCTGAATCATATTTCATAGCAATATACACAACTTCATCTTCATGATCATCTAATCTTCATTAGATTATTCTTCAACAATATAACAATCTTTCTTTCCCTTATCTTTATAGTTTTTGTTACTCTCATCTTTTCTACCTCTAGATTTGTCTTCATTTCTATTTTTTTCCTTCTCGGTAAGCCTTGTTGCAATATGACCAACTTCATTACAATTAAAACATACATGGTTAACTTACCTTTTTATTTTCCTTTGACTCTATGAAATCAACTAGCCAACAATGCTTCTAGTTCTTCTAGATCTTCATCATCTATATTACTATCACTAGTAACATGCTTGATCTTTTTATTTCCTTTAGGTTTTTTTAGTGTCAACTTAGCTTTGAAAGTAGAATCAATATTCTCATATTTGAAATTATAAAAGTTTGAAAGTTCAAAAGCAATGAGTCTATCAACCAGTCCTTAAAGGGTTAGATCACTATAAGGAGTACACCTCAATTCTTGTATTAAAAAGGCTCTAATAGCACAGATAGGAAATAAGGTTATTAACACTTTTCTAATCACAGTCTCATCTTCAATAACTTCATTTTGTCCTTTGATTTTATTTACAACATATTTTATTCTTACGTAATACTGGACTATAGTTTCACCTTCATGCATTCTCATTTCATCAAACTTTCATCTTAGACTTTCTACTTTGGCTCTCAACACACTCTTGTCTCCTCCATAGATCTTCTATAGGACATCCACATTCCTAAAGAAGTGGTACATGTTTTGAAGTCTTCAAAATTTGAATAACTTAGGGAAGATACAATTTCCAACATTTCCTAATTGTATTCTTTCTTCCATTTTAGTTGTTCAACAATTAGGGCTCCATCTACTACAACATATTCAGTGGTGATAATTGTATGTGCATAGTCTCTAAGACATCCTAGATGCAACTTCATCAAACTTTTCCATGTAGGAAAGTTTTTCTTTTTTAACTTGGGCACTTGCGTTCTATACATCTTTAGTTTTAGCTTTAACTACCTCAAACTTTTTCTTTCACAAGCACCAGACTCTCTAATACCAATTGTTAGAATGATTAGATTAATTTCATATTATAGATCTATTATTCTTTCCTCCATACTTCTTGGCATTCAATCTCCTTTGTCTTTGATAGCTTGTTCACCCTTCAATCCTTCACCTCCTTAAGCCTTATTTACTAGTATGCCAACTATAGATTCATCCCTCGGCCACCAAATGAAGCAACACCACAAGACTCCTTCTCTCTCTCTGGTTCGCACTATGACACTTTTCTTCTGGCTTGTTATTTCCTTATATATATTTTAGATCTTTTACCACTTGACCACAATTGTCCATCGATTCATTGAATTTACCCTCTTTCTCATTTTGTTCCCTCTAGAAACTTCCTTTACAATCCTCTTCAAATTCCTCTCAAAATGGTTTATCTTGATTTCTATGCCACTAGCTCATTATACTTGTCTTCCACAGCTTCACACAATTCAAGAAATCAACTTTTTTGGCTTAGATTCATCAAATCTTTGATCAAACTCATTTTCCTAGCACTTGGCAGTAACATGTTTACTTGGTAATCACTATCTCTGATGCTCAGTCAACACTAGTTTGCTTGGCATACAATAAGTATTTACTGGTGCTCGACACATACTAAACTTTCTTCACTCAGTACCTACTTCTTTTCTCAGCACATAATGAATTTCCTTCTCTTGACTTCAACTAACATTTGTTCTCAGCATGCATTGACTTGCTCAAATTCCACTGTTTACTTAGTCAAGCTTGGCAAACACATTTCTTTTCTTAGTCTTCTTCTTGTTTTTTCTCAACTATCATTTCATTATAGCTTCAAGTAGATAAACAATACACTATATCATCAAAGTATTAATGTGTCTTAGTGCTCCTTTTATACACCATATAACTCAACCTTTCTCTAGGTAATCTTTTTATCCTTTCTTTTCAAATCCTCTTCATTAATCAATCAAAGGATAGCATTCAGATCAAATTAGAAATTATCTCAACAACAAGTAGCAAGTTTGATATTAGTGATTAAATAATGATTTTTCCATGATCGCTCCCTTACTCAACCAATATCAATTCATTTGGTCAACACATCACCTCAGTTTTTGTAGATTTGTGGTATGTACTACAATACTCAATCAATACAAATGGTATTATTGATGCTCAACATTTCATGTTGCAAATGATTCTCTTTCACTTCTCTCTTTATAGATTTGTTCTTGATGCATCTTTTCTTATGTAGATAAAAAAATTTAAAACTTTTATGCTAAGAATGGATGTAAGATATATCATTAAATATATAGTTCCTACATACCTTCTTCACTTAGTTGTGGTGTGATCACCTGATCCATTGGATTGGGTGATATCAACTTTGTTTGTTCCACTACTTCTAGCTTCCACTATTTCTTTCAATATTTTCTTTTCCTTGACCTTTTCTTTACCTTTATCATTTCCATTTTTTGGTACTAGTGCTCTAGTATTATAGTTTCTACTAACATGTACAACTTTGAGACAACTAAAAGAATTAGTTCTCCATTCAACCATTTCTTATAATTTCTTTTGAAATGTTTCTTAATGCAATTTTCTAGAATGTGCCCATAGTCTCTACAGAAATGATAATTATACCATGTAATGTAATCCAAATTGTGAGACTTACCTTTTCTTTGTGCATGAGCTTATTTTTTAGATGTCTAGATAGATTTTGTCTTGGATCTGCACTCATGAGCTATATGTCCATTTTTTAACAATTATAGCAATATCCTTCAAATATAGATGTAGTGGGTGAGTCACTTTTCTTTGATCTGCATTCATGTGCTTGGTGTCCTACCTTCTTTCAATTAAAGAAATTACCAATGAACTTAAGTTTAGAAGTTTACATACCACTCTTGCTTCTGAAAATATTGGTTGTGTGTCCAAGTTTACCACAATGATGAAATGTAGGCTTGCCTTTGGATTTTGTAATTCTTTGTTCTCCACTCTTTGATGATTCTCCTTCTTAAGTAGATCAAAAATACTTGGTGTATCCTAGTCTAGAAGTATCTCTTTCTTATCTAAGTGATCTCATGAATTCTTCAAAGTATTTGACAACTTCACTTAGTTTGTTCTTTCTTTTCAGAAGTTCCTTTTCAGTCCTTAACTCATTCTTAGTTGCTCATTTTGTGATCTTAAACTTGTGATCTCTATGCCCTTCCTATTTTCTTCCTAAGTTGCAATAATCAACTAATTCATCATATCCAACTAATTGTTTGTGAGCTTTTGTACTTCAACTAATCTTTCTTCAAGTTTGGTTTCCATCTATCTTTCATCTTCTTCAGCCATGATTTTAATTTCTTCTACTTTCTTCTTTTTCACTATCACTTGACATAGTCTTACTGATGAGGTTGTGGAAAATAATTGATTAATTGTGATTGTCTTTGATGTTACACAAAAAATCATATCATTATCGGTCAGTGTATGTTGAGATCACTTGGGTGATGAAAATAGTTTCATGTGTCTACAGAGCATTCCAGAGTTTGCCAAGTTTAGAAGATAGTGTCTACCAAGTTCCCTCGGTTGTCAAAGAAAAGTTTACAGAAGTTAAGTGTTAACCAAGCTCACTTGGTTAATGAAGAAAATTTTGGATGGAACTAGCGTTAGATATGCTCACTTGGTTACGAAAGAAACTTTGTGAATATGCATTGTTAACTGAGTTCACTTGGTTAACACAGGAAAATCCTTTCTGAATTAGTGTCTACTGAGCATCGTCGACCAATGAAGGATTTTCTTTTTTTGGCATATTGAGTTCAATTGATTCAATTTTTGGTTCTAGCTAACTAAGGATATGAATATTGAGTATTCTAAGTTGTATTAAAGACAACTTAACAATGAGTAAGATATATTTATATAAGGTCAAGTTGAAGATTGAATGTGTGGAACATAATAGAAGATTTAATGATGCTTAGAGGAAGAAAATTAAAAGGATAAGAAGAATATCCTTGTTGAGTTGCAAAGATACATTAGATTAGGAAGGATCAAGCATACAAGCTAGAATTGATATCTATAATCAGTGATTTAGTTGCATTATAAATTAGGTCATTTCATTGTTACTCTCTAACCATTGTAGTAGTGATCTAAATGTCTTAACAGAGTTGGCTTAATAGCTATTTGTAAATTCTCTAATAAGGTAGCATTTCTATTTGAAGTGTCCTAAAGACCTCTAACAAGGCCACTCATAATAGGGTAATTAAATCTTCTAATAGGGTCACATCTAACAATGTGTTTTGTAACCTTTAATAGGGTTGGCTCCTAATAGGGCTCACTTCATAAGAGTGAAAATTAGTAACTAGTTGCAATTGGTGGTTTTTCCCAAATTGGGTTTCCATGTTAAATCTTGGTGTCATTTGTGTTCATGCTATTTATTTTATGTGTATGAAACTAAGTTAAACTTAAGGTTAATATCATTAAGGTCATTATATTCACTTATTACAAAGTTAAAAGTTGATTCTTAGTATTTTCCAAGTTACAACATTTTCTAGTGTAAACCGAGTGAATGTGTGTTTGTTGAGTAACATCAGAATATCATTTAACCAAAGTTTATGGTTTGAATGACATCTAAAGGATTTGGGACTTTTTTTTGTAGTAATATATTCACCCCTCCTCTCTTAATTACTCCTCTTATATTTTAAAAAATTGGTATCAGAGCTTTTAGTGCTTGCAGAAAAGGTTTTAAGGACCTAAGCTAAAATATTAGGATGTCTTATTGAAGAGAGATTCCCAAGTTGAACAGAGACAACTTTGTAGCATGGCAAGACCTTATGAAGTTTCATCTAGCAACCATCAGTGATTTAGGTTTGAAATACTCAAAAACTACTTGCAAAGCTCCTACTAGTACAATGACTGTAGAATAAATTTTTGAAAAGAAGAATCAGAATATCATGATGATTGACATAGCATCAGCTCTTAACTCTATTGAATTTGATGAGATCAAAGGATGTGCTACTGCTCATGAAATGTGGACCAAACTTAAGAATAACTATGGAGGTGATGATAACTTAAATAGAGCCAAGGTTGAAAGCTTGAGGCCAGTTTGATCAGATGAAAATATTGCAAAATATGTTGAGAGAATCAAAGCCAATGTCGGTTCCATCAAAGCCTCTAGAGGAACAATTGAAGATGTAATAGTGGTAAGAAAGGTACCCAAAACCCTTCTTCCTATCTATGCAATCAGAGTGTTTTCTATTCAAGAGATGAGATGTGATCCAAATAACAATACAACTTTGAATGTTGTAGTAGGAATATTGACAACATTTGAACTAGATAACTATGATAATTATACTCCTACTCCTAGCAATATTGAGTTTGCATTTGAAGCCAAGGTATCACTCAAGAAGAAAGCTAAAATATCTAAAAACAAACAATTTGAAAGTGAAGAGGAAGACAGTTCTAACAGTGAGCTTGAAGCCATTGAAACATATCTTGTAAGAAGGTATCCCAAAGGCAAAGGAAAGCATAAAGAAAAAATTAGTTTAATATGTTTCTCTTGTGAAGAAGTTGTACACATTGTTGTGAGGTTTCCAAATAGAGAAGACATAGATAAAAAGAAGCACAACAAGTACAAAGGTAAGAAATATTTTGAGAATTTCAAGGACTGCAAGGACAAATGTAAGATGTCTTATTTTATAGCTAAAGATTTAGATAGTAGTGAATATGATGAAATAGTATATATTGTTGTAAAAGATGAATCTTATGATGAAGGAGATAAAATAGTACTTATCTCTCATGTTAGCAAGAATGATACATGGATTATTGATAGTGGCTTCTCACATCATATGACTAGTGACAAAAAAAAGTTTGAATATATGGAACATTATGATGATGGTAGTGTGAGATTTGGAAACAATGAACCTTGTTGCTTAAAGGGAAAAGATTGTATCTCACTAACCAATGAACTTAGATGTGATAATTCTTATTGGGTTGAAAGAATAAAGAATAATCAATTGAGTGTAGTACAATTGAATAACATTGGATTCAAGATAGAATTCATGAATGGGAAGGCCAAGCTACTAGATGAAAAAGGTTATCTAGTTGGGTCTAGAAAATAGACAAAAGGTAACCTATTCTACCTAGATCTTAGTGAAAGTTCATGTTTTATTGCTCAAGTAGAAGAAAATTAGTTGTGGCATAAAAGGTTATTTCATGTTAACTTTGATAATCTAATCAAGATAAGAAAGAACAAAAGAGTAAGAGGTATTCCTAGTTTGAGGAAACTCGATATGGGTTAATGCAAAAATTGTCAAATTGGAAAGATGGGAATGACTAGTTTCAAAAACAAGAACTATCATTCAGAAGAAGTCTTTGAGTTGGTTAATACAAACCTTTATGTACCTATTGGAATAGAGAGCTACAGTGGAGACAAGCTTTTTATTTTATTTCTTGAGGACTATTTCGAAATGATGACTATAATGTATCTAAAATAAAAATCTAAAGTGTTTCAAAAATTTAAGTGGTATCTGGTAAGAGTAGAGAAAGAAATTAGAAAGAAGTTGAAATTTTTGAGATCAAACAGAGGAGGTCAATTTATTTCCAACAAATTCAATGAATTCTAAATGGAAAGAGAAATTAAGAAACAACTATCAGCCCCTGGGACACCACAACATAATGGTATAGTTGAAAGCAGGAATAGATCCATCATGGATTGTGCAAGAACCTTGATGATAGAAAACAGTGTTGCAATCAAATACTAGAAGGAAGCAATCGGTACTATAGTGTATACCTTGAACAGAATAAAATTGAAGAAAGACTCAAATAAAACTCCTTATGAACTTTGGTATGGCTACAAACCTAATATAACTTACTTGAAAGTATTTGGTAGCAAATGTTATATCTTGAAGGAAACTAGGAAATTTGATGTCAAAGGTAATGAGGGCATATTCATGAAGTAAAGTTTACAAATGTTTGAATTTATCCATTCATAAAATTATAGAGAGTGCACATATGAAAATAGATGAGTTTGCAAAAAAGAGTGAAGAGGAAAGCAACAAAGAACTTGAGGATTATAGAAAGTTTGTTTATTATGAACCTGATACTTTGCCAAATCTATTTAGAAATTAGGAGGCCTCACCTCCCGAGTCCTCAAAATCTCTAAAAGCTACTGAGTTGCAACTAGTGCAACCTAAGTCACAGTCTAAAGGACCCAAGTCATAGTCAGCAGCTACCAAGCAAGTGTGAGAGCAAACCATGTCAGATGGACCCAAGTCACAGATATTGGGACCAGAGCTTGGTATAGAAGATGATGAAGAAGTTAGTGGATCATTTTTAAATCTAAAGTATCTATATTATCAAGATATGTTAGATTGCACCATGCATCTAATCAGATAATTGGAGACAAATCATATGGAAGAATGACAAGGAAAAAAATTGAAAGATACATGTTTACTTGTTGAATTTGAACTTCAAAATGTTAAGGATACTTTGGATAATGAAAGTTAGATTGAGGCTATGAATGAAGAAATAGAAAAAATAGAGAAGAATAAGACTTGAACTCTTGTTCCTAGACCCACGGATAAAAATGTAATTGGCACAAAATGATTTTTTAGAAATAAGCTGAATGAACATGGAAAAGTTTCAAGAAATAAAGCAAGGTTAGTTTGTAAAGGTTATTCTCAAGAAGAAGGTAAGTATTATGGTGAAACTTTTTCCCCTATTGCAAGATTAGAAGGTGTTAGAACATTACTAGCATATGCAGCACATAGAAGATTTAAAGTTTATCAAATGGATGTAAAATCTCCATTCTTGAATGGAATTCTTGATGAGGAAGTCTACATAGAACAACCTAAAGGTTTTTTGGATGTTAGAAAAAAGGATATAGTATGAAAATTACATAAATAATTGTATGGTCTCAAGAAATATCCTAGAGTGTGGCATGAAAGACTTCACAACTACTTGATAAAGATTGGTTTTCAAAGAACATTTAATAACAATAGTCCACATAACAAAGAAGGACTAGACAAGTAAATTGTGTTGGCAAAAATATTTGTGGATGAAACTTTATTTAAAGGAAATGATAACTAATGCAAGGCATTTCTAGAAGTGATGAGTAAATAATTTGAGATGTCCATGTTTAGAGAGATAAAATTCTTTTTAGGATTGCAGATCCAATAGAAGAAAGATAACATCTATATTAGTCAATCAAAATATATCAAGGAGATACTAAAGAAGTTTGGAATGAAAGATTCAAGACCAGTTGGAACACCTATGTATACTAGACATAAGCTTTCCAAAAATGATGATTCCAAAGAGGTAGATTAGACCGCATATAGATCAATGATTGAAAAATTGCAAAATGCATTGCACACAAAGCCTAATATTGCATTAGCAGTTGGTATGGTGGAAAAGTTCTCATCAAATCCCAAAGAAAATCACATGATGGCAATCAAGAGAATCATGAGATATCTAAAAGGTACTAAAGACTATGGATTTGAAAGCATTTGCAAATGTTGATTAGATAGGAAGTGTTGATGACAAAAAGAGCACTAGTGGTGGAGCATTCTTTCTTGGTAAAATACTAGTGTCCTAGACAAGAAAGAAGCATAATTTTATTTCTCAGTCCATAGAAGAAGAAGAATATGTGGTAGCAGTAGTTAATTGTTCCAATGTTGTTTGGTTCAAGTAACTGTTGGTAGGTACAAAGGTAGAGATCAAGGATCCAGTAGTAATCTTTTGTAATGACACTAGTGCAATTAATATATCAAAGAAACATCTAATGCATACCAAAACCAAGCACATTTCTATAAAATATCATCTTTTGAGAGAATTGGTACAAGATAAAGAGGTAAGATTGGAATATGTAATTACTAAAGAACAAATTGCAGACATATTCAGTAAGCCATTATCTGAGAATGCACTTTTGTATCTAAGAGGTAAGTTAGTGGTCATTCCCCTATCTGAAGCTCACTAAATGTAGTTTAGTGATGCATCATCTATAGCATGTTGAAGATTAGATAGTTGATGCAGTATTGACAAGGCACATTGCAAATGAACCAATACATGGGGTACATTGATATTCACTGAATATGGTCTTTGGCATCAGGTGTCAAAGAGGGAGAAGTTTGCTATAATATCCCACATAAATTTTATTACTTTGGATATGTCAAAGAGGGAGAACTTGGTCTAATATCAAAGAAGGTAAATTTTCTTTCAAAAGAAGATGTTGAAGACAAAGTTTTGCTAACAGTGGGAGAAACTGAAGGTAGAGGGAGTTCACACTAATAGAGGGAGTTCTCATGGTTGAGAATTGGAATGAAACTAGGGATATGTTCCTTACTTTATTTATTCTCTAAAATTTTCATTGTATTATGACATGTTGTGTTGCCATCAATGTCAAAGAGGGAGATTGTTGAAAATAATTAATTAATTATGTATTGTCTTTGGTGTTACACAAAATGTCATATCATTACCAGTCAGTGTATGTCAAGCTCACTCAAGAAATAAAGATAGTTTCCCATGTCTATCAAGATTCTAGAGTTTAATAAGTTTAGAAGAAAGTGTCTACCAAGTTCACTCAATTGTCAAATATAAGTTTATAGAAGTTGAGTGTTAATTGAGATCATTCAGTTAATGAAGAAAATGTTGGATGGAACTAGTGTTAACCAAGATCACTCAGTTACCAAACTTTGTGAATATGTAGTGTTAATTGAGTTCACTTTGTTAACAAAGGAAAATCTTTTCTAAATTAGTGTCTACCAAGCATGGTCAGCTAATGAAGGATTTTCTTGTTTTGGCATATTGAGTTCAATTGATTTAATTTTTGGTTCTATCAAACTAAGGATATGAATATTAAGTATTATAAGTTGTATTCAAGCCAACTTGACAATGAGTAAGATATAAATATAAGGTCAAGTTGACACTAGTAGATTTGAACTCAATTTTTGACGAATTTTGGTCAAAATTTTGATGCAGGTTGGTCAAAATTTTGACCAAGTAGTTCATGGTAATTTTTCTCATCAAAATTTTGACCAACCTACATGTTGATTAAAATTTGACCAATACATTCGTCAAAAAAAATTAATTTTTGCTAGCTCTAATTTGTCATTGTTGGTCAAAATTTTCACCAATGTTTGATTGAAAAATTTTTTAAATTACTGGAAATTTTGACCAATTCTTAGTAGAAAACTATCAAGAATTGGTCAAAATTTCCACCCATGTTTGGTCCAAAAAAAATTATAATTGGTGGAAATTTTGACCAAATCTTGGTAGAAAACTATCAAGAATTGGTCAAAATTTCCACCAATGTTTGGTTGAATTTTTTTATAATTGGCGAAAATTTTGACCAAGTCTTGGTAGAAAAATATCAAATATTGGTCAAAATTTCCACCAATGTTTGGTCAAAATTTTTTTATAATTGGTGGAAATTTCAACCAATACTTGGTAGAAAACTATCAAGAATTGGTTGAAATTTGTTTTATGTTGTATCAAGCAATTGTTTCTTATCCAGGCCATTCAATTTGCAACCGTTAAAATCTCTGCAAAGATAAAGTTGGAGCAGGAGAATTTTTCTTCTCAAAGGTGTCCTTTGATTGTAAAGTTTCTGCTTTACAATCAAAGGACACCTTTGAGAAGAAAAAATCTCCTGCTCCAACTTTATCTTTGCAGAGATTTTAACGGTTGCAAATTGAATGGCCTGGATAAGAAACAATTGCTTGATACAACATGGAACAAAGAAGAACATAAACATATAGCATGGTCATGTACTCTTTGAAATGAAAGAATCCAAGAATGTAAGCAAAAGCAAAACTATTGAAGTGTGAAGGATTTCGCATTGCATCTTACTTTCTGCTCGAAGTTATTTTCAAAAAGAAAAATAGAGTTATTTGTTACAAAGCCAATACTTGTAATCTACCGATGAATTTTCTAATTGTTTTTTATAATTGGTTTACATATGTGTTTCTTTGCAAACTAAAGCAATTCCTTAGTCATTTTTGTTTGTACAAGTTTGTTACAAGAAGATCTAAGGACTTAGTACTCATAAATCCTAATTTATCAATAAGTTGAATGTCAACTAGTTAAATTGCTCATCAAATTGATTACCAAATACAAAGCTTAAAATACCACAGAAACAATAACAATTATTTAGTTAGATGGTATATATATCATAATGATTTACAAGGTCAACTCAACTAAGAATTGGACTAAATTTCTACACTATCTAAGTCACATGTTCTAGTATGTTGTATGAAACAACGGCTTAGTATTTGACAAACTTATACAAAAGTTTGTGTTCCATGATAGAATGAGTACACTAATTTCATGTCATCATTATTCAACCTGATAAGTAATGTCATTAACTAGTTGTGGCCCAGAGTTTGACACATATAGATAAACAATCTTATGCCATTGCACTATTATTGGTAGGCCTACAGTGGCAACCTAGCACCAAAGGCTCCACCATATCCAAGAGACCAATTTCAGTTTAACTCCACGTAACCAAAACTATTTGATATGTCAAGCCTTTTGTCCATTTTTCTAGTTCAGCCATTAATTTTGTGCATATAAAGCTATACATATGAATGGTGATTGCATATAAGAGTCATTTTCTAACACAAACTTAGATAATTCTCCCGTAGTGATCATTTTCTAACACACACTTGGATAATACTCATGCTCTTGGGTGCTCTATCAACAATATAGTAGGTTCACTCTTTGTAATGAGAACCATGAAGCTAACTTGAAAAAAATAATCAATTAGGAAATGCTTCCAATTAGTAATATTTTGAAGCCACTTTTGGCAATTTTTTAAAGCTAATTCAACAAAGATTCTTGCCATAAAGCATTGGTGCTACCTTAAATTGGTCATAGTTATGAGATAGCAAATTCAATTAAATAGTTGGACATAACTATGCACTATATGAAATTGAATAGACTTGCTTTTATATGTATGGAACAAATTTGCACAGTTACATTTAGTTCATTCTGAGTAGAATGTGATGATGGCCATGTTCATGATATTATCTACATTCCATCACCTAGAAATGTGCACCAAAATTCTTTTCAATTGACATGGCAATAGCCACAATCATGGCGATGATAAATTTTCAAGCCCTATAACAATATGTTTAAGGCCAGCAACATACAAGAAATTGGTAAATTAATCATTAGGTAAGACAACATGGGTACATTAATCATTCAAGATATAGTAATAAAAAAGATTCAAGATGATATCCATGAAATGCACATTTATAGTCAAGCCCTAGAAGCATTCTAACAAGATCTTAGGACAACACCTCAACATGGATGATTGTTGATCACTTATCTCATTTCATGATAGCACTTTAGAGTTAAATGTAGGTTATCTAATGTCATTGCTTGAGGATTGGATGTTGAAGAGGGCCCTAAAATAGTTAGAAAATATCAAAGGCATCAAATTTCATGGTGCAATTTATGCTTATGGTACTATTGTTGCATTGATGGAAGTTACTAATGTCTCAGAGAATGAAATTTTTTATGGAGTTTTGATGGATCAAAACACCTCTTGGTATAGGTCTCTAGATGCATAAAGTTTTTAGGTTGTGCTCCTGTGCAGCATGCTACTTCATGAGCTATGGGTACTCTCTTTTAAGGCAGGCTTCCTATTTTCTCTATGGTTTCTTTGAGTTTGCTAGATTTTTTGACAAAATTACTTTTTTTTTCATGGAGATTGTACATCTATTCATATTTTAGTATGGTTGTTTGTAGTACTACATAGAGTGGGAGTTGTGGGTTCTATGGTATTTCTTTAGTTTGTAAGGCTTTGGTGGTATGGTTGTAGTGTTAATTGCTCTAAATGACTTTGCTACTGGCATAGTTGCTACTATAAGACTATATCTTTTTCCAAATGTTGTTGGGATGGGGCCACATATGTATTCACATTAATATAATTTTAATAAAAAACAATGTGAATTACACGGGATACAAGAAAAAGGGCACATACATTATTCATGCAACCTAATCAGTTACTATTAGTCTTTAGAATATAATCAGGAACATTTTAAATTTCCTCTACATTGGACATTTAAAAGCCTCAAAACCCTTGAATTAATCATGATGTATTGGACAACATCCACTAATACCATAAGAAAGAAATTGCAACTAGAGAGAAACATATTACCTCCAATAAAATTTTATTCATGATAGTACCATCACAATTGACAAAATCCACATCTTCAAGAGGCAATCCGCATTGATGAAGAAGCCTTAGCATGATTTGATCCATCACAATGCTAACCTGGAATAGAAAAAGGAAATCAAATAAATAGAAATATAAAATTATTTCCTTTTTTTTGCATACATTGACAATTTTGATTCTGATATTAATAGACATCATTAGAAAATACGTAAAACAAAGAAGTAATTTATGCTTCATTCCTTTGAGCAAAGAAGTAAAACACTCTAATTTTTTTGGACCTTGCTATCAACTTTTAAAAGTGGCTTGTTTCCCATGTAGAGAGCACCCATAAGCTATAGGATAGGCATCTCCAATGGAAAATTGAATGGGGTGATGATTGTGACCTAAAAAAAACAATTGCTCTTAGAGTTAGGATATTGCCAAAGAATTATCAAACTTTTAATGAAAAGCTAAACAAAACTATTGTAGAAAATGGGTCAATCATTCATTAGTAATGGAAAAAACACAACAATTATTAGTGTACCAATGATTTAGGTTAGAGAAGAATGGAAGGTCATTGTTTCTTGTAGTGATTCGTGATTTGTAAAGTGAAGAAAATAATCATACCCCAGCCTGCTATTCACTAAAGTTGCAGCAATTTATCTAATTCTTTGAGCGGTCGGTGTTAGAATTTTGTTGAGATTTGAAATAGATAAAATTGATTAGGAAGAAGCATGAATTGCATATCTTTTTAGGGTTAGACAATATAGTAGCAGAATAAGCCCAGGCAGGTCATATAGTGAGACTTTGAAGAGGATGCCAGTTGCAGAGGCAAACTTGCTTGAGAAATTTACATATCAAGAACCTCAGATATAATTGAAGACTAATAATTACTCTTAGTTGGCCATACTACCTACATTACAACTGATGTCATCCATTGGGGTTTTAAGAAAAGAAATCTAGGTGCAAAAATTGGATTTAATAAAGTTTCAGTATACCAAATTACATAATTTATGCTCAAACTGCCTGGTATGGTTTCTAAAATTGATCTCTTGAGTAGTTTTAAGGAGTTTGAAATTGTTTCAAAATTGTCTATTCATGAGTGGATGGAATTATGGTTTGGATGTTGTTGTGTTATTCTTCCAAAATTGTTAAAAACACATAAAAATTAGACTTTTGTAGTCTCAGAAATTCAGAATTTGCCTGGTATGAACTTCTAATTGGACATTTGTTTTGAAGAAATGAAGGAATCTGAATCTTCATAATGTTCTCTATAGATTGTAATGCTTGGTAGTGGAAAATGTTCAATTATTCAAGATAATCAACTTCAATATTTTTCATTCTCAAAATTATTGCAAAAAAATCAATAGAAAAATATGGATAAGGAAAGCACGTCAAAAAATATTATGCTAGTCAAAGTCCATTTTCCAAACCAACTTCAAAAATTTTGCTAATTTCCTTATCTAGGGTATATCAAACCATCATGAGAGTGATAGTAAACTTTAAAGGCCAGTGGTATCCAAATCCTTGACACACTTCAACATCCTATAAAGTTTAAACTCGAAAAGAAGCAGTCTTGATATGTATAAAGACCCAGTGTTGCAACACCAAACAAAGACTATACTGGCAAGCCATCATTACAGTGATGGTAAACTTTAAATGACAGATGTGGTATCAAAAGAGAGATCATAGTGATTTATGAAAGCCATGAATATGATGATGATCAAGTTGTTATCTTAAATGTCATTCATGGTCTATTGAAATTTGAGACAACAATCTATAGAGCTCATAATCACAAATGATTGTTGTTCAACTCATGTCAAGTAGACCTAGCTCAAATTACCTACATAAAGATAGTTATCTAAAATGTATGGTAAAAATACTTTTGATGACCTGTATAATATTTCATCAATGATGACTGGTTGTTGACACTTAACGTTATTTTTTTTAAATAACATTATTAGTTTAGTATATATTAGGACATCTACGCTTGACTATTAATATCGTGTTTTGTTTTAACTTTTTAACATAATTACTACTGCAAATGTGTATATTTTTTATTTTTATATCAACAAACACAACCCTCAATAAACATTTGACCAAACCCACAAACCAAAAATCAAATTTGAATTGATAACTTAGGAATAAGACATACTCTCACAAACAGCTCTAGAGAAATGTGTCAATTTTTTACTACTATAAATCTAGTAGCAGAATAGATGTTAAACATGTGGGATTGAGATAATTCCACCCAATCAATAGTTGTAGCTAGTGTACATGCTATTATATGATACTAACCACTTATTGTAGAGAGACTTTCCTCAAAAGAACATATATTTACAATATGGATAAAGAGCTAGCTATCAATTTTTAAAAGAAACTACATGTATTAGCGATGTAGAGTGCACAGCCCACTTCTTCCCTTAGGTTTCCTAACCTCTAAGGGCATCCAAACTCACTACAAGATGGGGGAAATTTTCAAAAATTCCTACCACATGTGTTTCTCTACCTTCCCAAGTGGAACCCACTCTCCTAGGGTCTTTGTCATCTAAGATACTTGGCAAACTTGGATCACAATTTGGCTTTAGGGACACTTGCCCTCAACTAGGCAAAATATGGAAAATTAGGAAAAATTCTTTCAAGACTTCAAACAAAGGATGGTTTTGTCATCACTGGTCCTATTTCACCAAGATTTATCCACTTTCTAGGTTCCAACGTCTTCAAAGGTCACTTTCCCAAATTTAGGCCTAGAAATTCTAGTAGGCCAAAATTTGGTCTTCCTCGGATAACTCACAAACTTCCCAAAAAATGTGACCAAATTATCACCTTTCAAGATGCCCTTTATGAGGTTCTTAAAGATTCCAAAATATCTTGGGCTGACCCCACTCTAGCATGTCCTAACTCCTACTTAGTTCACAAATCTAATAGGCCTAATTAGGTTGGGTTTCCAAAGCAAGTGCTAGGAAATGGGTTCATAGAACCAGCACAACTACATGGAAATCTTCCTCTCCATGCCACATATCCATCTCACCCTTTACCTAGGTCATATCAATTTGTTTGGGAGTCTAGTCACCACTTCTCCTACAAATCTATGTTAAACACATAGAGATGTTCAGCCTAGGGCTGGCTGGTAAAAATATGAAACCTTCTCCTCAAGGCTTAAAACTTTGCCATATGAAAGTTCATACCTCTAAATTTCTTCCCCCTAAGAAGCATCAAAATCCCACTGTAGGGTTGCAAGTTAGAGGCACATGTTTTCCTACACCTCTAAATTCAAGCCAAATTTGGCTACCTTGACTAAAACTGCTATAACTTGATCAAATGAATAGATCTAAACTCCAAACCAAATGCAAATGAAAGATACTTCACATATGTATCTAACCATGAAATTTTAATGCATGTGCCAATCTGTACACATTTTTACAACATAGAAACATAGTCAAATTAGTAGAAAATCAAGTTTTTATTGCTACAAATGATCTCCAATCCGTACATCCACCACCCCCTCTGGTCATGTAGGACCATTACATGATTGTATGCTTTTATCTCAATGGTTATAACCACTATTCAAATGGTTATTCCAACATACAACTAAATTTTCAACCATTTTGCAATGTTGTTAGCACTTTGCAATTTTCCTTGGCAACTTTTGAAAAATGACATCTAAAACACCTATCACTTAACCAAATGATCCTAAGGACTAATAAAACCTACTAAGGATCACAAAATTCCTAATCATATTCCAAAATCACCTAAATTTCTTAGTTTTGAACCTTTTGGTACAATTGGCACTCTAGCTTACAATGACACCTAGAGCCCAATTGACCTTACAATTGGTCTTATTACAAAGTTCTCATTAGCATACCAAATCAAAACTAGGACCAATGTCCATTTTCCTTCATGCCCTGCACCAACTAGCATACCATCTGCAACTTTTGATGCACTAGAGAAGAACTAAGGTCAATGGTTCCATCATTTGCCATTCTTGGTAAGGGCACTAACTCTCCCCAACACTAGCACACCTTACGCACAAACTTTATCCACACCACAGAGAATGTTGACACACATATAAAGAAAAATGTAGAAATGAGATGTGAAGTGCTTTCACAACTTATAATTCGTGCATTTCTATACAGCCAAAAAATAATATAAATTCTTATTAAATTAACCAATCTAGCATCCATTAATTCTCATAACACTGCTCATTATTTTTAGTTGTTGTGTTAATAAAGTGAATATAATTATCATATCACTAGTGCCTTAACATCAAGAATGGATGTTGTGAAAGTCTTAACTCCTTAGAGTTGGAATGAATTGAATAAAAATGGTCTAACAAGGATTAGAGAATTCCATCACTCAGCAGATATCTTAGAACACACTACAGATTGAAAAGCTCATGGTACAAGTAGGGAAATTCATGTATATTCTAATCTAGCAAAGGCTTCCAAAGATAAAATTAATGAAAAAAAGGGTCCAAGAAAAGAGGCTCTATCACAAATCCCAAAAATGAGGATAGAATATACCTCCAATCAAGGACATATCTTAAGAGAAATTTTGATATAGGTAGGCTAGATAAAAGATCTTGATAAAATGTGACATAAATTCCTATAGTAGTAATCAACATCAAACACTTTAAAGAGCCCAACTTTCCTTAAAAATAGGTTGTGGAAAAAGGCCAATATTACTCATAGTTATATATTATCAACATGCTAGTAAAATCATAATTATAATTTTGTTCAGTGCGCGAAGGCATTTTTAGTCGAACTAGAAGTGTGGGTTTGTCATTTGCTATTTATTGCAATGAAAAGCAATTGGTTGAGGACTTGAATTTCAAGTATTTATTTTTAACCAACTAACTTGTAGAGATGGATTATAAGGGAAAATCCCAAGTCAAGGATTGAATGTCTAGTATTTATTTTCAACCATCTAATTCCCAAAGCACCCTATTGTTAACTAAAATTTATAATGGATAATATATTGTCTAATTAATGAAAGCCTTTACCAAAAAGCAACTTTCAACTATGGTAGATAATACAAATAAGAAAAATATATCTTGCAACCAGAATTAGTGCAAAAGAAATTGCTTCATAGATAATAATGTAATACCTCCCAAAGAATATTTGTTCCAAATTTAACAAATGTTGCACAGTGATTTAAGTGAACAATATTCATGCAACTAATTTAGTTTTATCCACTAAATTATATTTAAAACCATATAATATCAAACTAAAATAGAGGCCTGAAATTAAATATGAAGGTTGCCTTGGTTTGGATGCAATAATGAAGGTTGCTCCAATATTCCTCATCAACTATGGTTTGTGGATTTCTTATGGGGTTAAGGTTGTTCAGAGAAACTATCAAATGACTATTGCAAACAAGAACACTAAGGAGGGATATAATTACCTATTTACAAAATAGCTAAGACCAAAGACAAACATCTATTTGAAATAAGGATTGTTTGTATGGTGGCTTGTGGACTACAACACCATCTATTGTCATATGGGAGTTATGGTAGGAGAGAAATAGATGCATTTTTAAAAATAAAAGGATAGGATAGGAACAACTTACCGACAAGATATAGGTTTTCATTATCAAGATTGTGATATAGAATATTGAATATGCAAAAAGTGGCAAAAAAGATGACTTATTGGGATGAGAAGATGAGAGGTAGATGGATTTGGGTTTTGCAATTCCTTGGTATGTTAGTTTGAGCTTCACTTGGTTAGATTGATATTGAATAGTTAGATGATATTGATATAGAGGTAGATGGATTTGGGTTTTGCAATTCCTTGGTATTTACTTTTCATTACTGCTACTTACAAGTCAAGATTGAAGATTCATATAGCCAGCAAAGCCAAGTTTGTGTTGGCCAATTCTTTTTAGTCTCTCTTTTGTAGCCATGGATGTGTCCTACAGTCTATGAACATATTCAAACATGTTAGATTATATATTTACAAAGATCACTAATTAGTTTATGATTAAAATGTACTTAATACTATCATGACATACCTTCTTTTGCCCTATGTTGGTTCATTTACTTTATTTTCACATAGCCTTTTCTCCTTTGCATCTTCTATTATTTCATTCCACTCCATTGGTAGAATCATAGGAGGATGCTCGTACTTTAGGTTATTCATTAGACCCCTTCTATATTGATCCCTCATAGTCTTTATATGCCTTGATGCTCTTTTTAGAAGTAGGTCAGTGTCAAAAATATTTTTTCCAAATAGGTCTTGAAAAGATGTAATCAGCTGATTTTTTAATTCAGAAGCCTATAAATTCTACCTTTTTAAAAAACATTAAATTGTTAGATCAATAACTTTAATATTGTACAATAAATGGATGAAAAGAAAAATTGTGTAGCAATGATATGAAACTATGTACCTTTTACATATGGTGGGTCCAAATAGCCTCAATGTCATATCAAAAAGATGGTCAAAGAAAACATTATTACCTACAAAAACATAAAGGCATTATCAGTCCAAAATGATTTATGTATAAGTAAATTGAATTTACAATTTAAATAATAATAATTTTAAAGCACGTCAAAGATTTTGTAATTTAAACATAAACATACTTTTCTTGTTCAACAATAATGTCCCTTCAAATGAACTAGTACTAGTCACACAGATTGCTCCAAGAAATGGATCAGCTTTAGTAGTACTGCCTTCTATTGCTCTATCAACTAAAGGTCTATCTATTAGTGCATAAAATAGGTACATGAGTATAAAATCCACCCAACAAAAAAACAAGGAATGATTAGCACATGTAATATAACAAAACAATGTTTTACTAGTTGTACTAGGCATAGAAGAGGATGTTTGCATGCTCCTTCTTGTCGATAATGAACAAGGAAATATTGGACCATTGACCAAAAGAGGCATCCGCACTTCATCATGAGCTGAAGAATACAATATTATTAGTAAAGAAATTTGCAATGGATAAAAATAAAATGGAATACTAGCTAGAAGCATCCCAAAAAAAAAGTTAAGTTTTATAATGTTGATGAAAACAAACAAAGAAAGTGTTACTTACATGAAGGTTGTGTGCTACAACCCTCACCATGTTCACAACTGTCACATATTTTTGTATGAGAACACATAATATTTTAGATCATGATCCATAAGATACTATAAAATATTAACATCTATTGAACTTCTATTATTGCTTTAGATTAATTACTGCTTACCTTCAAAGATTGGACCCTAAAGTCCAATTCTTTTTTTAGTGCCTCTTTCTCCTCACTTGTGTCATAGTCGATGATAATGTTAAAAATTTCATCAGTGTATCTTTGTTTGAGTTGTTGGGCCATGAACATAGGGTCAGCACTAAAGGCAATGTCATGTAGAAATAACGCCTATATTTCAGGTCACATTTGATCTCCTATCATTCTAGCTTTTTCCTATCATTTGTGACGTCAATATTAGTAAAATTTCATCAAAATAACTCCAAAGCCATAAAGAAAAGAACATAATAATATGACATTTGTTTCTATATAACAATAAAAATTACAATAATTAATGTATACCTCCACTAAAGGTGTCTAAGTTGGTGTAGCCCTACCTGTGTGTGGTGGTCTACCCATGTTGCCCTATGAAAAATATTACTAATTCTTAAAAATTAGTAGCAAAATGAAAGTATTTGACATGTTCTACTTAATGTTTGTATCTGCACATATGATTTTGAAAGAAAAAAAAATTGTAACTAATGTGTATATCTGCAAAATTCAAAATTAGTAAAATTTCATCAAAATAACTCCAAATCCATAACAAAAAGAACATAATAATACAACATTTGTTTCTATATAACAATAAAAATTACAATAATTAATGTTTACCTCCATTGAAGGTGTTTGAGTTGGTGCAGCCCCACCTGTACGTAGTGGTCTACCCATGTTTCCCTGTGAAAATGATTACTGATTCTTAGAAATCAGCAATGAAATGAAAGTATTTGACATGTTGTACTTAATGTTTGTATCTATACATATGGTTTTGAAAGAAAAATTTGGTGTAACTAATGTGTATATCTGCAAAATTTAAAATTAGTAAAATTTCATCAAAATAACTCCAAAGCCATAACGAAAAGAACATAATAATACGGTATTTGTTTTTATATAACAATAGAAATTACAATAATTAATGTTTACCTATGTTGAAGGTGTTTGAAATAGTGCATCTGCGCCTGTATGTGGTGGTCTACCCATGTTGCCCTGTGAAAAAGACTAGTAATTCTTAGAAATCAGCAGCAAAATGAAAGTATTTGACATGTTGTACTTAATGTTTGTATCTGCACATATGGTTTTGAAAAAACATAATAATATGACATTTGTTTCTATATAATTTGAACAATTGCAATAATTAAGGTTTACCTCAATTGAAGAAGGTGTGTGAGATGGTGTATCCCCGCCTGTGCGTAGTGGTCTATCCATGTTGCCCTATGAAAAAGAATCAACAGCAAAATGAAAGTAATATACTTACCAAAAAAAAAATTAAGTAGATTGTATATTTAAATAATTTATCTTAAGTTAGCCAAAAATTTGGTATAACTAATGTGTATCTGTAAAAAAATATTTGACATGATCTACTTAATGTTAATATCTGCACATATGGTTTTGAAAGAAAAATTTGGTCATACATGACCCTATCATAGTTGACATTGATCGTACCTGGATAGACATTTTATTTATCATCATCTTTATCCATGTCATCATCATCATCATCATCATCATCATAGTTGTCACTTTGATCATCATTGTCACCACCACCATTTTCATTGCCATCTTCATCATCTTCATCATCGTCATCATCATGATCATCATCACCATGATCATCACCATCTTCATTAACATGATCATGACCATCATCATCATCATTATCATCATCGTCACCATTACCATCAGCATGACCAAAAGCATCACCATCTTCTTCTTCATTATTAGGTAACAGTCCTTCGTGATTAACATTTTTTTCATCTTCTGCTTCTTTAGTATCTTCTTCTTCCATCGCATTATACTTTATCGGCCTTCCTCTTGGATCATGTCTAACAAAAAATGACCAACCTGATTTGTGTGGAATGCCAAAGTAAAACACTTGCTCACATTGGCTTGGAAGAATATAGGGCTCATCTTTGACTGGCTCAAATGACCTTGTATTAATCATTGTAAATCCACTATCATGTTCAATAATAGTCCTATCAAGTCATTTTGATTAAATCATAGCCTAAACCATTTGATGAAAAATAGAGCTATTTTGAATGAATTAAATTCACACTCGAGTATATCATCCAAAATGCCATAGTATCGATTTTCAAATTGTTGAGGATGTATGTCAGTTCTAGACAAAATATTGGTGACCACGAAGGCTGCACTTATCCCAAAATCACATTTTTTTTCGTTTCATCTAACTTTTTTATGTGAAATTTATGACCATGGTAGTACATAGCTTTGTGCTGTTTGACCTACAATTTTTCAAACATGTCAAGATTATTTGCATCAATCTATGAGTTGATATTAAACTTATAGCTCATGATTAGTAATCTTTTGTGTGCCTTTATATCTCTTAAGCCATATACTAGATCAAGTACCATTAGCATAACATTGGGATCTCCATTACGATGAGCTTCTTTAACCAATGATGCAACACTATCCCATATTAATGAGCAACTATTTTTTTGAAACTGTTCAATCCATACCATCATCCAATCAAGATTGTTTGCAATATACAAATGTAGTGCATCCCACTCATGACCAACTATAAAGAAAACAATTAGACCAGTTAGAAAAAACTTATATTTATGATGGATAAGAATTAATAAACTACAAAAAAAAAACTTATAGTTACTTGTCAATCTCCTCAATCTACCTTTCCCTATCAAGTACTTTCATTTGAATTTGTCATTAGAGCTGGGATCCCAAATGCGATCTACATGGATATTTGCTAAAAACTTTGAAAGATATTCACTAATGTACTCCATGGTCTAGTAAACCATATATCCCTCTACCATAGAACCCTTAGGACGTGCTCTTTGTCAAACCAAGCCTTTTATAAATTTCAAGTGCCTCTCAACTGTCCACATTGACCTAGTTTGTACAAGTCCACACAATTCAATTTCCTCAACTTGATGTATGAGGTAGTGTTCTTGAGCATTGAAAAATGTTGAAGGTAGACACTTTTGCATTTCACACATAAGCTGTGGAATTTTTCTCTTCCAATATTTTATATCTTTTGTATCAATTTCTTTAAATGATAACCACCTAAAAGATATTCAACACACAAGAACATATAAATGAGATTTTAGATAAAATTATACAATAGATTTTAGAAAAATCATACAAATCTAAAAAAATATTTCTAACCTCATGTATTTTCCAAGTTTGTATATAACTTGTTTAATATTGTTGTCAAATTGGTGTAGGAGGGATAGAGGTAGGACATACTATAATCATTAAAAAATGATCACTTCAATATATTATTAAATAATGCAATAGGTAGTACATTCAATTTTACAAATATACTGTAAATAGAGAATATGACTTACCTTGATGAAGGTATGCCAATCATGTGTTTTCAACCCTGGCCCAAAATCACCTATCTTTGATAGAAGAATGCTTAGATTTGTAGCAAATCTTGTTGGAAATTTTTTTTTTTTTATGACTTCTTTTAATGTGTCACTTTGTTGCTCCATTAATAATCAAGGAAGGGCACTTGTATTTATGTAGTCTCCATTTCTATTTGATTCAATGAAATCTTTTAGTGCATGATTGGACTCATGAATGTCAGTACAAATTTTGACAATTTTTTCTCTATCACGTCTTTCATCCAATATTTTACATAGTGTCTTTGTTACATTCTTTCCAATATGCATAGCATCAAACAAATGCACGATTGGGAGATCCTTATAGTATGGTAACCTATAAATTGAGTAGGATAACTTTTCATTCCTCTAAGAATTTGGTCATTGATGCCTTGATGACCTTCACGAGCATCAATTAAATCATTAGTAAATATAAGATAATATCAAAATACAAATGTTAAACTTTGGACAACAAACTAAACATTATCTTGACAATTTAATTGACCATATTTCAACTTGCATAAATGAGATGTCATTCTTCATGGCCTTGATGATGTCTCTTCTTTCCCATTAAAAAGATGTTTTTTGGTAATTCAATACTTATGATTATTATGGAGAAAGTGCCTAAACTCATTGAACACCTATTTTTCTAAACTTCTTGAATGATGAGATTTCATCTTTGAACCACAAACTAGACATGTGAATTTTCCCTCTATTTGAAAACCTAAAAGATCATGTACAATTATCATGTGCATCTTAATCATACAATAAGTAATTTGTAAACACTATAATAGACGAAAAATATGTGCTCTTAACAATATAACATACCACAAAAATGAGTTAGCTCAGGGGCATCATATATTGTCCATACAAGCATTGCACGGAATTGAAATTGTTGATGTCCTATTGGTCTAGAGATGTCATACATAGTGACACCATTATATAACTTAAACAACTCATCAATTAGGGGCTCAATATACATGTTCATATATGTAACTCGATACTTACCTAGTAATTGAATGAACATAAACATTACATAATTATTATGACCATTTTCATGCATTGATTATAAATTAATTTAGAAAATTATTAAATGAAAAAAAAATACCTAGTACAATCATTGACAATATTATGTGCTCCTTATTTATGGACATCCAAGGAGGAATGTTATTGTTAATAAAAAAATCAGGCCACACTAAGTAAACAGATCTCATATTGCCAAATGGATTGACACCATTCACTGCTAATGAAAACTTCAGATTACAAGGTTCTTCTTTAAAGTGTGACCATTTTTCTTCTATCTCTTTAAATGTAGAACCATCCGCAACCATTTGCATAATGTCATCTTGACTTCTATTGTGTGCATGGTAATCCATAAATTGTGCCAGGCTAGTGCACCTGAATAATTATTGAAGACATGGAATAATGGGAATGTACCGAAGAACCTTGTGAAGCACTTTTTTGTTATTTGATCTTACGGATATCTACTAATATGACAATCAAGGCATTTTGTTGCAAATTCATGTTTTTTATGATATAGAATGTGACCATTGGGACATGCATGTATTTTCTGATACTTCATTCCAATCTGATTCATAATAGTAGATAATTCTTGGTACAAACAAGGAAAAATTTTTAATACTAGTAACAAAAACTCACCTATAAACCTACAACAACAAATATGCATTTTTAATATAATAAATAGTAATTTTATGCTAATATTAAAGATGAAAAAATTGGCATACCTTAACATACATGACATTGCTACATTGGATAAACCATTCATAACCTTTAAATTCACCAACAACACTATAGCCAAGAGAAGAGTTGTTAGGGAGCCTTCGTACAAGGGCTTGTGTGCCTTCTCAAGTAAAGGTATATCAAGACCATCTTCATCATCATTATTAGATGTGCTAGTACCATTATCATGAGCCTCTTCATCACCTACTCCAATACCATCTTCTTCAGTCATGTCCTCTGGCACATTATCATCTTCTTCTATGGGAGTGTTATCCTTAGCTTGGATATTCACACCTCCATGTTTCTCTAGTAGGAAATCCACATTCAGCAATGGACGAAAATCATGGCCACCGTCAATGTGACCATGTTGCCTACAATGTCTCTATGTTGTTGTGATTAGAATTATTCAATTCTTTAAGCCCTTGCACTTTTTCCAAGGACAATTACATTTATCAGCTTTTCTTTGGAACTAAGACCACAATGTAGCTATTGTCTCATTATTTTATTTTGAGTTCATGTTGTTAGGTATGGTCTTTCTTCATAAGAAAATATATATGCAAATAAATTGGACATGTTGTACTTAATGTTATATCTACACATATGGTTTTGAAAGAAAATTTTGATCTAACTTATGTGTATATTATCTACAAAAAAAATTGAAAATGTACTTAATGTTTCTATCTGCACATATGTTTTTGAAAGAAAAATTTGGTGTAATTAATGTGTGCTCTAATTGTAGCATTATAATACGATGAAGTTTTTGCAATTTTTGCTGGGTCCCCAATGATCCAGAACATAAAAAGATAGTAAATATATGGATACAAATGTTTTGAGCACAAACCAATGAGCTTTTTTACAAAGATTGTGTGGAGAAGTGCTCAAAGGTTTTCAAAAGAGTGCTTAACTATGAATGTTGTTACATGTGTTTCATCAAGTGTTTAACTACTTAATGCACTAAGAGCCACTTTAAAGGTACCAAAGAATTGTATTGGGATGAAATTTTATTTCACAGAGGCATATTTGGTACAAATAGATCTTGAAGACCTTAGAAGGTAAAATACAAAACAATTAAAGACTGTGAGACTGTCACAATAAGGATATTCACATATTATCTTTTATTGTTGCCATCAAATATAGTGGTTTTTTTGAAATTACATCAGTGGAAACATGTCTGCCTAAGGATGATGGTGTCAACAATAAAACCTTATTGTTAGCTTGGAAGGCTATGTGTTAGATCTACCAATCTACTCATTATGGAGATTTTTGTTATATTATCAATTACCTTCCCATATGAGATTACTTTTTGGACCTTATTTTGCAAAGATGGTATTTACCAATGGGCCTCCTGGCATAAGTGTTTTTATGTGTTCATACAAGATCATAAAATCTTGTTAGAATTAGATATATATGTATATATAGGTTCAAATAGTCCACTTGTTTTGATGAATACAAAGGCAATGATTTCTAAAGATAGAATATTAAAAATAAGAGTACATAAAATTGTACAGGAATCCCCATCTCAGTAATGGAAACTTGTTAAGAAGCTTGAGATAAAATAGGGAGCTAAAGGTGTTCATCATGTTCTTGGACTTGTTGGATCACAAATACACATGATGAGTAAAGTATGAAAAGTGTTGCAAACTCATTTTTTGCAAGTAAATATTATTTTTGCTGATAGAATGTAAATAATTGGTATACCAAGAATATTCAATGGGTAGAAGTGATTTTTTTTGTTCATCAAATTCATGATGACAAGCTTAAAAAGTTTGTTATTAGATGTCTCTTCAAATTTTCTTCTACTTATAACTTCTTAAAATATTGTTATATTATAACTTAATCACTAGAAATGTTCCCAACACCACAGGAGATCAGGCTAAACTAATATATACTTTGTTAAAATGTCTCAATATAAACAACAGTAAGACTCTATTTATTGTTAGTAGTTTTTTGTATTCCATTGATTATAATTGGAACTTGCAAAATTTAGTGTTTCCTTGAGTTCCATTTGTTTGAAGGAGTTATAGTTATAGTAATTGAAGATTGGTTAGGGGTATACATGTAATTTTAATTCAATTAATGCATGGACTTGAAATTCATAGTTATATATCAATTCAAGTATTCTTTCAAAGACTATGATGTAGTAGGCTAGTGGTTAGATAACCCTTACGACTATTTTTTCTTTTATACATTGATTAGCTTCTTTTATTTAAATAAGTATTTATTTTCTTTTTTTTTTACTGAAAATGAGTAAAATGTAGAGAGAAGCAGTTGCAGCATTATTCAAGAGTTTTCAAAATTTTGCATGAAGGCAATGCCTACAGACTGTAATGAGTGCCCCATCTACCTTGAGGAGTCTTGTGTAGGAAATGAGGTATGCAATTTAAAATTGTTATAACTAATTGTGTTACACTTTGTTAAGGGAAACTTGGCTCATATATTTAAC
The DNA here is from genome assembly GCA_028749045.1 of Cupressus sempervirens. Classification (NCBI taxonomy): domain Eukaryota; kingdom Viridiplantae; phylum Streptophyta; class Pinopsida; order Cupressales; family Cupressaceae; genus Cupressus; species Cupressus sempervirens. The sequence goes on from CM053790.1 coordinate 590,596,237, forward strand.
ATCTAGTTGTATTTTAATGATAAGTAACCTCTCTAATTACAGGTATGTGGGCTACCCTATGCACATAACTTCCATGTTGAATGTATTGATTGATGGTTGCACCTTAGCATAAAATTTCCTCGTTGTTGTCTCTCTTTTTTTCCCAACTTGGACCTTAGTACCTTGGCAAATTTCCAATGTTCTCAAACTGGAGACTCTAGTAGATCTTCTCAAGCATCTACAAATGCCCAATCTTCTCAAACTGGAGACTCTAGTAGATCCCCCTTTCTTTGCAAACATGGTAATGTTAGGTGGTTAATCTAATTGTTGTAATCTTCATAAGAGTGCATATGTCATCTTCATTATTTGTAGGTAAGAGTATATAAAATTACATATAAGTATAAAAAAAGTGAGTCAATTAAAGATAAAAGACTAATGCAATAATAAAATACTAGTTAATAGTTCAAGGCAGACCAACTTCTATCATTGTATAAAAACATTTGGTCTTGGGTACTAAATTTATTATTTTTAATAACACTCTCTCTCCATCTCTATAAAGCAATTGTTCATTTTCATCTAGTTAAATAGCCACTGCAGAATCTAGATGATAGTGATACAAGACACATAAAGGTTAGTAATCTTGAGGGAATACATGCCCACTGAAAGTGGCACCAAAAATTTATGGAGAAGACTGTCAAAGAATATGTTAAAATACATTTCATTAATGTAGCATGATTGATGGTCATGTTCTACATAGGACATTAGTTAGAACTATAGTTGTAAATTCAGTAAAGCCACATTTTTGAAATGCACTAATTTATAGTAAAGAATTGTAGCCCACGGGAGATATGGAATTAAATAAATTTAAGACAATATCATAAACTCCAAAGAATTCATTTTTCCATAAGAAATTTGAACAAGAAATCAATGTTGCTTTTGATTTAAAACCAACTTATCACAAGCAAGCTGAAAAGCTTGATGCATTGGTACAAGGGCACCAAGATCATTCTATGAAGACACAGAAACACACTATGAAGACCAAAGGATTAAGGAGGACAAGGAGATATCCAAGCAATACAAATGGACAAGAATGTAATCAAATGTGTTTATTTTGTAATGTCCTCACATGACATAAATATAGTTATATGTGGACTAGTAGTGTCGTAGAGTCAAATAAAGCTCTAAAGTCTAGATTAAGGTATTAGGAAGTTAGTAGTTAATGTTAGTATTCAGTAAAAGTTCAATATTTTATAATGTTGTTAATTCAAAACTTTGAATAACAATGGCTAGGAGTACATTTGGAGGGAAATCCCATTTAAGGGGATCATTAACTATATGCAAGCCTTATAACCAATCGAATATGATTGTGGTGATTATAAGAGGATAATATATATGCTAATTAGGCAATGTATGAGAGGGATAGCCTAGAGTACAAACAAGAATAGGGATCTAATAAAAACTTTTTTTTTAAAGAAACTATGTGTTCTCAGCATTGTTATTAGTTTGGTATTTTCAATTGCAAGTGGAGATGCAATAGGAACCTTATTGTCATTCACTGAGATGTAATATAAGTTCCTTTTCATTCATTATTTGTTTTGAACAAGATTCATACATACTGTGCTAAAAGTTAGACGACTGGTATCAGTTGACAAATTATAAATTTTGAGTTTTTCCTATGACAGTGTAGGTTCTTTTCATAATATGACCATCCCACGAAAATACAAGGGCCTTGGATTCATGGGATGTGTTATTATAACCTATATAATAGCCTACTAACTCCTAAAATGCAGAAATAATGCAGCATTGATTGACTATTACGTAACAATGAGGGTTTTGTGAAGAAATTTCAATCGAAATGGTGGTTAGGTATAGCAAGGGGAGTTCTAGCCACATGAAGTGGGTATTTTGTGATTTGTATCATCTTATATGATTATTTTGAAGGTTTATGATCAACAAAATTGGTCTAAAAGTTTGGGGAATGGTGATATTGGTGATACCCTAGATTTGAGGGTTTGAATGAAGGTAATTTGGGATTTTGGGGTTCTAGGAAGTCTTGAAAAAATTACTTGGGTATTTTGTGGTTTTATGCCATGAATGATGACTATTTAAAGTTACAAGGCCTAGGAGTCAATATTACTAGGAGTTGCTTTGTTAAATTAGCCATTTTCATGCTCAAAAATAGGGCATCAGTCAGAAATAGGGGTGTTGATCCAAAATGACCATATGTAATATTTTGGGATGTTTTAGTACTTTTAAAATGGTTTCCATAAATTTAATTATCTTGTCAATTTATTTGGAGAAAGTTTAAGTTATTTAGGTTTTTATGCTAATGCAGGGCTACTAGTTTGTCAATTAGGTCTCCTAAGGTGCATTGGAAGAATTGGGATTTGGGAGTTGGGTCTAGAAATATACTTTACTAAACATTATATAACTCATAAAATTCTTATTTAACCCTTGGTTGAGTCCCTTGGATATATGGAGTCATTTGGAGTCATATGGGGTTTGTAGGTCTTTTGGGTAACTTGGAAAACTTACATGCTTGAAGAAGTTTGCAAGTGGAGTTTTTCTTGTGAATTAAAAGGGGTGGAAATCAGTGTGGTAACCTAGAAGATTGAGTGGGCAGGGTAATTTCTTCAATTGCACTTGAGGAAGATATAAGGGTATTGTTTCTAAACAAAGGGATAGTTAGTTATTTTATGCATCAAATCAAATGGTTGACCATTGATTTTGCATCATGCATGGAGAAAACCAATCAACATTAAATATTTAGCCTTTCTCAATAAAGGAACTTTGGAATTTATTGGATTCTCCTAACCCATTGGTACAAATGAGTCTTTCAAAACAGAAAGAAAGGATAGAAAATGAGGAGATTTTTTATTAAAAAGCTTAATGGACCACCATTCAAGTTTTGTTCATTTTGGCAACACAAACCGAATGGAGATTAAAATTACATTTCTCAAAAATGATGTCAAAGAAAGAATTAACATGTCTTTGAGTCAACGCCTTCAAATAAGAAAGATAAGCAAGCTAATGGTACCATGCTTCTTGGAAAGAAAATATGTCATTATTGTATTGACGAAAAGTTTTGGATGTATTGATTGTCAAGTATAATACTATAAAGTTAAGAGACAACATTCTTATCAAACTAAATGTGGTATAGGTATTGAAGTCATAAATCATGGAATGAGTGTCTAAAAAATGTTAATGCATATTGAGTAAAAATAGATCTTGAAAACTTTAGAAGGTAAAATACAAAACAATTAAAAGCTACAAGACTGTCACAATGAGGATAGTCACATATTATCTTTTATTGTTGCCATCAAATATAGTGCTTTAAAATGATGGAACATTAATCAATAATCCTAAAAGAAATACATTACTATTGAAATTAAGAGTAGTGGACTAGGATATGCAAGACAAAGTAGAGATATCCATCAAAGTAGTCATGGAGGACACCATTATAAGGACATGAAAAAATAGAGAGGTCTATTATGTAATATAAAAAGATGCACCAAGAAGACTAAGGTCTCAAATCTTTCCATGAGCTCAAAGGGAATTTTCATGATGTGATAGACCTATGAGGTCCTTCTAATAGTATTGAATCCTGCTCTGGTGAGCATGCAAAGGTTTTAAAAGGGATGTATAAATAAAAATGATGAACAAATTATAACTACACTATTATGATAGTGTTGAAGGTATGTTAACAGTATGAATTAACTTCAATCCAAATCAATAATGTAGTAGCTATTGGAGATATTGAAGACTATGCTAGGTTACTGAGAGGGGAGGGGTGAATTAGTAACCTCAAAAACTTTACTAAATTCATATCTTAGTTGCAATAATAAAAATCATTAAATCAGATCTAACTACATGCATAAGAAACTGAAAACATAAACCTTCATAACACATGAACACACTGATTTGGTAACCCAGAAACCTTCCAAATAGAAAGTAAAACTAGGGTGGGGATGATACCCAAAAAAATTCAATAGTACAAAATAAAGTTGGCCTGTTAAGGCTTACAATGACCACTTCTGATGATCCGCCCTATTAGGAGCAATTAGGACTACTAGGTCCACCTTGTTAGAGGGTTTGCAAACATACAACAAAGTATGCACTCTATAAAGAGATTTGAAAAAGACTATTAAGTCTACCTTGTTAGAGGATTTGAACTAGTTAACCTGTTAGAATGAAATAGTTGATCTCTGGCTTACAACCAATTTGCTGATAGAGATTCTTTGAAGTACTAATCACCTTTATGTGATAGATATGACTTTGTTGTTCCTTTTTTGATATGGCCTTACAATATAGTTTGCTACTAATTTTCATTCACATGCATTCATACAATCATATATTCATTCATTTTCATGCATTTATTGGATATGATACAAAAACTTTACATGTATATATCAATCCAATTTACAAAACTACAAAGTCAGCCAATATACAAGTTAACACCAATGCTACAAAGTCAACTCAAATGAAGACACTCAGGTTCTGAAGATTGACTTGGTGAAGTTATGATACACGGCATCCACTATCATTACTCAGCATCATCATGTATTCAGTAGAAGTAGAGGCTCAGTCTATACTAATCATCTCAGAGTAGTCTCAAACTTGGTCTACACTGGTGACTCGATAGATACTATGTAACTTGGTAGAAATTGAATTACATGTTTACCATATCTGAACTCAGTAAACAATAACTTCACTTCATATGAACTATTGGCTAGGTTTGATCTGTGAAGCTCAATAACCACTGGGATGTTTGGTAGGAACTGTAAAGCTTAGTGGCTACTAAATTACATGACAAACACTATAGACTATTTAATGATCTTGGTAGCCATATAGAATATGAATAAGTGTTGTCACTAATAAAAAACTTGACTTAATGTCAACAATCCCCCCCTTTGGCATTAGTGACAAAAACACTTATCAGCCAAAACTTATATACATCATGGTGATACTGGCTTAGTATTATTTTTGAAATTTTTCAATTTTTGTCTTTGTAAGTATATACAATATACTTTCCTTTCTTTTGCATGATTCTTTCCCATACAATATTCATACTATATTTCATAGATACACATTGTCTCTCCCCCTTTTTGACAATAATGCCAAAGATTTATTCAAAGCTTATTTACATAGAGATGTCAATATAAGAAAGAAACTCATAATGTACCTTAAGTATGAGTGCTAAAGTCTTATCACAATTTTCTTGCAAAGCTTTGCACATATGTAGAGCAACTTGGACTTCTATATAGAGTTCTATCATGTGATCTGCAATTGAGAAATTGTTGTCATGGATCAATGTTTTTGAGTAAACAATGTGTTTCTACATTGTTTCCATGATGGGAAGGATATTATTTTGGATGTCTATTAGTAAAGACCAGATCCTTGTTTCTTCTCACAACAATTCTACCTACATATCTGAAAAGAATTTGATTTTCATATGATGTGTAGAGCTTGAAGTAGGGTCATGTTGCAACTGATGTGCACTAGCCTTCAAATCTTCATCAATATTTGTCAATTTTCTCTTTATTTACTTTATGAGCTCAGTAACATTACATAATTTTCCAAAAAGTGATGTTACATTTGTGCAAGAATTTTCAAGATTAGTCAAAATTGAGTAAAGCACCACTTGCTGGATGGAGATTTGTTGAGCAATGTGCTCAAGCACTTTTTTATCAAAGTTCTTCTCTACTTTTCAATCAATTTTTCTTGACCACTGGAGTCCTCATTGAATTTTTGGACTGCTTCTTCCAATTGAAATAAAATGTGTTGAGAAGTATCAACTTTAGTACCTATTACTTTAGTCAAAATATTCTTAGCACTTTCAATGATTTTATATTCTTTGTCTCTTTCCTCTCTTAATTTCTTTTTCTTTTCTTTCTTTTGAAGGAGTTTACTAGCTATTTGTATTTGATCTATAGTGGCATTATCAAAATCCCACTTTGGAATCTCACTCTCGTCATCTAGATTAATGTCCTCTTCTATCTCCTTTCCACTCAAAAGTCTTATACTTGGTTGAGCCTTAGGTTTGACTACCTTTGTGCATAATGCCTTAGAATCCAGAATGGAAACAATGGTAGAGATAGCAAGACTAGCAGTAAAAACTGATATAGTACTAATGGATGGAATACTGACTAGTATTCTTACCAAATCCAAAATTGATATACTTACAGAAGTATCTAGAGCTGTAGAAAATAAAACTGTAGAATCCAAAATTGTAGAGCTCAAAACTGTACTTACTACTGAAGAACATAAAATTGTAGAACATGTTGTTCTCACTACTGATGAACTTGACTTGAGATTTGAAGAAGAGGGAGGTAGTAGATAGATAGATGAAGTGGTAGACACTTCTATTGGTGATGTGTTGAGATGTGAGGGAGCAATGATTGATTGGACATTTGATGTATCTATTGTGGTCACAATCAAACTTGCTGAAGTTGTCTCCAAACTTGATGTAGCTGTTGATTTTCTTGGAGAATGAGGAAGTGAGGCAATGACTACTACTGCTATCTTCGTAGGATCAGTTTCCTCATTATCTCCTTTGACTTCCCCGGTGGCTTCTTCCTCTTTATCTTCTTCAACTTTTTCATTGTCAAATTGTATTGTTTCAAAGTTTGTTCCTTCTTCCTCATCATCACTATCATCATCCTTAACTTCTATTGGAGATTCATTCTATTTATGCAAGTGATAAATGATTTTCCACATGCATGTAGCATTCTTGACTACATGCTCTATATCTTTTAATAGGATTAAACAAGTATTGCATCTAAGAGTGATTCTATCTTCATTTTTCTTCATAGACTATTTTACCTTAGCATTGGTAATGCTCAATAACAACTACCTCAAGGTTTGTGCATAGATATATTTTTATGTTTGCATGGTTGAGTCCCATCTTGGCTTCAATCTCTTTAATAGATCATTAGAAATCTAGGAGGCTATCTGATCAGGGGAATACTTCCATTTACCCATCTTGGTTAGCACCAATTCTTCAATCTACCTCTTCTCAACCTCTATCTTGGTCTCATACTTTAGTGATTTGAATTTGGTTACCTGTACCCCTTCTTCCATTTTTTTTAGTTTTTCTTGGAAGGTGAGAGGAGGCTTATTAAACACAAGTTCACTACCTTTCTTCCTAGATCTCCTGGAGAACATTGCAGTGGATGGCTTGGGTGGCTTGGTGATGATCACTCTGCCTTTCTTCTTTACTATCTCTTCTTCCTTTTCTGACTCATCTTCATCCTTTACTTCATCATCATCATCTTCTCACTTACCCTCGATCAACAAATGAGGTGTGTTGGTTTTGAGTTTTGGTATTCTCCTCTTACCTTTGTTAATCGCCTAAGGAAGCTTGATTTTAAGCTCTATCATTGCCTTAGCATCATCATATGTTCCAAACTATGGTGCCTTTGGATCATCAAGTTCATTTATCAGGGCCTTAATTATGTCTTTTGATTCATCAATGTCTACCTCATAAGGAAGAGGTTTTACCCATACACTCTTGGTTTTATTACTTGAATGTAGACTTTGTCACCGTCTACCATGAAACAAACATCATCTTTGTAATCTTTAACCAATTTTCTAGGAATCCTAAATCTGTTATTCATTTTCTCTTTAAAGACATCAAAGTGTTTATCCATTATGCTGACAAAATTCTCACTCATTTCTGTAATATATTTGTTAATCTGATACAAAACTGGCACATCCTTTCTCCATACGATTGTACCTTTTGAAGGGAAAAACTTTTGAACATGTAGAAGAATAAGCATGTCAAAAATGAACCAAATTTACAAGGATTGTTCTTAGATTTCTTTATACTTTCCATGTTTTTGTTAAATTGTTTCAACAACAAGTCCACAAGATCGAATGATAGATTTTTCTTTATGACTTTGAATTTCAAGTCTACTACTTCACATGACACACTATTTAGATGACTAGAATTGTAGATCTTGTGAGCTATCACATGTATGCCAAATTTTAGTTATGCATCTGTTACACAACTAATCTTCATGCCTCTACTGTCCCACTTGTTGTGGTGTCCACAACACACGCCCCATTCCTTACTAGTAATGGGGACCCCCTACTTTTTTTGACTCTTGGACTCACAGTTCGAGAGTCAGGAGAAGAAATTTTTGTTAGAGTTAGAATTTTAGAATCAAAATTCAAAAAAAATAAAAATAAAAAATTTGAGAAAACACACAAAAAAAAAAAAAATTTAAATTAGAAATTTGAAAAAAAATAATAATAATAACTCTGGAAAATTCTGAAGTTGGAAAAAAAATCTAACTCTAGAAAATTCTAAAGTTGAAAAAAAATCAAACTCTAGAAAATTCTGAAGTTGAAAAAAATCTAACTCTGGAAAATTCTAAAGTTGAAAAAATATCTAACTCTAGAAAATTCTGAAGTTGAAAAAAAAAAACTAACTCTGGAAAATTTTGAAGTTGGAAAAAAATCTAACTCTGGAAAATTCTAAAGTTGGAAAAAAATCTAACTCTGGAAAATTCTAAAGTTGGAAAAAAATCTAACTCTGGAAAATTCTAAAATTGGAAAAAAAAATCTAACTCTGGAAAATTATAAAGTTGGAAAAAAATCTAACTCTGAAAAATTTTGAAGTTGAAAAAAATCTAACTCTGGAAAATTCTAAAGTTGAAAAAATATCTAACTCTAGAAAATTTTGAAGTTGAAAAAAACAACTAACTCTGGAAAATTTTGAAGTTGGAAAAAAATCTAACTCTAGAAAATTCTAAAGTTGGAAAAAAATCTAACTCTGAAAAATTCTAAAGTTGGAAAAAAATCTAACTCTGGAAAATTCTGAAGTTGAAAAAAATCTAACACTAGAAAATTCTAAAGTTGAAAAAATATCTAACTCTAGAAAATTCTGAAATTGAAAAAAAAACTAACTCTGGAAAATTTTGAAGTTGGAAAAAAATCTAACTCTAGAAAATTCTAAAGTTGGAAAAAAATCTAACTCTGGAAAATTCTAAAGTTGGAAAAAAATCTAACTCTAGAAAATTCTAAAGTTGGAAAAAAAATCTAACTCTGGAAAATTCTAAAGTTGGAAAAAAATCTAACTCTGGAAAATTCTGAAGTTGAAAAAAAATCTAACTTTGGAGAATTCTGAAGTTGAAAAAAAAACTAACTGTAGAAAATTTTGAAGTTGAAAAGAAAAAAACTAACTTTAGAAAATTCTGAAGTTGAAAAAAAAAATTAACTCTGGAAGATTCTGAAGTTGAAAAAAAATTCTAACTCTGGAAAATTGTTACTTAGAAGAACTTTTGGATTTTTGGGTGTTGTCACCAAGGTAAAAAAAGGCATCCTCAACTTGTCGAGGTCATAACTTTTGACCTAGAGCTCGAAATGTAGAACTGGTTACACCATTGGAAAGAAGAATTGAAGATCTAATTTTAATCCCTAAAATAGAGAGCCTTCAACTGCCCAGTTTTAGGGACTGACGAAGGTTTCAACTTGAAATTTTGAGCAGAAGACCTCCAAAAAAGCCATTTAGAAACGCCTAGAAAAACTTGTGAAAAAATATGAAAAAGTTTCAAACATTTGATCATCTGGATCACTTGGTTTCTCTTCGAAAAGGATAGGGCAGTTGGTGAGAAGACAAAGGTCGAAGATACAGAGGTTGGACACATGAAGTGGAACAGGTTCCTCATCTTAGGTAGCTATTAATGACAAGATTCAACACAGGTGCCTTGGGATTTTAGATCGAAGAAGCAAAAGGAGTTCAAGTTTATGAAAGTAATTGGCTATAAAGAGGGTATAAATCATCAAAAAAAGGAAAAGTGTGTACACAAAAAGTGATTTAAACCCACATTTGAGCAAAACCCAGAAACTGTTATCAAAATTGAGAACTTTGATTTTTGACAAATTGAGCTTCTGAGGTGCGTAGCTCTGTAGCTCCGCATTTTCATGCAGCTCTACAGGTATGCAGGTCTATAGCTCCACAGCTTCATAGGTACATAGGTTTGCAGCTTCATAGCTCCACAATTCCAGAGGTGCGCCAACAGTTAACTGCTAGTTCCAAAAATAGAGCTTTTCATGCATCAGAAACACATTCTGACGGTAGTTTAACTCTAACTAACGCCCTATGAAGGATCAACTTCTAATTTTGGCATCTCCAAATACTTCCACTTTGACTTAGAGCTTTTTCATGCTTTTCTCTCATAATTTATTTGTTTTTAACATGTAAAGGCTCACACATCCAATTAATAAATAAAATATGGATGGAGTCCCTCTAAGCACCAGTTAGATAGTCAGTTTGTATATATTTAGTTTGTTTTAATGTTTTAAAAGCATTTTATTGCATCAAGATATCTCTCACTCTCAGCACAAATTGAGGAGACGATTTCTTATAAATACCCCATTGTAAAATGTAACAAGGGCCATCGTTATTATGCAATAAAATTATGCTTTTGGTGCTAGCATTCAGAGTATCGTTATTCTTGCCTGAATGTGTCATTTTTTTGTGGATTTTATTCATGATATTGTGATTGAGCCAGAGGTTTATTGTGTTTTTTTTCGATGTGCAATATTTTAGTTCTAGTGTTTGCTACAGATATATGAATTATGTCGACGTAACGAGCTTGAGAAGAGATCACCCGATTGTGTCTCCATAGCTTTTTGTCTCACATGAGCACACTTTTTGTGGCCTTTCGATTTGATGAAGAGTTAAACACCATTCAATTTGTTAAAGATTCTCACTAACGATTACATCAATGGATTCTAGGAAGCACTACTCCTATTTTCATTGGTTTCCTACCGATTTCTTCAAAGGTTTAACTCGTAGCGTGTTGTGTTCTATAGCTTATGTCCATTTAGGAATTTCAATTTCAAGTTGTTTTATTTCATGTTATTTGCTTTCAGTTTTGTTATTTGCTTTGCTAACCCCTTGTTATAGTATGACCTCATAGTAGCTGCATTGTTAGAGTTGCATGCATTGAAAAACAAAAAAATACAAAAATATTGTTCTTTTAGTGTGATATTTTGAGACAATAAACAGATTTTACTTAAATTCTAAGATAAAAGAGTTTTTTTTTAGAACCAACAAAGGCCTCCTTGTGAACACTCACATTTATCTTCTACTGAGCCGATTTTGGTACGTCGCAAGACAAATACTAAACCTTGGAGTGGATCCTTAAAAAGATTTTCTTTTCAAGAGAGGAATTACGCAATGGATTCCTTTCATTGAGCTCATGCAAAATGAACACCCAAAACCACTCAGCTAGGGTTTTCTTTTGCAACTCCACCCAACCTAGGGTTTTAGTAGCTTTAGCTTTGGAAAGCATGGGAAGACTGGTGATACATTGAATCATCTTCTTAGTGATCAAAATTGGTTGCTCAAGCCATAACTGACTGTTGTGAACTTGGCTTAGGACATATCTAGTCCATTTTATTTGAGAACTCTGGGGCTGGTGGGGAATGTGGGTTAAACCCTTATTTTCCAAGTGTTTATGTTTGGGTTTAAGAACACCATCCACACCTAATTCACCTAGGGCATCATCCATATCTGGGGTTCCAATTTCTTGAATCACACACTTAAAATGAGTATGAATATCATTATTGAGTAGTACCTTAGGAGGGATTTGCATTGCGCTCCATTTGGATCGAGGGAATCTACAATTGTTAGTACAAGTTTGAAATCTGGTGGTTTCCATTAGACTCCTCAAACTAACATTTCTGACCCTTTCTTTGCCTTGCTATTACTACTTCACTAGTAAATTTAGGCCTAATTTGCAATGTGAAAAGGTCTCAATTTCGACACAAGTTGGTTTCTAAAGCCACCAAAGTCGTCATCAAAAAAATTTGGTCAATTTTTTGCCACATTCATTGCATCAAAATTTTGACTACATAAATGTTGATTTATCGACACAAATTTCGTCCATTTCTCTATCTAGCCTAAACTGTTATTTTCCCAATTTCGACATAATTTGCCCAATTTTGAGTTAGAATTTTGATGACAAACCCTTAGCTTTCGACACCAGAGCCATACTCGCAATGTAAATGTTGCCAGTTTGGTGTCTCAATTGCGACGAAGATTGGTCGCAATTGAGACCAACATATGTCGCAATTGAGATGCGCTGTCCCATTTTTTTTTTTAAAGCTTTGCTCTCATAGGAGCATTCAAAACTACACAAAACTTGATTATAAAGCGTAATTGCTTGATGCATGAGAGTCAAGGTATCATGCACATTTCTTCCTCCACACCATTGTTTCGTTCGTCAAATGATTTATTTTATACAAAACAATGGGAAGGAGGAAGAAATGTGCATGATATCCTATTTCCACCGAGCAATTATGCTTTACAACTCAAATTTTGTGGAGTTTAGAAGGCTCCTATGAGAGAAAAGGCTTTGCAATAATTGGCACAGCGCGTCTAAATTTTGGTTCCTGCAGGGAAGAATAAAATTAGGAAATAATTATTTATCAGGAATGAAAGCCAATAATTTCATCTATTTTTCAAACAGATAAACGTGACAAAAAAACTTACAGTCCCAATCACATCATCATAAGAACGCATATATAACTATAACTATAACTTTCTAAAACCAACATAATTTACAAATATCCACAATTCAAATATTATCCCTTGATGTTTTCTTTAATAATGCTCCAATGCCTTAGGGCATTCAGTTAGAAACTTCAAAATTAATGCTATCAATTTAGATGTCGTTTCATAGCCACCAAGGATAAGGTCCATAATAAGATTCAATATCTCTTCATCCATAATGTATATTAATGCTATCAAGTTAGTTGTTATATTAATAAGATTCAATATCTCTTCATCAATATACCTCTGGTTCTCGATGGAGACGTGCTCCAATCAATAGGAAATGTCATCATGAAGCAGGAGGTGAGGTTGAAGTATTTTATGGAGGCATTCAAAAGTTAATTACAAAGGAAGAGATTTTAGCCTGGAAGAAGTTGTGGCCAAAAGAATCGCTAGAATGATTGATTGTTACATTAGAATTATCTTCATTTAACATTAAAGTTGCATGCATATTCGAATGGTTGACATCATCGTTAAGTGCATTTGATGATAGCACATTTGTTTAGGATATACATAGAGAATGTCAAGAGTGTTGTTGAAAACTTTTGTATTTCTTTTGGCTTTAACATTGATGACTGTGTTCCAACTATTTTGGGCTAATATTTTCTTCACAAATGGTCAATGTATATGAATCTTGTGCCAATAGAATGACTTTTGTTGAAGTTAACCGTAATGTATACATATATTTGTAATCATTATAGTCAGGATGACAATTGTTGCAGTTCACTTGCCCATTGAAGAGTTGATTTTTTTATGATGGCACAACAAAATGTTCTGAACCATAGATTGCTTATCCTAAAAATCTTTCATCATCCTCTGAAACTGATCAATAATAATGCAATGTATTGTAGTATTAACTATTTAAATTATTCCTGCAAATGAGGAACTTAATATAATTTGATTGAGAAACCTTACATTTTGTACGTCGCCATTTTGTATTATACCTCAAACAAAAAAATGATGGTGTCATGTGATCAAGACAGCAAAAATTTCTATGGAATGTACAAAGCTTGGTACTAGACTTCTTCTCCATCTACGAGGCATTCAATGCTGGAGACAGAACCTTGTATCTACTCCACAAATAATGTGCTTACTAAAGTTGTTGCGACAAAAAGTTCTCATAGGTTAGTTCTAATCAGGTCTGGTGAATAATATGTGAAAACATCAATATAGCCAAGGCACTAATTTTGCCTCATTTTCCTCATGTATGAGAGCCTTGAAGAGAAGCTCGGATAAAAAGAAATTAGTCGTATGGATTAACTTAATAGTAGCAAAACTGAAGAGAAAAATTGTTGGCAGTGAACTACTTAAGCTGCAAATAAAAGAAAAAAACTGGTTGCAATGTATGGGCTATCCTAAGTGGCAGAAATGGTCATAGTACAGTGAAGTTCACAGTTTCAATTAATCTAATTTCTAATTAAAAAGAAATTTCACTGTATGGAAATATGAGGGCTTCTTTTACAAACTTTTTTTCATTTATAAGAATTTTAAGAAACCTTTTTTTGTCAAATTTTAAACCAAAAGGATTGCATTGAGCTAATGTTTGAAACTCTACCAAGAGGAAATTGAACTAAGGCATCCAAATCTTAACACACTATATTATAACAATTTCATAGTTAAGAGTTGTGCTTGTAGACAACATCCAAATCTTATCTGGTGGGTGCCTCTCATATTAAATTTTAAAATTATTTTTTTCTAGTTCAACATGGAATGACCTTTCATGTTGGTTAGTCTACTAACCCTAACTCATCTCATCTAGGTCATATCAGATCTTGATAAAGGCTAGTTTGGAACAATTTAACTTCTAATAGCTAGTTTGTAAAAGTAGTTAAAATAACTTGTTAGTAATACAATTATTTTCATAAGGAGGTCTAATTTGCATTCTCAGTACAACACTCACCCAAATATGCTTTCAAAAGGTATTTAAACAATAATTAGATCTTGCCAAAATTATATATGAAAGTGGAAATGATAATCAGGTCATGTACCTCTTCTTCATCTCATTTGCGCTTGTTTTCCTTAACCTTTTCGTGAAGATTTGCAATGTACTTATCAAATATCTCCTGACAGAAGCTTTCATCACTAATTGCCCTAAATATTCATATCCAATATATTTATAGCTACTAATAGTGTAAGGTACATGATAACTACCTTTAATTACTCACAATAAGATTAATTGCTGATAGTGGCTCTTTTACCTGTATGCTTCCGCATCTTTGAGAAAAGGTATGCAATCCTCCCATTTTGAGGAAGAAACAATTTCCTAAAATGGAAAAACCATATATAACTAATTTATTGTTACATAGATAGAAATTCGTTTATGATAAGAATAGAAATTCATTCATATTCAGGATTTTTAATGTACAAAACCCTGTGAAATTTTACTCCAGGTGTAAAAGTAGTAGAGGAAAAAGAGACTGCATTAGAAGGATTTTTTCCAAAATGAATAATGTAAACCTTCAGAGAATAAAGCAAAGTCGTGAAATCATTTGCCAGCCTTTCCCTCCTTTTTGCTTCTTTCTCTTCCTTTTCCTTTACTTGTTCAATCACTTCTTCAAACACAAGCTGCAAGCAATACACAGGATGTCAGTAAGACCTAACAAAATCATATATCCCAAAACAACTTACATTACTTTCAACATTTGCAATTGTTTCAGTTTAACCTAATAAAAATCCATTATCCACTAATGAGAACAGACTAATGCATTTGTGATAGCGATTCACTTCTAGCAACTACTTACCAGTGCAAATGAGTCAAAACATAATATAGCTGATGCAATGATCGAATCAGTTAGGAACCAGAGTCATATGGAACATAAGGATAAGATCCTTGTTTTTATAAATAGTAATTACTAGGAACATAACAATATGTGACAACATTGTTCAAAGGCAAATACCAAATACTTTTATTGTGAAGTCTTCTGTAGCTGAGACAAAAAATCTAGAAATGTAACCAGAACAAACCTTAAGATTTGTTTCAGATGTAGCAGCCAAATCATATAGTTCCCCAATGGAGGCTTTGAACTTTTCAAGAGTCCATGCTGATGTTACTGTGAGCTGCAATCATTACATCAAAAAGATTACAATATATTTTACATCCAATGGAAAATCTTAAAGCACAAAAGGCACACCTTTCCTAACTCCATAGCATCTTTTATGTTTGATTTGTCCTCCTGGTACTGCCAAAGATACATATTCAAAAAATGGTTACATCAAAGGAATCAAACATACATTGCCTTGAGTAATAATGATTGCAAGCCTAATTGTGAAAGTGCAATTAAATCCTGCAATCAAATCATTAAAATATATGCAACTTTCTTACCTGCTTTTTCATCCCTTCTGCAACATCTTCAAAAAAATCCTTGGGTGGTGAACTAGATGTATCTGAAGCAGGCTCTTTTCTTTATGATCCTCTAGTTCTTTGCTTTATCAAAGAACTGGAGGATCATAAAGCAAAGAGCCTGCTTCAAATGAAGTGTGTCTTTGCTCTAAGCAAGCCAGTTGCTTTATGATCCTCCAGCAATCTTCAAAATTCATCTCAATTTTTACGTTCTTTTTGGCACAGTTCTTCCTACATTTAAAAATATTCAAGTCATTCCAATATACAAAAATAAGACAGATGAAAACTATGGAAGCACACTACTCTCTCATTCTAGACAACCTTTTGAATCATTTGTACTTCTTCCTCCTCCAAATTAGATATAACACATCAAAATTTTAGGATGTTCTTAGGTCATTAGGTATGATAGCTTTTGGAAAGATAAGATGCCCATAACTAAAGCCATTATCCACATAATAACAGCAAACTATTCATCAATCAAGATAAAAACCAAACAGCTTTCCAAACACAGGCATTTCAGCTATGCCATCTCCAGCGCACCTTCCAAATTTGAGTACAACAATATGGGTTCTAAGATTACACCAAAAGCAAGTCCAAAGAGAAAGTTAGATAAATTTGTAGGTTAACATGTGTATTCAACACAAGATCACAATTTCCTACAAGCAAGACCTTAAGGTAGAAAAAAAAGAATGTGAATTTGAGATTTGTTGGGATACCTTGCAAAGTCATTACAATTTCAGAGATTCTTGACTTTAGAATTCATAAAAGAAATGGAATAATGTTTTAAGGAAGATCAATTGGGGTTATAAAACCCAAGCATGAAATTGAGGAATAGGACAAAGAATGAAATGTCATTAGTTTATCAATCTAATTTCGTGTTCATGTTTTCTGCTCACCATAACCTTCCTACCCATCTCAAATATTATAATGTGAACAAATGCCGAAAACTCACCTTGGTTGAGAAACTTGTCCACCCTTTTGATTTCCTCCACTGTTGAAAGAACTAAAATATATCAACAAATTAAGTGTTAGTGAAACTACTTGAACAAATGAAAGGGAAAAGTTAACAAATTTTGTACAATCTAAGGGATTTATTGTGAATTAAGTAGACTTTGAGATCATTTGATTTCTAACATATGATAATAGATCACACTATTGAAACATTGATATAACAAGCATACAATATATTGAAAAATAACAACAAAAAGCATTACATATTGTAAAAACAATAATATGTACCAAAGATGCAAGGGGTGAGGACACCATCTCCTATAACCATACAAGTCCCCACAAGGGCTAGTATTAACAAACATCTCTTAACAAAGTCACTTTGTTTAACAGCTTCCTTTATCCTAATGGCTCTATTGGGCTATCTACCTGCAACTTCAAGTGTATATGAGGAGAGTTTCTTGTCTTCTTCCTAGTGATTGGGTATCATGCTGACATTTGCATGGCGGCAAATCAAAGAATAAAGAGAAAATGTTCCACCTGCAAAAGAAACCATCCCTTTAAACTTAGAACACATGTTTTCACATCAAAAAGATCAAACTTTGACCTAAAAACAAAGTGAAACTAGAGCTATTATAATCTTACCATCTCCATTATCATTGGCCCACAATACAATGAAGACGTATTTGATGAGGGGAAAAAGAGTGAGAGAATATATGATCAAAGACAAAGCCCCAAGAACGTCATCAAGATGTTTGATGCCATCAGGAAAAGTACTCGCATACACATAAAGTGGTGATGTTCCTATGTCCCCACACCAATACTCTAAAACGCCAATTGCACAACTGCAACCATGCTTAACATCTGAGAAACAGGATTTGTCATAAAGTGATGTTAGAATAGTTACTAAAATGGTCATAAATTATGTTGTTATAGTAAAAGAATACTTTAAATTAAGAGAAAAAAACTATACAATATTAAAACATGATATCGTGCTTTAAAAACTAAAAAGGTACCTGTAACGAAGAACTTCATTATACTTGCTAATTGGTTGTCACTATTAACTATAAGCTTATCTTTAAAGTTTGAGCTTCACTTGGTTTTGAGAATAGTTAAATATTCTCTACTTAACAGGGCCAACCACGTGAAGGTGGAAGCTCATTTGGCCCCTCCCCCCCCCCCCCCCTAACATCACTCTAAATTCCCCATTAACATTTAATAACATTCAATTCATCCATTTTTGAAATAGAACATTCAATCATTATAATCACATGATAACATTCATTAACACATAAAATTCATAAACACACAACATTCACGAATAATTCATTAACACGCAACATTCAAGAGTAAGTCATTCATGAATAATTCATTAACACAATATTCATTAACAATATTCAAGAGTAAGTCATTCATGAATAATCATCTCTTTTTTTCTTTCTTGCCTTTTCTTTTTTTCATAAAATTTCTAAGAGGAATATCAATGTCCTCATTAGGATCCCCCTCCTCTACTGGTTCTAACACATGTCTCCTCCTCATCCATTCAAGAACACCATGAGGCCGCTGCACCAAAGGGGGGTCCGTTGCAATAACAAGTACTTCATGAGGTTAAATTCCCACCATTTTATATTAGTGAATTATGAGTTTTTATTTAAGTAAAAGAACTATAAATCAAAAAATTAATTTAAAAGAACAAAACATAGATTTTCTTTACCTGAATGTGCCACATGATCTACCTGCTGATCAGTTTGAACATCCTCTGGCACTCGTTCAGCATGACATGATTCTATATCCTCAACATAAAAAGGTTACACTGAGTTCAATTAAAGATGTTAAATTGTATTAATAATTACATAATTAGTTTTAAATAAAAAATGAGCACCTCCATCGATGGTACGATGCACATCAGGGGCTTCATGATGTTGCGTATGATCTGTGTCAGGATTAACAGGCTGCATTGCAATGTCATGCACATTATTATCAAATAAATTTTTGCTCAAGTATTCAATTTCTAATATATTTTTTGGCATATTTACCTGTGCACATGATGCAGGAGACTGTTCGGTTGGGGCAATGGAAGCTTTCCATAGGCGTTCAGCCACCGCTGCATAGCCTTGCTTGAAGGCAATTTTTTTGTGTTCTTCTGTGGCCTCGAGATTAAAATCAACGCCCTGCATTTTTTTATTAATTAAAAAAATTATTTGCATTTTATATATAATTTTTCTTTGCAATTCATTTATTGCTACTTACAATGCGTGCTTTGATTTTCGAATATCCCCCAGAGCCAAGTTTGTGCTGCCCAACCTTTTCCAGCCTCGCCTTTGTTGCCTTTGATGTGTCCTGCAACCTATGAAAAGTTTGAAATATGTTAGATGATATAAAGAGAATACTAGAATCATTGTGGAAACATTTGCTTCACTTGGGTTTGATGTCTTTGGAGGAAAAAATGCGTCATATGTATGGGTTCGATTTCCTGGTCAAAATTCATGGGATATTTTTACTGAGATCCTTGAGAAAGCACATATAGTTACAACTCCAAGAAGTGGGCTTGGACCCGTAGGTGAAGGTTTTATAAGGTTGAGTTCCTTTGGTCATAGAGAGAACATATTAGAAGCTTCATTTGTCAATATATCTTCATTTTTTAATATATCTTATGTAGGATTTATGCCCAGATTGAGATTGAGATTTATAAGCAATTGTGTTAGCATATGAATTACATACCTTTCATATTTACAATAACAAAATTTAAATACCAAAATTGAGGATTATGCATGGTAGTATGTTGGAGAAATAACTCCTATTTTAGGGATTTTGACAAAACAGCATAGTGAGAAATATTGAATTCAAAAGGATGAGAATGTGAAGGAGCAAGAGGTGCAGGTGAAAGTTCAAATCACATGAAAATTCATTTGTACACACTGTGAATTTTGTTGTACATTATGTTGTATTTTAAGAGTGCTCCCCCAAGGTAGATGTGTTAGGCTTGGTACTTTGTCTCTTTACTTCACTGATATATATGTTTGAATTAGTCTACACACAAATAATTAACATGTTACCAAAGCTGATATGCCTTTTGTGAGCTTGCAAAGAGTTAAGGAATGGAAGAGAAAGATTGGAAGCAGGGTGATATCAGGAAAAATCTCTTAATGAGTTTCCATCTTTACAGTTTCCACAGGAGAAAAAGCAGGGATTCCCTAAAAAGGATAATCTATTGGTTGGGTATAGACACATAATCCATGTGATCAAAGCTTCAGTAGCAAACGAAAATACTAAAAAAGAAGAATGGATTTTAGATCTGGGGGAAACGCTCAACTTTAAATTCTTTAGGATTCTCAAACTACATTGTTATCTGAAGATAGAGATTAGATTTTGTGATGCTTCACACTTAAATCTGATGTATAATGTATATGCACTTCTTTTTTGATATGCAACAAAGCACAAAATGGAATTGATGATAGTATAAAATAACAATCACTAATGAAAACATTATATACTGTTATCATAGTTAACAGAATACTACAGAATATGGGATTTGATATCTTCAATGATGGATTTCATCAGGATTTACATGCAGATTAAGTGCAGATTTGATGCACACATGACCCAAAAGAAATAGGGTATAGGAAACTCAAGATAGCAAGCAATTATTGTAAAAGAAAGGGAAAGTCAACAAGTATAGTGGTCAAGGCATTGCCTATTTTTATGACTCAAAATCTAACATGGTACATCATATCACAAGATTCGATTGTCACAACTTTGAGTAGGAATTTCTTAGTTGAATTAGAGTTTGAGTTTAGCGAAGATAAAATTTGAGAAAAGAACCCATAGGAGACATAGGCTCTAAAAATTTTCACTAAATATGAATAAAGGGCTTCATTTTGTCAATATATCTTATGTAGGATTTATGCCCAAATTGAGATTGAGATTTATAAGCAATTGTGTCAACATATGACTTACATAGCTTTCATCAATAGATAGATTAAATTGAGCTAGTTGAAATTGTTGATACTGAAGTTGAACCCTAAATTTGCTCATTAATGTACTAGTAGTTAATACTATTGCATACCTTTTTGGATTTTCTGGTGCACTTTCTTTTGGCAGACGTTGCCCTTTCTCCTTTGCATCCAAAATGAACTCATTCTAGTCCCTCACTGAAACAAAGGGAGGATGCTGGTACTTCAGGTTGTGGACGAGGCTCTTTCTATATGTGTCCCTCACAACCTTAAGATGTTTGGCAGCTTTTTGTAACAATTTCTTACGATCAAAAATATTACTACCAAACTCATGCTCTATATCTTTGATGAGCTCATCTTTTAATTTTTGAGATTGGTAGTTCCACCTTTTAAGAAAAAACACAAAATTGTTAGATATAGCTAGTATAAGAAAAGACTCGAATGAAAGGAAAAATGTTGCACCAATTAATGATATGAAAAAAAATAGTGGGATAAAATTAGTTCAGTTATGATGTAAAACAACCTAGTACGTATGGTGGGCCCAAATCTTCGCAGTGTGAGGTCATAAACCCTCCTATAAAATGTATCATTTTTTGCAAAAAATTTCATGGGATAATTAATAGTAAAAACCATTAAAATGAATCATATGAAAGAAGACTCCCACTTTTGGTTCTCTATAGAAAAATTAGTTAGTATCTTCTACTCAAAGCATGAAATTGCAATGTACCAAATTACTAAACTAGAGAATTACTAGTATAGACAAAAGGTCATTGATAATTCAGATGATCCTACCAAACCCCTAATAAAAAAGAATTCTATAATAATTAAACAACTTGCACAATACGACACACTAAAGGTCATGAGGCATCACTCCACATCAAAAGCCCTTGCATTAACCACTTCCTATCATGTTTACATCTTGCAAGAAAATCCTTATTACAATATAAAAAATAATTATTTAAAGTACCTGGAATCTTAGGACATTTCAAAGGCATTAATTCATTATGGTCAATCAACAACGATGTCTCCATAGATCCCATGCTAGAAACACGGGTAGCTCCAGGAAATGACGGTGAATTATCACCAATAGATGTACTATGATCCGCATTTGGCAGCGTACCAGATAGTGCATCTCCTACCACAAAAAAAACAATACACTATGTGATGCATCCCAAGATTAAAGTACATATTATGAACTCATAATTAACACAAAACCAAATATAGAAAAACAAGGATTTACCAGCTGGATGTCCCCCTGTTGCCGACATTGCAGTCGGCAATCTCGTACGGGCATCCGTCAACCTTGTAGGAGTCTCCTGCACTAGATGACTTGAACAATACATTGTTAGCAAAGACATTCTGAAATAATAAAACTAAGAGTTAAGAAGTTTTGAATGTTCAAAATAAAAAATTCCTTCTAACTTGTCAACTAAAAGATTATTTTACCAGTGGCAGTCAAAAATCTGCTACTACCGCCCTCACCGCATTGTCCTTGACCACGTTCTGGATCAATTCCCAAAAATTCCTGTATAACAAGAATTTAGTAGTTAAAGTTTCTTACAACTCTTTAAAAAAATTGCATCAATAAAGTATTTTTGCACATATTAGATATTTTACTTCACAACATAAAATATTATAAAATATAAATCTTTATTGAACTTTTGTTATAACTAAATATTCATTGGAGCTTACTTCATAACGTTGAGCTTGCACTTTCAAATCTGATAGCCTCTTCCTCATCTCCTCAGGTTCCATATTTGCCTCATCCAAAATTTTCATTGCTTCTAAATTAATTTGCCTAATTTTTTTTTTCAACATTTTTATAAAATTGGGAGTATCAACAATATCGGCCTCATCAGAATGCATAGCTAGTGGCTCGGTGGTCACTACTACTGCTTTACCCCTATCCTAAACATCAAATTGTGAGAGGAATATCAGTAAAACTATCATAAAAACTCAAAAATTGTAAATAAAATAACGTAATAATATAACATTTTTCAGCTATCTAATTTGTACAATTTCAAAAAAGTTTACCCTCACTGAAGAAAGGGTGGGAGTAGCATCCTGCTGACCTCTATCATTTTTCGGATCCATATCATCCTGTCACAAAGATTAAACATTAAAAATTCAGCTAACTAAAAGCAATAGACAGCAAAAAAAAACTTATTAACAAAATGGTAAATAGTACTTACAGCCCTCATGATAGTAACATTGTTTGTATCTATGTCATTTAAATGGTAATCAATTAGCAGTTCTTCCCCTGCACTTATTGATTTTATTGCAGAAACAAAAACTTCATTCCCCTCATGTGCCTCAAATATGCAATTGGGTTGCTTACTAGTTGAAGTAGGTTGCCTACTATTTATAAAACCTGCAATATTACCTATTTCTTTTGGTCTCCCATCAATGTACATAGCAAATCTTTTACTTTGATCATTTTCTTTCTGTTGTATATAATTAGCTGATACCCCATACCTATGCATACTTTTTTTATATCGAACAATCTGCATCCAATCATTGTAATTGTAACATGGCCCACATACTTGAACAATTCGACAACTTTGTTGTAACATACCTTTATCCCATCCATGGAATATAGGCCCAAACCATGTAATGAGGATGGAGCAATGCGATATATCCTCTAATTAACACAAAAATTTGTGTTAATTGGAGGTAGTTCATTGGGTATCCATTCTTTCTCAATGTGTGAGTACCGAAAGGGCACCTTGATGTCACCTTTGGTCTCATCATCATAAGAACATGACCCCCCATTAGCAAGGAAAAATTGCATGCGTTTATCAAATTTTTTTCTATTCTTTTGACCTCTAGTTGATCTCCCTCTTTTAGTTGTACTACATGTAGAGCTTTCATCTACCATTTCCTCATTTCCCTCATTCGATGTAGATAGATCTAAAAAGTACCTATTTGGTGGGTCTTGCAATCCATCAAATGCAAAGTGAAAGTGACATATATAAAATTTAGTAAGTTGAAAGTGATTATACAATTATATTTCTATACGGACCTTCTTTGTCTATATATACATTATATGATTATATAATGTCTATTTATAACATACGTGCTCAATGATAAACAAGAAGAATATAAGAAAATTATGTCTATTTATTGACTTATACCTACTGATCCATGTCACTGTACACAGTCCACACCAAACGGGTCAAATCTCCTATAGTCAATTGATTGTTTGCAAATAGGGTGACAATCAGACACAATATAAACATTGGTAATTATAAATAACCTATGTTGTAATCATTAGAAATGAACACAATAAATATGTAATCAAATTTCCTGAATATGTTAATCATTTACCTTAAGTTAGCTAAAAATTACATGATACACGTTTGCTACAAATAACTTAGAAGACAACATGAACAATAGGCAACATCGCAAACATGTCAACAGAAGGAGTGATGATGTACCTATAGTCAATTGACTGTTTGCAAAAGGGTCATAATTAGACACAACATAAATATTGGTAACTATAAATAACATATGTTGTAATCATTAGAAATGAACACAATAAATATATAATCAAATTTCCTACATATGTTAATAATTTATCTTAAGTTCGCTAAAAATTACATGATACGTGTATGCTACAAATAACTTAGAAGACAACATGAACAATATGCAACATCATAAACATGAACAAATTTACCTTATATATGGAATGCAAGATCATCAATAGAAGGGGTGACGATGTTTGTAGTCATTGATTATCTTCTTCTTCTTCTTCTTCATCATCATCATCATCACCATCATCGCCATCATCACCATCATCATCACCATCATCATCGCCATCATCACCATCACCATCATCATCATCACCATCATCATCATCATCATCATCATCACCATCACCATCACCATCATCATCATCACCATCATCTTGATCTTCATCATCTGCTTCTTCATCATCTTCAATATCTTCTTCTTCCATAACATTATACTTTATCGGCCTTCCTCTTGGATCATGTCTAACAACAAATGACCAACACTGTTTATTTGGAACCTCTGAGTAAAACACTTGCTCACATTGGCTTGGAAGAACATAGGGCTCATCTCCAACTGGCTCAAACGACTTTCTATTGATCATTGTAAATCCATTATCATGTTGAATAACCATTCTATCTGGATCATTTTGATTTAGTCGTAACCTGTACCATTTGACGATGAATAGAACTACTTTGAAGGTGTTAAATTCACACTCAATTATATCATCCAAGATGCCATAGTATTGATTTTGAGATTTTTGAGGATGTATGTCACTTCTAGATGATATATTGGTGACCTCGAAAATTGCAGTTATCCCAGAATCACAAGTTTTCTTTGTGTCATCCAACCTTTTTATGCAGAATTTGTGGCCATGATAGTACATAGCTTTGTGGTGCTTGACCTGCATTTTTTGAAGTTTGTGTAAATTATTTTCATCGTGAGTTGATACGAAACATACGTTGAGTTATGATCATTAATAAATTTCTACGTACCTCTCCACCTCTTAAACCATTTACTAGATCAACTACCATCGACATAACATTGGAATCTCCATTATGACGAGCTTCTATAACCAATGAAGCAACACCTTCCCATGTTAATGAGCAACCATTTTTTTGACATCGTTCAATTCATTACGTCATCCAATCAAGATTGTTCGCAATATAAAAATGTATTGCATCCCACTCTCGACCACCTGTTTCAAATAAATACGCCAATTAAAAATAACTTATATTGAAGATTTATATGAATTAATTAACTACAATAAAATCTTAGATTTACCTCTCACTTTCCTCGATCTACCTTTGCCCATCAAGTACTCCCCTTTGAATTTGTTAATTGAGTTGGGATCCCAAATACAATCTACATGGATGTTTGCTACAAACTTAGGAAGATATTCAGTAATGTACACCATGGTCTGGTATACCATATATCCCTCCACCATAGAACCCTCGGGATGTGCTCTCTGTTGAACCAAGCCTTTCAAAAATTTCAAGTGCCTCTCAACCATCCACATTGACCTAGTTGGTACAGGTCCACACAATTCAATCTCCTCAACTTGATGTATGCGGTAGTGTTCTTGTGCATTGAAAAAACTTGGAGGTAGACACTTTTGCATTTCACACATCAGAAGAGGAATTTTTCTCTTCCAATATTTTATATCTTCTTTATTGATTTATTTAGATGACAACCACCTCATGTATTTTTCAAGATCATATATAACCTGTTTGACATTGTTGGCAAAGTGGTGTGGGAGAGATAGAGGTAGAATGTACTACAATATTTGTAAAATGATCTTATCAATATTTTATAAAAGAATGCAATTGAAACTACATGTAGTATATAAATATATAGTGAATACAAAATAACATGAATTACCTTAATAAATGTATGCCAATCGTGTGTTTTCAACCCTAGCCCAAATTCACTTTTATTTGGTATGACATTGTTTATGTTTGCAAAAAATCTTGTGGGAAATTGTATTTTTTTTATGACTTCTTTTATAGCATTGCTCTGCTACTCTGACAATAACCAACTAAGGGCACTTGTATCAATCCGGTCTCCATTTTTATTTGGTTGAATACCATTTTTCATTGCATGGTTGGATTCTTAAATGTCACTACAAGTTTTGACAATTTTATCTTTGTCATGCCTTCCATCCAAGATTTTCCATAATGTCTCTGCTACATTCTTTCCAATATGCATAGGATCAAACAAATGCACAATTGGGAGTTGCTCGTAGTACAGCAACCTAGTAAATTGTGTAGGATAAATTTTCAATCCTTTTGGAAGTTGGACATTGATGTCTTGATGACCTTCACAACCATCAATCACATCATCAGTAAACAAAACACAATATCAAAATATAAATTTGAAACAAAAAGCATCAAATGGAATGACATGACCTCGACGATTTATTTTATTGTATGCCAACTTCCATAGGTGAGGTGTCATTCTCTGTGGCTTTGATGAAGTCTCTTCTAGACAATTGAAAAGATTTTTTTCGATAATTCGGTACTTATGATTTCTATGCAAAAAGTGTATATTCTCATCAAACACCTACTTTCTTAAACTTTTTGAATGATGAGATTTCATCTTTGGACCACAAATTGGACATGCAAATTTACCCTTTGTCTGAAGACCTACAAGATCGTGTATAATTGGATTAAATGTGTTAACTTTGACATACCAAAAAAGAGGTGTCAAGAAGAGAACATACCACAAAAATGTGTTAGCCCAAGGGCATCGTGTATTGTCCATACAAGCATTGCATGAAATTGAAATTGTCTTTGTCCTATTGATCTACAAATGTCATACATAGTAACCCCATTCCATAACACCACCAACTCGTTGATAAGGGATTCAATATATACGTTGATATCTTTGGCTTGGTACTTACCTAGTTGAATGAGCAAAAACATTACATAATTATTTTGACCATTTGATGGATTAGTAATAATAAATTAATTTAGATGACCACTAAATCAAAAAATACCTGGAACAATCAATGTCAACATTATGTGCTCTCTCTTTATGGACAACCAAGGAGGTATGTTATTGTTCATAACAAAAATAGGCCACACTGAGTAAGTAGATCTCATCTCTCCATAAGGATTGACATCGTCTGCTGCCAATGAAAGCTTGAGATTACGAGGTTCTTCTTTAAAGTGTGGCCATTTTTCCTCTATTTCCTTAAATGTTGAACCATCTACAGGAATTCGCATAATGTCATCTTGACTTCTATTGCATGCATGGTAATCCATAAATTGTGCCAAGCTATTGCACTTGAATAATCATTGCAGATATCGAATAATGGGAATATGCCGAAGAACCTTGCGAGGCACCTTTTTTGTTAATCGATCTGATTGATATCTACTGATATGACAAGTAGGGCATTGTGTTGCAAATTCATGTTGTTTATAATATATAATATGATCATTCAGACATGCATCTATTGTTTGATACTCCATTCCAATATCTTTCATGATGGAAGATAATTCTCGATACGAGCGAGGTAGAATGTTTGATGGTGGTAACAAACACTCACCGATCAACCTATGACCAAAAATATAATTTCTTAATTTAAAGAATATTAATTGCTACGCAAACCCAAAGTTAATTGTAAGGGAACTACAAGTAAAATAATGAAAGAAGATGGCATACCTTAACATACGTGTCATTGCTACATTGTATAAACAATTCATTACCTTCAAGTTCACCAATAGCAATACAGTGGCAAGAAGAGTTGTTTTGGAGCCTTCATATAGGGGCTGCTATGCCTTCTCAAGTAAAGGTACATCAAACTCTTCCTCATCATCACCATCATCATCATCATCATTATCATCTTGATCATCATGATCATTTTGATCATCCTGATCTTCTTCCATGGTATCATTACCTTCTACTTCAATATTCACACCTCCATGTTCCCTCGTTTGGAAAATCGCATTCTCTGAATTGTCATGGTCCATAACATGAAACTCAAGGATGTTGACCTATATGAAAATGATGACCTTATATTAACCATGACCATGATGTCATCATCAAATCATGTCTCATGTAATTTATAAACTATTAAAATACATACCAATGGGCGATACTCGTTTCCCCCTTCAATGTGACCATGTTGCCTACAATGTTGCTCAACTATTGTGATTATATATCTTCGAGTCTTTAAGCCCTTACACATTTTGAAAGGACAATAACATTTTCCATCACCTTTTCTTTTTAAGTTAGACCGCAGTCTAGCAATTGCCTCCCTATTTTTTTGTGCATTGATATTGTCAGACATGGTCTTTCTTGAATGGAATGACTCGTTGGTGGAAGAAAGATGATTTGTTTGCAACCTGTAGATGGAGTAGTAAGAGGAAGACACATATAAAAAGGAGTTAGGTCTCTAAACCAAGTAGGAGTTAGGACATGCTGGAGTGGGGTCAGCCATAGATATTTTGGAATCTTGAAGAACCTGGTAAAGGGTATCTGGAAAGGTGAAAATAAACAAGTATTTTAACAGTTACAAAGGAGGAATCTAGAGCATTATAAATAATGAAGAAGAAACTTAAATCCATACAACTTCACCTCTATTTACAATTTGACCTTTTTGCAAGTGAAATATGACAATATACAAAATTTCCAATCACATTTTCACTTAAAAAAGAACACCAAATATACCTTTGCTACAATATCTTCTTCAAATTCTTCACTATCAGATTCTTCAAAACTGCAAGCTCCTGTGCAGAAAAAAGATGAGATGTACTAAGTAATTTTTGATGGGAAATATTTAAACAAATTGACTATCAAAAAAATAATTTATGAAATTTAGTTGCTTTATTATGTACTGAAGACTTGGCAAGATGTTCCCAAGTCTATCTATAGAATGCCTATCTGCATGTTTGTTCGCAAATAGTCTAGTATGGTGCCACTTTTGAACAACAAAAAATGTCACTGGGGCTGGTAATTTGGCTCAAGAGATGCACAAGCCTGTTGACACCACAAAACTTTTAGTTCATCATATAGCATTCAGTTGTCTTCTTTAACAAAATCCAAAGAGAATACAAACAAACTAATGAGTCGTGTCTATCTCAATTGAATAGCAAGTACTATAGTGAATATTAGGAAACTGACCTTGTGAATAGCATCCAGTTCATAAAGTATTAGGAAAGTGACCTTGCTGATTAGTTTAACATAGATTGGTGAACAAAAAATTCATAATAAAAATCTAATTTTTTTCCACACTTGTTCAAACCATATAATGAAACGACAAAAAATGAATTGTATACAAAGACCATATTGTAGGTTGTCCAAGTTGAAAGTGAATAGATGACCTTTATGGGGTGTTGTACCAAGTGGAGCAAGATTGTGAGAGCTTGAAGATGAAGGGCTCCTATTTTGGGGCCAATATTTGGTGGTTTCGAGGTGCCTAGGGAGAACCTTTGATGCTAAGTCTTAGTTATGTAGACTTTGGCGAATCTGGTGAGCTTTCTATGAGTTTGTACCTACTGTATCAGCAGCCACTATGCCCTATTCCAGACCTTCAGTATTCTGATTGACATCAATTATAAGTGTGCATCCAGATGTTAGCTACAATTGATTGGGGTGGCTTTTAGTGTGTATCAGTCTAATTTGACATGTGTGATGGCAGTATCAACATGTTATCAGCATCTTACATTATTTAGAAGAGGTGTAGTTCAGTGGGTAAATGTTCGGTCATTGTGGGAATGGTATTCTATGCTTTCTGTTAGGTTAATTTGTGTTGTTGCAGTAGTCTGATTTTATAATCTGAATGTTGTATCAGTTTGTTTCAATAATGTTCTTGTTATTTTGCTATATTGTAATGCCTCTCACTATAATGTCCCCTTTTTGACATGACATTCAATAATAAAAATAAAAAGTAAAAATATAAAAAATTAAAATAACATGTAATATAATTATAATTTAATTAAGTTTAGTGAATGATCAAAATGAATGCAATAAAGAGTTATGAGTATTGAAGGATTAAGATATAAAGGAGAGACCATTCAATATTTAAATTTATATTGGAAAAGCTAGAAACGAATACTTATTGATTTAACTCAATTTATAATTGTTATTTAAATATTTCTTAAAATAACATAATCCTTAATCTTTTTTTTAATTCTCTTCCAACTATCTCTATTTAGTGCCTACCATGTTTATGTGCATGTTTTTTATGTGTTTTGGATAATAAGTCTAATTTAATTTGTCTATGGACTAAGATCTTAAATTATTGAGCTTCTCTTTCTTTTGTAAAAACTATAGCATTCTCTACTTAACAGGGCCAACCACGTGAAGGTGGAAGCTCATCATGGCCCCTCCTAGGAGTCTCTTATGACCCTTTATGACATTTTAAGAGCTCTAATATTTATTCTTAGGGATTGTAAACGGTCATAAAGGGTCATAAGGGATCTTAGGACACAACAACTAAGAAATATAATTGTAAGCATCATGGTCACATTTTTTTGGAATCAATGTAATTGAGTTGTATACCCAAGCGACGAAGTGCATCTAGAAAATGAAACTACAACCTATTGGGATTGAGACAAACCTTATAAAACAAAAGCAACTAGGAATGATCGCTTGCCAATATCTGTTAAATAGATTTGTTGGAGGACCTTGTATTCATGAGCTAGGAATGATCGCTTGCCAATAGTTGTTGAATACATTTTTTGGAGGACCTTGTATTCATGAGCTACAGATGTATTCAACAATTTTTGGCAAGCGATCATTCTTACAGATGAATTTGACTTGGAATCGAAGGTGTGGAAGTTGCTTTGAATTGCTTGAGTACACAACCCAGTTACGTTTCCAAAAAAATGTGACCATGATGCCTACAATTATGTTTCTTAGCTATTGTGAATCTACATATTTGATAGGAGAAGCATTTGAAGTTTATGTTGTGAATCCACTAAATAGGGTCAAGATTTGATTTGGGAATGTTGGTCAGATGATCTGAGAGAAAGAATGGACAGACAGATGGAGAGAGAGATAATACAAGTGGTAGAAAGAGCCATGCCATTTGTAGGATGCCACCATCCTTTTGGTAGATCAAAGGAAAACATGGTAAGGACTATAATACACATTGTCCTCAAGAATATTATCTAGGAGTCTTTCTATCACTTGTATTATCTCTCTCTCCATCTGTCTCTCAACTCTTTCTCTCAAATCATTAGACCATCATTCTCGAATAAAATCTATTAAATCAACAAAAATAAGTTTGACCCTATTTAGTGAATTCATAGTTTCTTTTGCATTCAAGACTGGGATTAATGCATATGTAGTAGCCTGACACCAATCACCCATTACATGTCAACTATTAAAGCTTGTCAAATAGTTGTTGAGTTGTACTTCATAAGAGTTAGGTGCTCCTGCACCATAGACGGAGATGTTGATGCAAGATGTGATGTTACTGACTTCCCTCTTAGCGCCCTAGTCCACCAACTCATACATGAAACCATGGGACAAAAAAGAAAAAATGTTGGATTTAAAAGCTTTTTCAATTGGTTATTAGGAGTATGAACGAGATCTGCATGTCAGATTCAAATGAAGCCCTAAGATTCATTCAAAGCCCCCACACCAATATTGGCATGGAGGCTTCGAGTGAAGCCCCTTGGGACCTTCATTCAAAGATTTGGCTTCATTTGAAGACCCTAAAATTTAGCTTCCCCACTTTCCATGATAGAAGCCAGTTGTTTTACAAGAGTCAAAAACAATTTGTCCTCCATTGTAGAAGCCACTTGTAATACGCAGTTGTTTCATGCAAATTAGATTCCACAGAATTTACCATCAATCTCTTTCAATAGCTTAGTCCATCCTATCCACTACACAATAATTCAGAGGAATGTGCCAAGGCATTCCAAATCTTTTCCAATGTATAGACATGTGTCTTAAAATGGACCCACATATAAGATAAGATTCAATGTATATCTGCACGAAATGAAGCTGAATTCTGAAACCATTTAGCTTTCATTTATTTCAGTATGGCCCATTTAATTTGCTATATAAATGTCAAAATGCAAGAGATATTGAATTGAGTATAATAAAGTAGAGAGGAACAACCAATGTCTTTGGTAAATGCAGTGAAATTGAAGTGTGTAGCATTTGTTGCACTGTCATTATTACCAACACAAGTATCTCAGTGTGAAAGGAAGAGAAGGAAATCAAGAGGTCAGGTGAGGTATGCATTCAATGTGAGTTCAAGTAAAAGTTTGGAAGTGGAATGAGAGGAGAGGATTGAGATTGTGGAAGAGATTCTGTCTGGAGAGTGGCCTGAAAGTCTTTCTATACTCAATTTTGAGGATTTGTCAGTTTACTATGAACCACTTGTCTTCAAAGCTCAGGTAGATTTTGTTATAAATGTTTTTGTTATTATGTATTAAGTTTCAATAGATTCAAATCTAAGATTTCCAAGATGAAAAATTTACAATTTAATTTGATTGTCTCAAATTGATTTTATCAATTTTTGAAATCAAACCCATCATCATTATTATATAGATCTCAGAAAGTAGAAAAAAATTATGAACTATAATTAATTTTCATGATTCTTAATTCAGATATATAAATCAGAATTGAGGTGTCTGTAAGTGTAAGGAAGCCAAAACTTATGGACAAGAGATTTTTCTATTGAATGTTTATGGCAAAAATGATCAAAGGCCCTGTATTTGACAGTCACTGGTTTTTGACAATTTGTATAAAGTTTTCCCTTTTATCTAATACAAGCTTATGAATTTTGAATCTATTTTAGTAAAAAGAACAGCAATACGGGCATCCACTTTGGCTTCCAATAGAATCCTAGGTGGATCCATTTACCACTCAAATTTATGTTTGCTCACTCCTTAGCTTTTTCCTTGGAGTCAAGATAAATTTTAAAGAAAATATTAATAGATTATATAAATAAATCTTTTAAATTCACATATGTGCTAGTTTTAACATCTAAAAAATTTAGTTAATTTTTTTTACATTTACACTAGCCTATATCTTTTTCATAAGAAATATTTTGGTATTAATTTTTTTTTGTAAAGATTTAATTTTTTCTTATAATATATTACTATAATAAAAATATATTAAAGAAAATATTAATCGACATTGTGATGATCTATTTAGAGCTGGGTCAAAATAGATAGGTGAGGCTGTCATTGTATATGAGCAATGTTAGTATGCTAATAGAAACCAAATTTAAATAAAGCTTCTACAAACTAAACAAAATTCATAAACTTCAAGATAGACTAAGATGAGTTCTCAATTAAAAATATGAGCCATTAATGGGCTCTCTCAATGAGAAGCTCTCTTGTTGAGTGGCTTTATCTAAATGGATAGGATGTATGCTCAATATGCTTCCAAAGGCTTCAATGGATGATTGTGGATTTTTGGTGTGGATAGATGGCTTTAGTATAGATTTGGCTTTCAAAATAGCATTATAACTTTACTTCATGGATTGTGTTATTTTGCAAAGGGGAAGGATCCAATTTATAGGCAAGAGGCTTGAGGGATTGAGGGCTAAGATGCAAGGATGGGAAAAAGCTCATGGAGGGCTTAAATTGCATGAGAGGAGAGCACATGGATTGTGCTTCCTTACAACCAATCAAGGAGTGACACATGTTACATGGTGAGAGGATGGAGGAAAGGGGAAGGATGAGTCAACAAAGGAGGCTCAAGGGATAAAATCTTCATAAAGACCCTTATAATGACTTGTAAGAGCAATAAAAGGGCTTGGAAGAGTCATTTATGGCCTAGTGGACTTCATAAAGTTTTATGGTTGAGATATTTTGAGGGTGATGAGAGAAATTTCGACTTGGACTTGATTAGGAAGGTTTTAACCTTGCTTAGGCTTGTGCAAATGATTAGAGGATGGATTAGGATGGTTTAGGATTAGCTTAGGGATAGGCAAGTGGATGGCATTTAATGAGGGTGGGTGAAGGAGGAGATATTTGTTAACTTTGGCTTGGGTTAGTAAGTCTTAACCCATGTTTAGGGAATGTGACAAGGTTGGGAGGGGATTAGGATTAGGTTTAAAGACATCTTCTAGAAGAGTCTAGGCTTTGGATGAGGATGAAGACTTTCTAGAAGAGTCTAGAACTTCCTAGGATAAGATTTTATGAAATAAATAAAGTTTTATTTATTTCAAGGGTTTGGGTTGAGGAGATATTTATTAAAACTTTTTTAATAAACATGAGGATTAATATTTAATCTTAATTAAATATTTTTAGTTGGGATTAGGGGTGGAAATGATGAGATTAGCCTTTAATCAAAATTAAAGAAGGATTAGAAGATTTTGGAAGAGGTTAGTGGTCTTAAGGAAATTGGCCAAGTTTTGGGCAAAAAATAAATTTTTTATTTATTTTGGGTTTTTTGGTCAATTTATTAATTAAATAATTAATAAATAAGGAAATAATGTTTAAATAAGATTTAAACATTTTTGGGAGGGATTCCTTAATTAAATATTTTTAATTAAGATAAAGGGATTTAATGGCATAAAAATTAATTAATTAATTAATTAATTAATTAATAAATGATGATGTCATTAGGACTTTTTTCAAAAAATAAAAATACTTTATTTTTTAAAGGATTTTTAGGTGTCTACATTTTTCCCCTCTTTGATGTGATGCCACAAGTGGCATGGCATCAAAGATAAGAAAATAAGATGCCCAAGGCTAGAGCAGAAGAGGAGAGAATGGACTGTGAGATGCCCCCTCAAGAAGGCAGCGGGGAGAGAAAGCGAGGCTCGATGGCTTCTTGAAAAATACAAGAATCTAGGATGAGCAAGGAGACTCAGATTGGATTAAGAGAAGAGGTTTAGTTAGCTCAAACTCTCACTATGGGAGAATGATAAAGGGAGAATCAGAGGCACAAGAGGAAGCAAGCTTAAGATCTCAGGGATTGCAAAGGATGAAGGAGCGGAGCGCTATAAAAGGAATCTAGGATAGGGAGATGGATGAGGGGATTATAAAGCTGATGCAACAGGATTTCAAAGAGTCAGATTAGCAGAAGATGGGTTTCGAAGATCCCTAGGACTAGGATTGTGGATCTTGAAAGATGAGGCTTGGTGGATTGATTTGAATTGCTGGATCCCTAAGACTAGGATTGTGGATCCCTAGAGATACTGATGCATAAGTTGGGGTAGGAGAGATGGATTTTGGATATGGATGGGGGATAATGGAGATGAAGGAAAACCATTGAAGCTTTTTGAGCGGGGGGATACTTCAAAGAGAAGTACCACCATGTAGTTGAGCACTAGATTTGCTATAGGACTGTTGGTTAATTGCCAAGGTTACCAAGAACATCAAGGCCTTTTCACCAACTGTCCAGAGGACTGATGAACTGACTCAAAAAAAACATGCAAGGATTGCCCCAGTATCACACATGAATCCCAGAGGAAGCAGTGTGGAAACGACACTGGGTAACCCATAAGCAAAAAATAAAACAAGCAAAAGACATGATCAAGACCTTACACTTTGATTGCCCCATTCACTGTATGCCATGATATGGAAGATCGTGGCAACCTTGAGGAGGGAACAAGGAGATTGCTTGGAAAAGATATTTCAAGACCCAATAGGGAAGAGTCCAAATCAAAAGAAAGCGAAAATCCAAAAGAGAACTGTTTGCCAACGAGATGGGTAGGACGAGGTACTAACGGACCAAGATCAGACATGAGGAAAGCTATATCCTGCAAGGACCTATCAGAGAGCACCTAAGCTATTGGATCTAGATGAGTGATGCATCTAGCAAGCTGAACTAAGAAGGATAACACTTTGGTGACAGGAAATCTAGCTAAAGGATGCATTGGAATAGCTAACCAAGATGTGTGATGGGTGCAAGATGCTGATCAAGGAGGAACTAACATAGAAGCTAGATAGATGCAATGGTACTAAGCTAAAGAGGATGTACAAGCTGACTGACCAAGATATTTACAAGTTGAAGCTGACCAAGATATTTACAAGCAGGAAAAAGCTCAAGATGATAGGATAGTAGGATGGTTCGATGTTGTGCAAGATGCGAAAGCTAAGGGTGGGGTGATAGCGAAAGATATGGATTTGGCAGGATGCATCCAATGATGATGAGAGATTTTGTGACCAAGGATAGCTAGAGGAGAAGGATGAGATGGCTGGATAGGATGGTAGATAGCTAGGATTATGATGGATATAAAGAGATGACATTGGGTTTGCATGAGGATAGCCTAGAGCTAGATACCAATGACAAGGGAGGATGGACAAGATAAGATCTCCAAGGAATATAGTGCCCCCAATCAGAAGATAACATGCGGAAGGAGGTCTTATGATGGATGTGATAGGATTGAAGCTAGGATGGAAAAAGCTGAAGGGGCTAGGGAGATGGATGATAGCTGAGATGATTGGCTGAAGCTGCATAAGATTAGTGGATGGTGTGAGATGGAAGCTGGAGGATGGAGGATAGGTAGATAGATTGGAAGATGGAGTTGGATGTCAAGAGATGACCAAAAGCATGAGGGTGATAGGCTAAGCTGGGGATGGCGGGATTACACATGACGCTTGTTTGCCAAGTTTTCATCATGGTACTTGTCCAAGGCGCTTGAATTGCCAAGTTTTCACCAGTGGACGCTTTATTTTTCTTTTCTTTTTTGACTTTTTGACTTTGGACTTTAGCTGGAATGATTTTGGCTTTCTTAAGCTATTTTGGCTTTTTTGGGATTTTTCACTGGCTGTTGGAATGTTCAATTTTGTTGCTAGCTGTTGGTACACCGGATGTGTGATTTATGCAATAGATCGAATTAGATGGGATTGATGGTAGCAGATGGAGGGATGAAAATGCTGGAAAGGAGCATGAGATGGGGATGCTTGCAAGAGCAACATTGGCACATATTGGAATGGGTATGAAAAGAGCATATGGGGGATAGATGGTAGATGCAGGCGTGATGGAGGATTTGTGGAAGCGTGCTTGGGGATATAGGAACCCAAGATGGAGTTAGGAGATGGGGGACATGAGTCACTAGATGGGGGATTAGCAATGGTGGATGCCATTATGCATTGGGTTTCAACTTTTTTCTTGGGGATCCGCATGGTTTTGGATTTTCTTTTCATAGGCTTTTGCATTGTTTTGCATTCTTTGATTGAATTTTTCCTTTTTGGAGTATGTCTTTTAGAATAGACATATGATTGGCTAGGATGTGGATTTTTAGCTTTATGCATTTTGAAGTTGGCATTCACATTGTTGTAGTAAGCTTTGGGAAGATGGTTAGGAGAAGCTTTGTGAGATGGAGAGGATATGAAAGAGCATGTAGGGGGATGATGATGGATGATGTGCCTTGATATGTGCCTTTGTTGATCTTGCATAGAAATGGATGGAATAAGATTTTTATGATGGCTGATAGGAGGATGGAGGATGGTAGATTTTGGGACATAGGGACCCAAAATGGATTTAGCGGATGAAGGGGGGATATGGTAGGTTGTTTTGGGTTGCAAAGATGGTGGAGGGGGGATGACATAAGATTTCTTGAAGGAGTGATGGGAGGCTGGCATGGTGGGCTTGGAGATAGGCTTGGTTTGGGGGTGTGGTGTACCAACACCTTTAGATGGTGAGCCTTTGGATACATATCCAAGACCATGAAATCCTAGATTTTTTTGTGCAATAATAGGCTCTCTAATTCCTTGCTCTTGTGGTCCTAAACCTTGACCTTGATAATTCCATCGATTGAGCATTTGAACAAGCTGAGGAAACTTTTTGCTTGCAGAAAATGGTAGAAGTGATTTATTAGGTGTATTGCAATGGGGAGATATTGTTCTTAATTCTTCTGCTGAGAGAGAGCCACCGTGGATGAATGTAAGTGAACCAAGAGGGAAGATTATAGATGGTGGAATAGCTTGGATAGGTGGTAAGATGGAAGCATGGAGTGGGGAAGATGGAAGGATAGGATCTTGATGTAGCTGGTGGGATGACAAGATATCTTGTAGTGGAGGAGATATGGCTTGACATTTTGGAGATGGAGGAGATGGTGACTGCACTATGGATGGAAGACATGGTATGATGATATCTTCATTTATGCTTTGGGGGATGTCAACATGCATTTGGGCAGGATCTTGATAGGATTGGTTTGGAGTGGATGGTGTGATAGGAGGTGAAGGGATGGATTCTTCAAAGGCAGCGGATGGATAGATGGGAGATTCAGTAGTGGAGATGGGTGAGTAGAAGATGGATGCATAAGGGTCATTACGAGAGATTTGGGAAATGCTTGGAGGCAATGTGGATAGGATTTGGAGGGATTTGATACATGGTTGGATTTTGATGCTTGCGAGAAGTGGAAGGATTTTAAGCAATTTGATGGATGGTATGGGGATGATAGCTATGGGAGATGGAGGTGATATTATAGATGGGGAAGCTTCATCACTGACTACTTCACATGGTTGGATTAGATGACATGGCTTATCGACTGTTGGAGGCAACTTTTCTTGTATTTCCTCTAGGAGATTCCTTGGAGACTCGTGTGTCGAAGGTGGAGGTGGATTGACAGGAATAGCTAGTGTGATGGGGGTGGAAGATTGGAAGCTTGGTTGATGGGGTGATGGAGGGGAAGCTGGAATATCAGATGGCATGACTAGATAGTTTGGAATAACTCTTGGATTTTGGGGGATGTTTGGGGGAATGTTTCCAAGGCTTTCAATATACCCATCATAGTCAACAAGATTTTCATCATCATTGGAATAGGAGGTGGCAGGAGCAAGGAAAATGCGACCAAACACATCATGATAGGATTGGTACTTCATGCTTTGATGATGAGTTTTTTGGGGATGGGGTCTTGCGTATGGATGAACACGAAAGCTCATGGTCGGATTTGGATTAAGCTCAAATTTTGGATTGGCTGATGAAGGATTTTCTAGGGAGAGTCAAAGCTGTATGACAGACCTAAGGAGGATTGGCTAGAGATTTTTGGCTTTCCTGTGGATGGAAGACTTCAAGGGCATGTTGTAAAAAAGTGAGAGTTTTGCTTTCCTATGCACTGGATTGGTGGAGATTGTGTCAACTTAAGGATAGACCAATGATCCTATGGGCATGACACGAGATTGGCCACTTGTGGATCCCAACCTTTAACTCAAGGTGATGAGGGATAACAAGTGACAAAGCTAGATTACCCTAGACAAAGCTCTGTCAAAGGGACAACCTTGGTGAGGCTGGTGGATTGGTCAGATTGATTGGATAGAAAATTCTAGCAGAATGACAACAACTCTCTAAAGGCTTGGGTGTGATTTTGGATTGGGTTGCTAGCTGGCTGGGGGGGATGATTTGGAGAGACTTTGGATTTGGGATTGTTCTAAAGCAAGGAACTAGACAGATTCGGTTGCAACGGGGGAGCTTGGATGATTTTCTAATGAGGCAGTGACTACACTAAGTATGCCTTGAGCTGGGAGATTTTTTCTTTTTTGGGATTTTGACCAAAGTTGGCAAACATTCATTCAAAAGATATGAACAAACAAGCAGACAAAATTTTGGACCAAGCACGTCAAACACACCAACATCCTAGGAAGATTTCTACAAGGATGAAATTTTTTATAGCTAGGGATTCCTCGATATACGCAAGGTACGTGAGGCCCAAATCCATAGATGAAACCAAAATGATGTCACACAGCCGAGAGGAGCGGTAACCCACTTCTCCTCTTTCACTTCTCAAGGGTATAAATTTCCTTGAGGCTTAGCCCGAGTGACAAAATTTTGATTCCAAGAGAGGTGTCTTTGGATTCACCTCCCAATTTTTATACTCCGCCGGAACGCTGGAGTTGAGGTCGTCCCAAGGGGTGATGAAATCCCCAAGCAGGCCTCCTAAAAGTGTAAAACAAGACCACATACATGATCTTGGGCTTTAAAAGACACGCGTTCATTCCAATTGATGATTTAGATTTTGTAAGCTATGATTGAAGACACTTGTGATTATGGCATACAATGTTCATTCCAATTTGACAGCGTCGTTAGCATAATGGAAGTCGAGAGATCGTCAACATAAGAAATGTGAGCGTCATTGAAAATGCATCAAAACCATGCGATGTTCATTGAT
Organism: Cupressus sempervirens; assembly: GCA_028749045.1. Lineage (NCBI taxonomy): Eukaryota > Viridiplantae > Streptophyta > Pinopsida > Cupressales > Cupressaceae > Cupressus > Cupressus sempervirens. The sequence continues at coordinate 590,636,565 of CM053790.1, forward strand.
TGTTAGGCATTCAAGATTGAGTGTGAGTTTGTTTTAAGCCTAAAACAAAGATATGTGAAACTCGATTTGTCAAGCACGCACCCGGAGGCCCTCCATGTCAAAATTTGTCCAATTTTTATGCCCAAATGAAGTGTGAGCGAGATTAATGCACATTCAAAGAATTTTCTAACTTAGAAAAACCACTAAAGACCCAAGTGCCTGGAGTTTGATCTTTGTGGAGCACTTAACACCCTCTTAGGTAGACCCATCCCCATAGATGGCGCTGAGATTACAACCAATGGTTAAATTGATGGGTGATTAAAGAGGGTGAGTCCAACTACAAACTTACTAAAAGCATCTTTATTAGTGTAAAACAAGACCACATACATGATCTTGGGCTTTAAAAGACACGCGTTCATTCCAATTGATGATTTAGATTTTGTAAGCTATGATTGAAGACACTTGTGATTATGGCATACAATGTTCATTCCAATTTGACAGCGTCGTTAGCATAATGGAAGTCGAGAGATCGTCAACATAAGAAATGTGAGCGTCATTGAAAATGCATCAAAACCATGCGATGTTCATTGATTGTTAGGCATTCAAGATTGAGTGTGAGTTTGTTTTAAGCCTAAAACAAAGATATGTGAAACTCGATTTGTCAAGCACGCACCCGGAGGCCCTCCATGTCAAAATTTGTCCAATTTTTATGCCCAAATGAAGTGTGAGCGAGATTAATGCACATTCAAAGAATTTTCTAACTTAGAAAAACCACTAAAGACCCAAGTGCCTGGAGTTTGATCTTTGTGGAGCACTTAACACCCTCTTAGGTAGACCCATCCCCATAGATGGCGCTGAGATTGCAACCAATGGTTAAATTGATGGGTGATTAAAGAGGGTGAGTCCAACTACAAACTTACTAAAAGCGTCTTTATTAGTTTTTATAACTTAGAAGATTTCAAAAATGTGGATTCTTTTTATGCCCCAAAAGATGATAATTTGATCAATGGCATTCAAGATTGGATTTTTTGTTTTAATCATGCATTGAAAAAAAAAAAAAAAAAAACTTGATTTTAATCCATGGCACTCAAGAGTGATTTTAGCAACATGCATTCAAAGACAAGTGATTAAACATTCAAATTTTTTTCCTTTAAGCATTCAAGATTGAGATTTTGTGTGTTGTTTTAAGAACTTTGAAGTGCTTTGTTTTAACCTTAGATCATTCAAGATTGTTTTGGACTCAAAAGTGAAAATGACTCTTTGGACTTTGGTTTTCATTCAAGATTTTGTGTTCTAGTTTGCATATTTTAAGCCCAAAAATGATATTCCTAGATTGTTTTCATGCATGAAAAACCTAAGAAACATTCAAGATTTTGCAACAAGACATTTGTTTGGAACAAATAACAAAGCTTTTAGGACAATTTTTGGCAACCATTTAGGAGTCTTAGTTTTCATGAGATTTTTAAAAGAACTTTAAAATATTTGAAAATGAGGTTCATTTTATCCTTGATTGATGCTTTGAGTTTGATTTAGATTTTAGTGTGCACTTAGTGTTGATTTTGAACCTTTTGAAATGGAAACTTGAAGTTCTTTTTAAATTCCCAAAAATGAAGTGTTCCTAACTTTGCATGAATGCATCTAAAACCTTGATGTTGCAAGGATGCAAATGATTAGATTGGTTTAGTTTCACTTGTTAAAAGATTTTTTCTTTTTTGCAAATTTTTAATTTTTTAATGGATTTAAGTATGATTTGGGGGTTCATTTTAAGCACTAAAAAGAAGTGTGTATGATTTTGCTTCCTTGAAAAAAAATGGCCAAAATCTCCCACAAGAAGAAGAAGAAGAAGTAGATGGAATAAGAAGAATATAGACAAGAAGAGGAAGAAGAATTCCAAGTGCTTTGTCCACCTATAAGCTTGAAAAATTTGCAAATACTATGAGATAGACTATGAGTTCCTTTGTCTTCTTCATGCTCGTGTGGACCTACAAAACCAATTTATACAATCCTACCAATCACAAAAACAAGCAAAATTAGCCAAAATCAGCAAATGACATACAAAACTTGACTAAAAAAGCTAATGAAGATGACCCATGCAGGGTCCCACCGGGCGTGCCAAAATGTATATGAGCAATGTTAGTATGCTAATAGAAACCAAATTTAAATAAAGCTTATACAAACTAAACAAAATTCATAAACTTTAAGATAGACTAAGATGAGCTCTCAATTGAAAATATGAGCCATTAATGGACTCTCTCAATGAGAAGCTCTCTTGTTGAGTGGCTTTATCTAAATGGATAGGATGTATGCTCAATATGCTTCCAAAGGCTTCAATGGATGATTGTGGATTTTTGGTGTGGATAGATGGCTTTAGTATGGATTTGGCTCTCAAAATAGCATTATAACTTTACTTCATGGATTGTGTTATTTTGCAAAGGGGAAGGATCCAATTTATAGGCAAGAGGCTTGAGGGATTGAGGGCTAAGATGCAAGGATGGGAAAAAGCTCATGGAGGGCTTAGATTGCATGAGAGGAGAGCACATGGATTGTGCTTCCTTACAACCAATCAAGGAGTGACACATGTCACATGGTGAGAGGATGGAGGAAAGGGGAAGGATGAGTCAACAAAGGAGGCTCAAGGGATAAAATCTTCATAAAGACCCTCATAATGACTTGTAAGAGCAATAAAAGGGCTTGGAAGAGTCATTTATGGCCTAGTGGACTTCATAAAGTTTTATGGTTGAGATATTTTGAGGGTGATGAGAGCAATTTCGACTTGGACTTGATTAGGAAGGTTTTAACCTTGCTTAGGCTTGTGCAAATGATTAGAGGATGGATTAGGATGGTTTAGGATTAGCTTAGGGATAGGCAAGTGGATGGCATTTAATGAGGGTGGGTGAAGGAGGAGATATTTGTTAACTTTGGCTTGGGTTAGTAAGTCTTAACCCATGTTTAGGGAATGTGACAAGGTTAGGAGGGGATTAGGATTAGGTTTAAAGACATCTTCTAGAAGAGTCTAGGCTTTGGATAAGGATGAAGACTTTCTAGAAGAGTCTAGAACTTCCTAGGATAAAATTTTATGAAATAAATAAAGTTTTATTTATTTCAAGGGTTTGGGTTGAGGAGATATTTATTAAAACTTTTTTAATAAACATGAGGATTAATATTTAATCTTAATTAAATATTTTTAGTTGGGATTAGGGGTAGGAAATGATGAGATTAGCCTTTAATCAAAATTAAAGAAGGATTAGAAGATTTTGGAAGAGGTTAGTGGTCTTAAGGAAATTGGCCAAGTTTTGGGCAAAAAATAAATTTTTTATTTATTTTGGGTTTTTTGGTCAATTTATTAATTAAATAATTAATAAATAAGGAAATAATGTTTAAATAAGATTTAAACATTTTTGGGAGGGATTCCTTAATTAAATATTTTTAATTAAGATAAAGGGATTTAATGGCATAAAAATTAATTAATTAATTAATTAAATAATTAATTAATAAATGATGATGTCATTAGGACTTTTTTCAAAAAATAAAAATACTTTATTTTTTAAAGGATTTTTAGGTGTCTACAGTCATCAAGGTTCAAATTTTCACTGGTCCATTGTACTTATAGATTTGTGTCTATGTTGGGTGGCTATGCTGAGGAACTTGAATGACTAAAGTATTTGGCAGTCTTAAATTGAAAAAACAAATGAGTAGTCTAAAGTCTTAAAATTAAAAATAAACACAATTGAATTTATAAAATTGGCATTGAAAAATGTTACCATAGTGACCTTACTTTCTATTAAGAATTTTGTTTTGTCCTGATTGCCATGCAGTTACAAATTCTGAATAGGTGGTGGAATTAAAGATTTCTCCAGATAAAATGACAAGAATTAGATGGCAGGTTTCAAGGATTAATACAAGCCGCGCACGTTGCAGCCCTATATGATTGCTTTCACAACCTACCATCTTAGTGCATTTTTTCTATATGTATGCTAATTTGATTTAAGGAACTGTCAGGCTATGTAATTGTATGATTTGATCATGAGCAAAACTTTGTGGAATAATGAAATATGATACAAGAAACAAGGAATATGCACTATGTTTCAATGAATTTTTAAAAATGTCAAGGTTGATTTTGCAAGATGAGCATCATAGAACTTTACAAAATTATGAAGACAAGGAAGATTTTGTGTTGCTGAACAAGAAAGCATATTTCTAACTGAAGTATTGACATAAAAAAATTAGTAACTGTCCTAGAAAGTAATCTTGATGAAAGAGAGCATATTCTTAAAGTAGTGACTTGGTAGAAATCCATTAAAAGTGTCCATTAAAAAGCACAATACAGCCTGAATATGTCAGCATATGGCAGAGAGTTTTACATGGCATTCCTGGGATAAATAGAATAGTAGTCAAGCCCTATTCAAGAATGAAAAATCTTGTTATTTTCCAAGGAGAGGACTTCTATCAAGACGAATCATTAACTGTGGAGTGCACTTTGTAACAGACACAAAAGATTGCATGAAAGTTGTCAAAGGGGTGCAGAAGATGCTCACTTTTTCCTTGCAGAGTAACAAGTAGTTGGTGTTGTTGTTTCTATTAGTGTGAATTATGAAAAGTAGCCAATTACATTTGATAAGAAACTTAGTGTCAATTTAGACGACATCCATTTCAAAGGAAGAAGACCTGATAAAGATAAGGCTCTTCAAGTTGTAAGGAGATCAAAAGTGTTCAAAATTCTAGAACCCTACATAGTCGAGAGAAGACAGAGTGTGTAGAGTTTCCCCTAATAGTTGAGATCATGAACATAATCCAAATAGGAAATTCGTGGAAAGTCACATAGTATGAGTGAAGAATCTAATGAGATGATACACTGCATATCATAAAAAGGATGCCCCAAAAAAGAGTTACAGACTACAATCCTTATCCCTAATTATGTAATCTGATCTATGCCAAAAGCTAATCATGTCACTAAAAATCTCTTTGACTCCCTAAAATCTCTACCCTTAGTTTCACCATTTTAAGATTTATGTATTCACCCATGTTTTATACAATTTTTTACATTTTTCTGTGCAATTTTCCAATCATTCCCTCAATAGACATACCCGTAGTATATGGTAATAACTTGAAAGATTGACCACATTATGACCATTTTGACTGTGATGTTAAACGATGTCTTTCATGGGCTATATAATTGAGATATTGAATAAGTTTCAGGAAGGTCCATTTTTATTATGGTGTGTGATGTGGTCTTGTTGAATAAAAGATTTGGAAAAAAATGTGTGCAATGTAAATGGCATTCAACTATGAGTGTTGTGGCCTGCCACCCAACTCATTTGTTCCCCAATACTATGAGAAGAAATCTCTTCAAAGATTTATGTAATGTTGTTTGGCTTCCTATAAATGCCTATGCAACCATCTAATTCAAGTAAAATATCAGAAATTCAGAGATAAAAGTTGTTTCTTTGAAATGCAAACATATTAGTTCTTGCCGTAGGTAGGATACTAATGGAATCACATGGAACTCCTCAAAATTTTAGACGTGCCCTCAAAATTTCTACAATCAAACGCACCAGATCAGATGTGTCGTTGCGCCAAGACATGCCCTCGCACCAATGTTGATGGAGACCCTAGTGCCAATGTTGATGACCCTCGTGCCAATGTTGATGGAGACCCTCGCTCACACCAAAGCCAAATGAACCTCGCGCAAAAGCCAAATGAAATGTTTTGCCCTTTTTTTTTGTTTTATGCTTCCCTGTGTGTCACAATTTCGACAAAACTAATTGGTCGCAATTGCGACCAACACGGGCTAGTTATTAAAAAAAACAAAAATTTTCCCATTTAAAAAACTTGGTCGCAATTTTTGGTCACAAAATGACCTCAAATGCTTAAGTGCTTGATGCTGCCATGGCTAATCAATAGGTAATGAAAAACTTCAAAAAAAATTACTACAATTTTTTCTCAAAATCGCTCTATTTCTCTACAATTCACTTGATCACGACAATACTTTAAAAAATTTGATGAAAAATGAATTTGATCTCCTACCTTTTGATAACATTTCCCATTAATGCTTAATATAAAAGTATCATTATGTATGATAGTATGTGTTAGTTTGTGACAGCCTGTCATCCACTATCTATTCAATTCACTCGGTGAATGCTTCATAACTCGGTAACCAAACGTGGCTCAGTAGAGTCCATGATCCAACCTAACTTAGTGATAACTAATATAATCTTCTGTGATCCCTTTGTATCTTGAATACTTATTTGGATCTTTGCTTTTTTTCAACTTTAGACCTATTTAGATGTGATTGTGATAATGCAGTTCCACTCTTTGCTTAAGAACTTAATTGGAAATGGTGGAGTCACCTACTTCTTGAGTGACATGACCATCATTTCTTGGACTTTCTTCTTCAGTGGATTTAGGAATCCATTGCTGCCTCATTTTATTTCTAATGTTATCTACCTTAGCTTTCTTTTCATCTTCAATTATACTAGTATTCATACAATTCTTGGCTAGATGACCAAGTTTTGTACAAGTGAAACATCTTATGGTGGTATCTCTTTTCCTTGTGTGATGTTTAACATAGTTCATGCCAATGTTTCCATACTCTCCACAGTAATGACATCTGCACTAGGTGTTGTAGTCCCAACCAAATATTGCCTTCAGGATTTTTTCTGCTAGATTGAAAGTCTTGGTTTTGTAGTTTGATGCCTTGTGACCTTGTTTCTTGCATTTGTGACATTTGCCTTCAAATTTTGGTTTCTCTTTACATTCATTAGCCTTGCAACCATGCTGATTGCAATTATAACATTTTCCATTGAATTTTTCTTTACCATTACTCCAACATTTGTTTAATGTATGACATATCTTACCATAGTGATTGCCAGTAGGTCTTTGATTCCTTTGAGCACATTGTTGGGAGGATTCACCTTCTTCTTTGTATCCAATTCATGCTTTACCTTTTTGTCTATAGATATTTTGATCATTCAGTTGATTCAATTGATTCATGTCTTCTTAGGATTTCATCATTCTTTCATTAATTTTCTTTTCAGTTTTTAGGTCATTCTTCAATATTTCACTGATTTTCTTTTCAGATCTCAACTCACTTCTGATGCTCTCATTGATTTGTCTTTTTGAATTTAGATTAGTCCTTAATCTTTCATTGATCTATCTTTGACTCATGATTTCTTCATTTGCATTAGAGATTTGATCCATAAGATCTTCATGCTGAATGGATTGGTTCTAGATCTCATTGTTTCGGCCATCCATTTCTTCTTTCATCTTGTTTGTTTGCTCCAAGATTTTACATAGCCTTATTGACTAAATTTCTTGTTCTCTTTTGAGCTTTCTTATTTCTTCTTGTAGGGAACCATTCTTCTCTAAGATTTCTTTGATTGCATGATTCACTTCACTTGAACTACTTGAAGGGAAAATATCTTCAATCTTTTCTTCAATGTACTAGTGATCATTCATCTAATTTGCAAGTTCCTTCCTTCTTTTCAAAGATTGGGAAAGTTTCTCCTTGGCTTTCTTGAGTTGTACGAAGGCCATTTCTAGATCTATCTTTTCATTGTCAATTGCCTTATCAAGTTTGAATATCTCCATTGTCCTTGATCTTTGCTCAAGCTAATAAGCTTTATCCTTGAGAACTGCAAATGCTCTGATACCAATTGTTGGAAATATTCAAGACTATGCTAGGTTACTGAGAGGGGAGGGGTGAATTAGTAACCTCAAAAACTTTACTAAATTTAGAGCTTAGTTCCAATAATAAAAATCATTAAATCGGATCTAACTGCATGAATAAGAAACTGAAAATATATTCATTCATAACACATGAACACACTGATTTGGTAACCCAGAAACCTTCAAAATAGAAAGTAAAATTAGGGTGGGGATGATACCTACAAAACTTCAATACTGCAACATAAAGTTGGCCTGTTAAGGCTTACAATGACCATTTTTGATGATCTACCCTATTAGGATCAATTAGGACTGCTAGGTCCACCTTGTTAGAGGATTTGAAAATATACAACAAAGTATGCACTCTGTAAAGAGATTTGAAAAAGACTATTAAGTCTACCTTGTTAGAGGATTTGAACTAGTTCACATGTTAGAATGAAACAGTTGATCGTTGGCTTACAACTGATTTGTTGACAGAGATTCTTTGAAGTATTGATCACCTTTTCGTGATAGATATGAATTTATTGCTCTTTTGTTGATATGGCCTTACAATATACTTTGTTATTGATTTGCATTTGCATGCATTCATACAATCATATATTCATTCCTTTTCATGCATATATTAGATATGATACAAAACTTTACATGTATATATCAATCCAATTTACAAAACTACAAAGTCGACCAATATACAAGTTATAACCAATAATACAAAGTTGGCTCGAACGAAGACACTTGGGTTATGAAGATTGACTTCATAAAGTGCTGATACATAGCATCCACTTTCATTACTCATCATCATCATGCATTCAGTATAAGTAGAGGCTCGATCCATACTAATCATCTCAAAGTAGTCTCGAACTCAATCTACACTGGTGACTCGGTAGATACTGTGTAACTTGGTAGAAATTGAATTACATGTTTACCATATCTAAACTTGGTAAACACTAACTTCACTTCACTAAACTATTGGCTTAGTTTGATCTGGGAAGCTTGGTAACCACTGGGATGTCCAATAGGAACTATAAAGCTTGGTGGCTATTGAATTACATGACAAACACTATAGACTATTCAATGAACTTGGTTGTCATACAGAATCTAAATAAGTGTTTTCAATAATAACAAACTTGACTTAATGTCAACAGTAGTGTGTAAAGGACAATGGTCAATGAATAATGTTTTCCTCATATATATCTATATCAATTCATTTTGTTGTGTCGATTATGTCTGCTGTAGCAAATGCTCTGAGACATCGGGACTTGAAACCCTCTCTCATGAAGGCTAGTTGAATATGGTTTATGTAACATCTATTCCACTGGGATACGATAAGAAATAGTCATTAATCTTATGCTCTCAACAAGTTTTTAATTGCTACATCATTTTTTTTTTATGTTGTAGATTTTTGTGATTTTTTGTTACCTTCAATCATTTTGTTTATATTTATGTTCTTCTATGGCTTATTGTGTAGGACAAATCATGACTATGAGACCATACTTTAAGAGTAATTATTAGGTAGTTTGTGTCATAGAAATAAAATGGGACTTTTTTTTTGTTGTCTATTATCTATTATACTTTTTAGAGTACTTATAAGTCCTATATTTTATGACACAAGACTTCAGAGGACTTGTGTTCTTGAATAAGATCACAATTTCAAATCTCATTCAAGTGACTATTGACCTAAGGAACCTTCCCTAGACCTATCACTATTGACATGATTGTAATTAATGCAACAAAAAATGAGGATGATACATATATCTAACAAAGCCATACAGCTCAAGGGCCCAATCGATATTCATGGGGCCATATTTTTTTTATGGTGCAGGGGGGTAGCATAGGCATCCATGCCATGTCTAATGAACTGGATGGGTGGCCATTGCCAAGATATGGCATCAAGGAAAAGGTAAATACTCCCATACTCTTCTCCAATAGTGTCTCTCCTAGAATTTTTTAAGTGTTATCATTAATGGCAGCATCTTGTGTGCATTAATGTAAACTTTGGTGTAGTGAAGCATGAGCAATCCATAAATACTAATTGGTAAAGCATGAAAAGTGTGGAGGTATGAAGAGCTTGTGATATGGAGTGGAAAAGGATGACAAGTTTAATATGTACAAAGGAGTATTTGAAGTTTGATATGTACAATAGAGTATCTAAAATTCAATATGCAGGAATTCAATAAAACATGAGAAGTACTAAGACATGAATATGCAATAACCTTTGAACCTTGAAGTGAGAAAACATATTTGAAGTGTTGTATTGTGTACAAGCCTAATTTCTCTAATGTATGGTGGTAATATTTAGGAAATATGGTAGTGCATCCAAAATATGTAAGCATGGGAAGTTGAAATATGTAGGAAAGATCTTTTGAAGTCCTAATGAGAATATGATCCATAATCCTCTGCATAAAAAGAAACTAGTTGCAGAATTTTACATTTTCCATAAACAATGATTTAATTTAAAAACTTGGAAATTAGTTGAAATGATTTAACTAGCAATTTGATCTCTTTTTCCTTCCTCTCAACCTTGTTTCAACTTGTCTTCAATAGGAAGTTCAAAGAAGCCTCTTGTTGCTTTTCTTGCATTCTCCACCACATCTAGAGGAATACCAGGATTCATGGCCACCTACAAGAAAACAATCAAAAATAAATAATGTTAAACTAAGAAATTATTCATCTCACAATCCCTATCTCACAAAACTAAGAAAACTTGTTGCCCAACCCTATCTCACAAAATCATTTCATTTGCCTAAACAAAAGTAGCAGCAGTAATAGAGGCCTAACATCTTATGATCAAATTGGACATGAATCACTTCTGGTGCCCCAATGCTACTTTCTCCCTACTTTGTACTTTGTACCCAAGGTAGTATTATGTAATAGTAGTAAAGAACGTTCATAGAGATGAATTAGGTTTAAATTCCAACCACAATTAGTGATAAGATGACTAAGAAAAGTAACAAAAAATGAACAAGAAATCTAACAAATTATCAAACTCTATACTCGAGGTTTCTGATGTACCAATAGTAAGGACCATTCAGAGAGTTCAATCAGGATTAATTTCCCACCAAAATTAGTGATGAGATGACTATGAAATGTAACTGACAAAAATGTAGTGAGTCCAAGAAAAGTAAAGTTTGATGTAGCACCCAAACCATATCCCACGTACTCCCTCACCAAAGTTCAGTAAAAACACATGCTAAACTATGTGAAATTTCTCGTCTTGGGCATCTACACATGAATTTATGTATAGTCCATAATAGAGATGTGCATAATTAATTTTATATAGTCCAAATTATATTATGACCCAAGTTGGTCAAAATTTTGACCAACTTGGGAATAGTTTGGATATTTTTAACTTGGGTAAATGATGTTGGTCAAAATTTTGACCAAATCAAGATTTTATTTTTTTTGCAACCAACACGGGCATGAAAACAAAAAATAAGGAGGATTCATAGCTTTGGTCAAAAAAATTGGTAGAAAAATGGGTGCAAATGTACTAGTGTGAGGATTGAATACGTGGAACATAACAAAAGATTTGATACTTAGAGTAAGAAAATTAGAAGGATAAGGAGAATATCCTTGTTGAGCTACAAAGATACATTTGATTAGGAAGGATCAAACATACAAGCCAAAATTGATTTTCGTAATCAGCAATTCAATTGTATCAGAAATTGGGTCATTTAATTGTTACTCTCTAACCATTGTAGCATTGATCTAAATCTCTTAATAGAGTTGCGTTAATAGCTATTTGTAAATCGACTAACAAGGTGGCATTTCTATTTGAAGTGTCTTAAAGACCTCTAACAAGGCCACTCCTAATAAGGTGATTAAATCCTCTAACAAGGTCACACCTAACAATGTGTTTTGTAAATTTTAACAAGGTTGGATCCTAACATGGCTCACTTCAAAAGAGTGAAAATTAGTAACTAGTTACAATTGGGGGGTTTTTCCCAAATTGGGTTTCCACGTTAAATCTTGATGTCATTTGTGTTCATGATATTTATTTATGTGTATGAAACTAAGTTAAACTTAAGTTTAATCACATTAAGATCAATATATTCAGTTATTGTAAAGTTAAAATTTGATTCTCATTATTTGTCAAGTTACAACATTTGCTAGTGTAAACTGAGTGCATGTGTGTTTGTCAAGTAACATCATAATACAATTTAATCAGAGTTTATATTTTGATTGACATCTAAGGAATTTGTGATTTATTTTTGTAGTAACTAATTTACCCCTCCCCTCACAGTTACCCCTCTTATATTTCCAATAAAGGTTTCATGTTCTCTCTTAAGTCCTTTTATCTCTCTGCTCATAATGTTGTCATTCTCGTGCAATTTTGATATTGTTGCATTCTATCACCAGTTTTTCGCTGTCAAATAGTCCTTATGTACCAATTTTATTGTGTTGTGTGTCATTTTTCTAGACCATGCTAGGTTACTAAGAGGGCAGGGGTGAATCAATAACCTTAAAAACTTTACCAAATTCATATCTTAATTGCAATAATCCAATTACCATTTAATTCATTGAATCAGATCTAACTGCATGCATGAGAAACTAAAAACATAAAACATCCGTAACACTTGAACACAATAATTTGGTAACCTAGAAACCTTCCAAATAGAAAGTAAAACTAGGGTGGGGATGATACCAATAAAACTTCAATACTACAGCATAAAGTTGGCCGGTTAAGGCTTACAATGATCACTTCTAATGATCTAACCTATTAGGAGCAATTAGAACTACTAGGTCCACCTTGTTAGAGGTTTTACAAACACACGATGAAGTATGCACTCTATTAAGAGATTTAAGAAAAGACTATTAAGTCTACTTTGTTAAAGGATTTAGATTGGTTCACCTATTAGGATGAAACAGTAGATATATGAATTACAACTAGATTTCTGATAGAGATTCTTTGAAGTTCTGATCACATTTATGTAATAGATATGACTCTACTACTCCTTTGCTGATATGGCCTTACAATACACTTTGTCTACTACTGATTCACATTCGCATGCTTCTTTTTCACATTATTATCACACTTGCATACTACCTTGGATATGATACAATACATTACATATATATCAATTTAATTTACATAATTACAAAGTTGTCCAATATACAAGTTAACACCAATATTATAAAGTCAACCCATACATAGATACTTGAGTTCTCAAGACTGACTTGGTAAAGTTCTGATACTCAACGTCCACTATCACTACTTGGCATCGCCATGCATTCAATAGAAGTAGAAGCTTGGTCCATACTAATCACTTTAATGTAGTCTTAAAATTGATCTACACTAGTGACTTGGTAAATACTGTGTAACTTGGTAGAAACTGAATTACTCATTTACCATGACTGCACTTGGTAAACACTAATCATCACATAGCTCAGTTAACACTAACTTTGCTTCACATGAACTACTAGCTTGGTAACCACTGAAATGCTTGGGTTGAACTGTTGGACTTCACACTACCTGATTCTGCTCAGTTTGAACTATTGCACTTCACACTAATTGAATTCACTTGGTAAACACTGGAATGCTCAGTAGCAACTGTAGACCTCGGTGGCTACTAAATTACATGGAAAACATTATAGACTTTTTAATGAGCTTAGTATCCATATAGAATCTAAACAAGTGTTGTCACTAATAAAAAAATTGACTAAATGTCAACAATCTCCCCCTTTGGCATTTGTGACAAAAACACTTATCAGCCAAAACTTATATACATCACAGTGTGGTACTAGCTCAGTATGGTATACTATTTTTTAGATTTTTCAAAAATTTTCTTTATAAGTATATAAAATATACTATATCTACAAATTCTCTACTATATACACTTTCTCCCTTTGCATGATTCTCCCCCATACAATATACATAGTATAACAAGTGCCTCTCCCCCTTTTATTGTCTCTCCCTATATATAGCATACTAAGTGTCTCTCCCCCTTTTTGACAATAATACCAAAGATTTATTCCAAATTTATTTACACAGAGACACCAATATAAGAAAGAAAATTAGAATGTACCTTAAGTATAAGTGCTATAGTCTTATCCTAGTTCTCTTACAAAACTTTGCATGTATGTAGAGCAATTTGAACTTCTATAGATAGTTCTATCATGTGATCTACAATGGAGAAGTTGTTGTCATGGATCAATATTTTTGAATAAACAATATGCTTCTATTGTATCCATGATGGGAAGGATCATATTCTAAATATCTATCAATGTAGATGAGATCCTTGCTTCTTCTCTCAACAACTTTGATTGCATATCTAACAAGAATTTGATCTTCATATGATGTGCAGAGCTTGAACTAGGGTCAAGTTGTAATTATTGTGTAATAGCCTTTAGATCTTCATCAATCTTAGCCATTTTGCTCTTTATTTCCTTTGTGAACTCAATAACATTATGCAAATTTCCAAAAAGTGATGTTATATTTGTGCAAAAGGTTTCAAGATTGGTCAAAATTGAGGAAAGCTCCATTTGTTGGATAGCTATTTGTTGAGAAATGTGCTCAGGCACTTTATTATCATATTTCTTTTCTACTTTCTCAATCAATTTGTCTTGACCACTAGAGTCCTCATTAAACCTCTAGACTACCTCTTCTAATTGAAACAAAATGTGTTGCGAAGTATCAACTTCAACACCTATCACCTCAGTCAAAATATTCTTGGCATCATCAATTATTTTATATTCTTTATCTCTCTCCTCTCTCAATTTCTTTTGTTTTTCCTTCTTTTGGAGGAGTTGACCAGCTCTATGCATTTGATCTGTAGTGATATTATCAAAATCCCATTTGGGAATCTCAATCTCCTCATCTAGGTTTATGTCCTCCTCTATCTCCTTACCTCTACTCAAAAATTGTGTACTCAGTTGAGCCTTAGATTCAACTGTCCTTATACGTAAAACCTTTGAATTTGGAATGGAAACAATAGTAGAGATAGTAGGACTAGCAGTAAAAAATTACATAGTCCTAATAGATGGAATACTAATTGGAATGCTTACTAAATTCAAAGCTAAAGTATTTATAGAAGTATCCAAAATTGTAGAATCCAAAATTGTACTTACTATAGAAGAATACAAAATTGTAGAACATACTATATCTATTGTTGATGATGCTGACTCAGGAGCTGAAGAAGAGGGAGGCTGAAGCTCAAAAGATGAAGTGGTAGACACTTCTATCAATGATGTGTTGAGATATGAGGGAGCAAAGAGTGATTGGACATTTGATGTATCTGATGTGGTCACAATCAAACTTGCTGAAGCTATCTTTGAACTTGATGTAGCTGCTAGTTTTATTGGAGAGTGAGGAAGTGAGGCAATGATTGTGGCTGCTATCTTCATAGGATCAGTCTCCTCATCATCTTCTTTGTCTTCCTCGATAGCTTCTTTGTCTTTATCTTCTTCAACTTCTTCATTGTCAAAATATGTTGGCTTAGTGTATGTTTCTTCTTCCTCATCATCCTTGACTTCTACAGGGAAGTCACTTTGTTTATGCAAATGATAGACATTCTTCCACATACTTGTGGCATTCTTAAGCACATGCTCTATATCCTTTATGAAAATTAAACAAGTATTGAATCTAAGAGTCATCTTATCTTCATTTTTCTTTATGGACTCTTTCACCTTAGTATCTATTATGCTGGATAGCAATTGCCTCAGGTTTTGTGCATAGATATCTTTTTTTGTTTGCATAGTAGAGTCCCATCTTGGCTTTATTTTCTCTAATAATTCATTAGAGATCTGGGAGGCTATCTGATCTAGTGAGTATTTCCATTTTCCCATCTTGGTTAGCACCAACTCTTCAACCTATTTCTTCTTAGCCTTTGTCCTAGTTTCATACTTCAATGATTTGAAGTTGGTTATGCCAGCACCTTCTTCCAATTTTTTCAATCTTTCTTGGAAGGTGGGAGGAGGTTTGCTAGAAAAAACTTCACTGCCTTTCTTCCTTGATCTTCTAGTAAAAACTATAGTGGATGGCTTGGTGATGATCACCTTGCCTTTCTTGTTCACTGGCTCTTCTTCCTTTTTTGACTCCTCTTTATCCTCTATTTCATCAACACCTTCTCCTTTACCCTCGGTTAACATAAGAGGTGTGCTTGTTTTTAGTTTAGCTATCTGCCTCTTATCTTTGTTAACCACCTATGGAAGCTTGATTTCAAGCTCTATTCTTGCCTTAGCCTTATCATATGTTCCAAAGTGTGGTGCCTTTGGATTAATATGTTCATTAATCAAGGCCTCAATTATGTATTTTACTTCATCTATATTCACCTCATAGGGAAGAGGTTTTACCCATATGACTCTAGGTTTCACTTCCTGAATGTAGACTTTGTCACAGTCTACCATGAAACAAACATCATCTTTGTAATCTTAAACCAATTTCTAGGGTATCCTAAATCTATTATTCATTTTCTCCTTGAAGACATCAAAGTAATTATCCATTATACTAACAAAATTCTCTCCCATTTCTACAATATACTCATTAATCTAATATAGCACTAGCACATCCGTTCTCCATACTACCATGCCTTTTGAAGGGAAAAAAATTTGAACATAGAAAAATAAACATGTCAACAAAAAAATAAATTTATAGGGGTTGTTCTTGGAAGTTCTAATAATTTCCATTTTTTTGTTAAATTGCTTCAACAAAAAATCTACAAGATCATATGACAGATTGTTCTTCATGACCTTGTATGCCAAATCTACTGCTTCACATGACACACTATTTAGATAGGTAGAATTGTAAATAGTGTGAGCTATCACATGTATACCAAATTTTAGTTATGCATCTATTACACTACTAATCTTCATGCCTTTGTTGTCCTACTCGACTAGGGTTTTCTTTTCTAACTCCACCCGACCTAGGGTTTTAGTGGTTTTGGGAAGGCCATTGATACGATGAATCATTTTCTCAGTAATCAAAACTGGTTGTTTAAGCCATAACTAATTGTTGTGAACTCAGCTTAGGATGTATCTGATCCATGTGATTTAAACTTCGGGGTAAGTGGGGAATGTGGGTTAAACCATTTCCTTCCAAATGTTTATGTTTAGGTTTGAGCACACCATTCACACACAGTTCACCTAGGGCATCATCCATCTCTAGGGTTTTGATTTCCTAAATTGCACACTTAAAATGAGTTTGGATATTGTTAATGAGTAGTACCTTAGGAGGGATCTGTGATTGTGCTCCATTTGGATCAAGGGTTTTAGCAACCACCAGTACAAGTTTGAAATTAGGTGCTTTCCATTTGACTCCTTAGACCAACATTTCTAACCCTTTCCTTGCTTTGATACTGCTACTTGATGCTACCATGGCTACTTAGTAAGAAATGAAAAACTTTGAAGGATTTTAGCTAT
The DNA here is from genome assembly GCA_028749045.1 of Cupressus sempervirens. NCBI lineage: Eukaryota > Viridiplantae > Streptophyta > Pinopsida > Cupressales > Cupressaceae > Cupressus > Cupressus sempervirens. The sequence continues at coordinate 590,653,563 of CM053790.1, forward strand.
AAATTTTGCTCAAAGTCACTTGATCGCTCTACAATTTGCTTGATCGCAATAACACTTAGAATTCTTGATGAAAATGAATTCAATTTCCTAATTTTTGTTAAAACTTTTCCATTAATGCTTAGTATGAAGGTAGCTATGATGAATTCATTATGCACAACATGCTATCATCCACTATCTATTTGGATTGGTTGGTAAAGGCTTCATAATTCGATAACCATGTGTGACTTGTTACTCTCGACCTTTCTTAGTAGAGTCCATGACCAAACCTTACTCAATCGATAAGTCAACTCAATGATAACTGATATCGATCTTTAGTGATCCTTTTGTATCTTGAATACTAATTTGGATCTTTGTCAACTTTCAATTGGAACTATTTGGATGTGATCTTGATAATGCAATTCTAGTTCTTCCTTGAGAACTTAGTTGGAAATGGTAGAGTCACCCACTTGTTGAGTGACATGACCATCATTTCTTGAACTAGCTTCCTTAGTAGAGTTAGGAATCCATTGCTACCACATCTACTTTTGAATGTTATCTGCTTTTACTTTCCTTTTATCTTCAACTCTACCTATATTCATGCAATTCTTGGCTAGATGACCAAGTTCTGTACAAGTGAAACATCTTATGGTGGTATCTCTCTTCCTTGTGTGATGTTTAACACAATTCATGCCAATGTGTCCATATTCTCTATGGTAATGACATCTACACCAAGTGTTATAGTCCCAAATGAATATTGCTTTCACAATTTACTTTGCTAGATTGAATGACTTGGTTCTGCAGTCTAATGCCTTATGACCTTGTTTCTTGCATTTGTGACACTTGCCTTCAAATTTTGGTTTCTCTTTGCATTCATTAGCCTTGTCACCATGCTGATTGTAATTGTAGCATTTACCATTGAATTTTTCTTTACCATTACTCCAACATCTATTTGATGTATGAACTATCTTACCACAGTGATTGCAAGTAGGTCTTTGATTCCTTTAAGAACCTTGTTTGGAGGATTCACCTTCTTCTTCTTTGTATCTAATACTTGATTTTCCTCTTGTCTATAGATATTTTTCTCATTCAGTTGATTCAATTGATTCATGTCTACTTGGGATTTCATCATTCTTTCATTGATTTTCTTTTTAGTGTTCAGGTCATTTTTCAATTTTTTATTGATTTTTTTTTTAAATCTCAGCTCACTTCTTATTCTTTCATTGATTTGTCTTTCTAAATTTAGATCATTTCTTAATCTTTCATTGATCTATCTTTGGCTCATGATTTCCTCATTTGTATTGGAGATTTGATCCATAAGATCTATATGTTGAAGGGATTGGTTCTAGATCTCATTGTTCCTTCCATCCATTTCTTCTTTCATCTTGTTCCTTTGTTCCAAGATTTCACATAGCCTTACTGACTAAATTTCTTGTTCTCTTTTGAGCTTTCTTACTTCTTCTTGTAGGAAACCATTCTTCTCTAAGATTTCTTTGATTACATCATTTTCTTCATCTAAACTGCTTGAAGGGAAAAAAGTATTCAATCTTTTCTTCAATGTTCTAATGATCATTCATTTGATTTCCAAGTTCCTTCCTTATTTTTAGGGATTGGGAAAGTTTCTCCTTAGCTTTATTGAGTTGTGCAATGGTCATTTCTAGATCTAGCTTTTCATTGTCAATTGCCTTATCAAGTGTGAACATCTCTATTATCCTTGATCTTTGCTCAAGTTGTCAAAATTTATCCTAAGAACCATAAAGCTTTGATACCAATTGTTAGAAGTATTCAAGACTATGCTAGGTTACTAAGAGGGGAGGGGTGAATTAGTAACCTTAAAAACTTTACCAAATTGAAATCTTAATTGCAATAATCCAATTACCATTTAATTCATTGAACTAGATCTAACTGTATGCATGAGAAACTAAAAACATAAAACATTCATAACACTTGAGCACAATAATTTGGTGACCTAGAAACCTTCCAAATAGAAAGTAATACTGGGGTGGGGATGATAGCCACAAAAATTCAATATTGTAGCATAAAGTTGGTTGGATAAGGCTTACAATGATCACTTCTGATGATCTTCCCTATTAGGAATAGTTAGGACTACTAGGTTTAGAGGTTTTACAAACACAAAGAGGTTTTACAAACACATAATGAAGTATGCACTCTGTTAAGAGATTTGAGAAAAGATTGTTAAGTCTACCTTGTTAAAGGATTTAGATTGGTTCACCTATTAGGATGAAACAGTAAATCTCTAACTTACAAATCGATTGTTGATAGAGATTCTTTGAAGTGTTGATCACCTTTAGGTGATAGATATGAATCTACTACTCATTTGCTGATATGGACTCAATACACTTTGTCTGCTATTGATTCACATTCGCATGCTTATTTTTCACATTATTATCACACTTGCATACTAACTTGGATATGATACAATACATTACATATATATATCAATCCAATTTACATAATTACAAAGTTGGCCAATATACAACTTAACACGAATATTACAAAGTTGGCTCATATGTAGATACTCAAGTTTTGAAGACTGACTTGGTGAAGTTTTGATACTCGGCATCCACTATAACTACTTGACATTATCATGCATTTGGTAGAAGTAGAAGCTCAGTCCATACTAATCACTTCAATGTAGTCTTCAACTTGGTCTACACTAGTGACTTGTTAAATAATGTGCAACTTGGTAGAAACTAAATTACTCATTTACCATGACTACACTCAGTAAACACTAATCATCACATAGCTTGGTTAACACTAACTTTGCTTCACATGAACTACAAATCTTGGTAACTATTGAAATGCTTGGGTTGAACTGTTGGACTTCACACTACCTGATTCTTCTTGATTTGAACAGTTGCACTTCACACTAACTGAATTCACTTGGTAACCATTGGAATGCTTGGTAGGAGCTGTAGACCTTAGTGGATACTAAATTACATGGAAAACATTATAGACTATTCAATGAGCTCGGCAGCCATACAAAATCTGAACAAGTGTTGTCACTAATAAAAAACTTGACTAAATGTCAACACCCTCATCTTCCATTTCTCCCACTCAACTGTGATACTTTCCTATAGAGGATAATTGAAAAATAACCTCACTCTAATACCATTTATTAGGGTTAACCTCAGAGATAAATAGCAATTACATGCAAATATTAACAATATCAAGAAATAATAAATCACACAAAGAAGAACACATGACACCAAGATTTAACATGATTCACCCAAACCCTGGGCTATGTCCACCAAACAACAAGTCCAATATTATTACGATCTAGTGATTACAACCTGATTACAATCTGTAATCCCTTACAGCTCAATACCACCGCAAGAAGCAATTTTGCATCACACCTTATCAAATATACCTAACCCTAAGGCCTTTTATACAAGTAATTTTATGTCACTTTAGGGTTACAACATGTCATCTATATGTCATCCATACATTGGCCACAACATTGGCCATGGCCCAAAATTTTTGAAGTATGTACAATACTTCCCTGATCAGTCACCACAAACTGACACTTGATCTATTCTATTCACTAGGCAAAAATTATCCTCTAATTTACTTAGTCTCAACAATATAAGCTCAGTCTCAACTAGGGTGCTCAATAATCTAAATTTATTGACATGTAATGAAAAATAAACAAGTCCTTATGTACTCAGCTTTTACTAGATCACTCAATCATAGTGATGACTGTCCAAGCTTTCCTAGTAAATGACTAAGTGTTTGGACACTAATAGGAAACTTAGGCATTAATATCAACACCAATATCATCTACATCTTGTGGCTTCTTGATAAAATCTTCCTTATATGTGACCATTGGGTGATCTGGGGGTGTTTATTTCTTTTCAACAGATGTTAGGTTTAGATCTTGTATCTTGGGTATGCATGACATTGAGTATCTCTTCCATTGACAATAGAGTGTGGCTTTGTAATTCTACTATTTTTACTAGTAACATACTTGCTAATGTGTTGGTTGGTTAGTTATTTGTATTATTTTTAGTGGTATCTTCTCCTTGTTCAATATTAATAGTGATATCAATCTTTGTTTCTTCTCTAAGTTTAGAAACTTTTGCTTAATCTTCTTGTCTCTCCATATCTTTAGTGGGTTCCTCTTGATTATTAATGATATCTTCAACAATTTCTTTCTCTCTATATGATGGCTTATTGGATGCACTAGGGGCAGTGTCAATTAATTCATTAATTATGAAGATGCCATCTGCATGTGATGTTCTTACCTCTAAATAGGCTTAACTTTTCTCTCCTTGAAATATTTTATGCCATATATTTATAAGATCTTTTTGTAGTATGTGCTACTCATCAACTAAAACCATAGCAGTTAATATCTACACTTAAAATTCTCTCTTTTATCTTTCCATACATATTTCAATATCATTTACAAATAACTATGGAAATAAATTTCTTAAAATATATTTTCTCAATTCCTTAACTCTATGATGTGAAAATTTCCATCTCATCAATAAATTATAATATAATTCCTTTGGTACACTATCCATAACATCTCTTATATATTTGTTATAATCTTTGAAATTATTAATGATTGTATGTTTAATCATGTTCTTGTCTTATTCCAATAATTTGGCAAATTCAAAGGGATTAATGACCACCCTTAAACATCACATACTAAGGGAAAATTAAGCTTGGAAAAAATAAGTGAACTTTGACTATTTAACACTTTTAGTCTAGGAATTAAGCTCAATGTGTGATGTTTAAGCCATCTAGGGATTAATTCTCCCAACTAGTCTAGTCTCCATCATATAATTTTTTATCTCCTAGGGAACTGTAGGAATTTAATACATTTTGCATGCAGACTTCTTCCCCAATGAACTAACCTCCATCTAAAGTTCTTTTACAGATTTATTGCTAGTGGCTAGTGTGAGTCCTTGTCTAACTTTTGGTGGTTTTTCACTCTCCTACTAGGGCTTATTTTTTTAAAACTCCCCCTAGCAATTTTAATCACTTGTTCTTATTCTTTCTCTTCTTTGGTAGTTACTAGAGTCTTAATCTCAATATCATATTTGTCTCTAACTTAAACTTCTTGAATAAAAACTAGAGCCAATGACTCTGTTAGATAATTGCAAGGGGGGTGTGGAGGGGTGAATCATTTATCCTCAGTTACCCTACAAGCCCTTGAATATTTTTAAATAAAATATGCCAAATTAACATACTAATTAATTCATCGATAATAATAGTAAATTTATACATTAAATAGATTCCACTTCTTATACTAAATACCACATTCAATAATTGAATTATAGTAGTGAATAATAGTTTCCAAATTAAGAAAGAAAACAACATCATAAGCATTCATTGATACATTAACACCATAATTTTTAATGTGGAAACCATGTTAAGGGAAAAAAACACCTAGGAACAATAACCCAAACTCTTCACTCCAATGAAGTGAGCTCAATTACACACCAACCTTGTTAAAGATTACATGGGCACTATTAGGTGTGACCCTGTTAAGGGGTTTTTGCCAAAGATCATCTAGACCTTATCACCCTTCAATGAGTGTCATGTCTAAAGGACTTATAAACATTCAATATAATTTCACCATACAAATGGATTCACAACTTAAGACTATTAAGTCCACTTAGTTAAGATATTTTTTATTACACTAGTTAGAGAGTAACAGTGAAATGATCTGATAAAAATATAACTCACTTTACTTGTTGAGATCTCAATTCTTCCCATATCATCTACTCATTGACTAGTCATCACATCAATATATTTCTTCTCCTTTACTTTGCACTCTAATATTCTCAGTATAATCTCCTTGAATAACTTTATCACTACTTTATTAGTAACTTCACTACCAAAAAGTTCATACTTTCTTATCTTTACTATAGACAAAAAAAATTATGTTTCAACTCCTTGTAGATTTTTGTGCTTAGTGATAATTATTGATTTGATCTCCTCAAAATTGGGTTCATTAAATCTAGACATGCTTATTCTAGAACTTTTTACTTCATCTTGACATCACAAACACACTTCAAATCTCCATCATTAGATCTTCTATTTATTATGCTAGTCATTGATCTCATTAAAAAAAAATTCTTATCTTAGAATTTTCTTGAACAATCCAAATCTTTTCTCAATCTTGGCTTTAAGCTTGATTCTTTCCAAACTATTCTTCCTTTACCTTTCTCAATCAACAATATACTCGCTTGATCAACACTAAGCTTGGTTAGCAATATGCTTTCTTGTTTATCATTTTCCATGCTACATTCACTTAACATGTGCTTGGTGAAAACTATGATAGCTTAGTGACCATAAATCCTTCATTCACCATCCTCATTTTCAATCTTAGTGCAACTCATTATTTCTTTTTCTTTACACTCCATAAATTATTTTCTTTTCTTTTAAAAAGAAACTTTATTGTGTATCTGTAAGGAAACTTGCAACAAAGAATGTAACCATTTCCACATAACCCATAATGGATCTGAAATAAACATGAAATTAAAATCCACATGTAAGAGAATAGACAACATACCCACAAAAATTGTGAAATAAGATATACCCTGGGAAGCCCTCATCGAGGGAAAAACCCAGCCTCCAAAAGCATCCATCACCATGTATTATTCAGCAAAAACACCACTGTAATACAACCATGGAAGCCTTCAAAGCCATAGCCACCACTAAGAAATCCATGTGAACAAGCATGAATCCACACATCCCATGCCATGCTTCCAACCTTCAAAAATGCTCCCTTGGCTAACCTATAAAGCCTTGTCCTACTCGACTCTTTCCTTTCCTACTCATACACAACAACTACTCTTGTGGCTACTTATATAATAGAAAGTCCCACAAAACCACCAAGTGGTATTACATAAACCATGTGCTAAAACCATGTGCTACCTAACCCATTGACTCCACATTTAATATTGGGCATTTAATTCTTTCCCCAATATTAAATAATTACATGAAATATTATCACAATGTTACAATACAACTCATCAAGAATATTCCATGGGAATCTTTACATGTTGCACATCCATCTAGATACAACATTACATAATAAAATAAAATAATACAATATAACAATATTGTGCAATATGTGCAACACCCATTATCTCAATAGTACCATCTCAATGCTTAATCAAATCATGTATAATAATCAAATCAATATTATACAGTCAAAGTCTAACTCATCAAGTGCCTATTAAAACCTGCATACTTGTGTAATTTTCTTCTTCATCATTATCTTTTCAAATCCTCTTAATCAATCAACACTACATCATTTATAAGATTTGGAACCTTACTAAATTATCACAAGTCTTACCTTTTTAGGCTTGACATCAGTTACAACATAAAAACTAATATGACTCTTTTACATACATTATCTCGCTTATCTTTGACATTATCAATTGGGGCTAACAATCTCCCCTATGGAATTGATGTAAAAACTTTATGAAATAAACCATCCAAACCAAACATCAATAGCTACATGGTAACACATCAGTTATTTTCAACTTGATCTTCTTCTTTTGCTCTATCTTCATCCAATTCTCTGCTCAATCTACAACTTATAAATTTATTCATATTCTCCATATACTCCCCCTTAGAATATCTTCCATTTATTGTTGATCATCTTCATCTCTGGCATACTTTACCCTTTTGATGCAAATAAATATCTACAATCATCATCCCTTTATACAACATGAAATATATACATATGTTTTGCTTTGTGTTCATTCTCTCATTTTTCAGTCATTATCTTCCTTTTTAGTCATTCTCTTCCCATTTTTAGTCATTCTCCCCCCTTTTGACAACAATGCCAAAGGTAACTATAAGCTTCACTTACAAACTTATAAAACCTTGCAGTTATACCTTGTACCTTAAGTTTATTGATCACTTATTTTCTTTATATCATTTTTACAACTCTAGGACAGTTCCCAAAGAGTGAACTCCTACATCAACTCCTAAAAGATATTACGATAAAACATGAATTGAAGCAACATGAATCTTCTTCTAGTGAACATGGATAGTGGAAGGAACCCTAGTTTACCTCTTAGATAGTTATACTCTATCTTCATCAAGTTCTTTGCTCAGTCTCTAAAACTTATAACTTCATTCATATTATCCATATACTCCCCCTTAGGATATCTTTCATTTATTGTTCAACATCTTCATCTCCAACATATTTCCCCTTTTGGTGCAAATACATATCTGCAATCATCATCCCTTTTTACAACATGAAACATATAAACATATTCTACTTTGTGTTCATTATCTTCCTTTTTAGTCATTATCTTCCTTTTTTACTCATTATCCCCACCTTTTACAACAATGCCAAAGGTAACTATAAGATTCAATTAGAAACTTATAAAACCTTGTATTTATACCTTGTACCTTGTATTTTCTTATCACTTCTTTTCTTTATATCATTTTCATAACTCTAGGATAGTTCCCAAAGAGTGAACTCATGTATCAACTCCAACACGATATTCTGATAAAACATGAATTGATGCAACATGCATCTTCTTCTAGTGAACATTAGATAGTGGAAAGAACCTTATTTTACCTCTTAAATACTCAAATGCATCTTTTGACTTCACATACTCCAATATAACTTGTTTCTCTTGATCTTTCTCTCTCAAGTAGTGATACTTAATAGATACATGCTTTATCTTTGCATTCATCTTCACTAGATTCTTTGAAATGTTTATTACACTTGATTATCATAGAATATTGTTACAAGATCTATAACTTCCTTTTTCTTACCTTCTAAAAATTATTTTATCCACACAATATTAGATAAATTTATTGTAGTAGCCACATATACAGCTTCAATCACGGATTGTGAGATACAACTTTGCTTCTTTCTTATTCATGTCATAATCCTTTCTCCTAAAATGAAATCTCCACCACTAGTAATTTTTATGTCATCCACATTGCCTTACCAATTAGTATCAGTGTATACTTTCATCTCAATGACTCCATTTTTCTTCTACCATAAACCATAATCATCGATTCCCTTAAGATATCTAAAGATTTTCTTGACAACAATCATGTGTGTCTCCTTGGGATAAGAGGAAAATCTTGTAGCTATCTCTAAATCATCAAAAATATATGATCTTCTATGAATAACATATTGTATCTTTCCAATCATAGATCTATAAGAAATTTTATTGCCTCATCAGTATCATCTTCCTTAGATAGTTTACACCCTGTGATCATCGGTGTACCAATCAATCCAGACTCTTCCATGCCAGATGTTTTCAACATCTTATGTAAATACATACCTTCACTTTTTGAACTTGCAATCCAATAAATAATTTTATCTCACCAAAAAATTAGAGTTCAAACTCCTTTCTCTTTTCATCGTCAAATATCCTACACATTAGTTCATGTCCTCCAAATATAATGTCATCAAAAAATATTTTAGGATTCATAATATTTTCATTAGACTCACTCTTTGAATACATATTACTATTTTCTCTAGTTCTAACACATCCAATTCTCATAAAATATGAATGTATCCTTTCATGTTATGCTTGGGGTGCTTGCTTCAATCTGTATGATGCCTTATGCATCTTATTACCATTTTCTTTTGATTTTCATCAATAAATCCTTCAAGTTGTTCAATGTAGACTTCCTTCTATAAAATTCCATTTAAGAACGTATATTTGACAACCAATTGATAAACTTTTAATCCTTTAAAATTAGTACACACATGTAATATTGTCACTCCTTCTAGTCTTTCAATAGGAGAAAATATTTCTCCATAGTCAATAACTTCTTCTTGTGCATATCCATTGAAGACTAGTTTTACCTTGTTCCTTATTACTTCTCCATTTTCATTCAGCTTATTTCAAAATCCACTTAGTACCAATCAATTTTCTTGTGTTTAGGAATTGCTATCAAAGTCCATGTATTATTCTTCTTTATTTTCTCAATCTCCTCATTCATAACATAAGTCCAATATTCATTATTTAAAAGCATCTTTAATAGTTCTAGGCTCAAAATTAAAAATCAAGCATGTATTATCTTTCAACTTTCTTCTTTTCATCACTCTAGAATCTTTGTCTCCACTTATTTGGTCTAGTGAATCATTATTTTTGAGATATATTTCTAGTACAAGTTTAGCACTATGTTATTCTTCATTTTTTCCACTCAGTAGGGGTTCAATTGGCTTCTTAGTTGTAGGTTGTTGATGGTTATGTAGTACTTGTTGTTTCTCAATGTTCACTAATTATTTCTCAGGTAAGGTACTAGGTTTTGTTGTAATGTGGAGCCCAATCAGACTCAAAGGTTTATTCAATGTATTTTCCCTCCAAATTATTTCTATGGGGGTTTGGGGGTAGTGCCCACAAGATGGGGTCGAGGGGAAACGCCCCCGTAGGGGTTTTCAGGTGCAACACTCCCAAAGCCAAAAATGACCTTATATTGTAAAAGGTAACTACTACTTTTTTTCTATTATTCTAGCCCTAATTTCGTAAGCAGCAAAAAGCTTTTATAAAAAGGAATAAGGTTAGGGATTTTGATAATGTGTGATGCAAAAATTGGTTCTTGTGGTGGTATTGAGTTGTAAGGGATTACAGATTGTAATTAAGTTGTAATCATTGGATAATAATAATATTGGACGTATTGTTGGTGGACATAGCCCAAAGATTCGGTGAACCATGTTAAATCTTGGTGTCTTCTATTCTCTTATGTTTGATTTGTTATTTTTTGGTATTGGTTATATTTGCATGTAACTATTATTTCTATCTGAGGTTAATCCTAACAAGTGGTATTAGAGCTAGATTGTCTTCTTCTTTTTTGGCTCGGATTGTCATTTTTTTTTTAGCCAAACCATCATCATTTTTTTTAGCAATCCTCTACAGAAAGGTCTCATAGTTGAGTGGGTGTCTCATGGTTGAGTGGGAGTGATGGTAGATAATGGTAAGCTAAGGGTTGACAAGTTTAATGGATAGAACTTTTAGTTATGGAAGATGCAAATGGAGGACTATCTCTATCAAAAGTATTTATGGAAGTCATTGGAAGGAAAAACTAAGAACCAGGGAATTATGACAAATGAGGAATGGAATATTTTAGAGAAAAAGGCACTTGGAAGAATTTGATTATGCTTTGCACCATCAGTGAAATTTAACATTACAAAAGTGAAGACGATGGAAGAGTTGATGGAAACACTAGCAAAATTGTATGAAAAGCCCTCTGCTTCAAAAAAGGTATTTCTCATGAAGCATTTATTTAATATGAAAATGGTAGAAGGTGGATCTATTGCAGATCATTTAAATGATTTTAATATTATTGCTAGTCAGTATTCTTTTGTGGGTATTAATTTTGATGAAGAAATTAGGGCTCTCTTGATTTTGTGTTCTTTACCTAAAAGCTAGAATGGCTTGGTAATGGTTGTTAGTAATTCTATTTCTAGCTCTAATACCCTAAAATATGATGATATGAGCAGTGTTATTTTGAGTGAGGAAACTTGTAAGAAAACCTCAGGTGGATCTACATCAAGAAGTGATTTGAATGCACAAAGTAGAGGTAGAATGACTGAGAGAGGAAATAATTCCATAAATCATGGTAAATTAAGAGGAAAGTCAAAGGGGAAGAGGTCATAATCCAGAGGACTGAGAGATTGTTGGTATTGTGGTAAAATAGGGCATAAGAAGAAATATTGTTGGACTCAAAAGAAAGATGAAGGAGATAATCCAAAAGTGAACAAGGAGGAAAATGTGGTATGTAACAAATCTGAAGAGGATTCTTTGCTTCTATCTTTAGAAAGTATTGATGATTCATGGGTTATATATTCTAGTGCTTCATTTCATGCTACACCTCATAGAGGTTATTTTATTGATTATATCCAAGGGGATTTTGGGCTTTTTTATTTAGGGGATAATGAACCCTGTCAGATTGTTTGAAAGGGAAAAGTTTAGATTAAGTTGTAGAATGGGAACTATTGGCTACTACATGAGGTAAGACATGTTCCAAGGCTGAGTAGGAATTTATATTTAAGAAGGATAGCTCAGTGATGAGAGTTGTGTAGTTACTTTTAATGATAAAAATTGGAAGGTTTCAAAAAGTTACCTTGTAGTAGCAAATGGTGTGAAAGTAGACACCTTATATCTTTGTACAAGTCATATTGTTCCTTCTACTTTGATTGTTTCAGAGAGAAATCATTTTTAGGAACAGTTGTTATAGTTGAGTAGGGAGAACAAATAGCTACTATAGATTCTAATACAAAACTATTGCACAATAGACTTGGGCATGTGAGTGAAAAAGGTATGAAAGTATTTCATTCAAAAAAAGTTCTACCAAGTCTGAAATGTGTTCATGTGGATTTATGTGAAAGTTGTGTGTATGGAAAACAAAAGAGAGTGATTTTTGTGAAGATTGGGAAGGAAAAGAAAAGTGACAGATTAGAGCTTGTGCATACAGATGTATGGGGACCAGCTCAGGTATCTTCCCTTAGTGGCTCTCATTATTATGTTACATTTATTGATGATGTAACTATAAAAGTATGGGTTTATTTCCTTAGACATGAATATGATGTATTTCAAACTTTTAAGAAATGGAAATGCTTAGTTGAAAATGAGACTGGAAAGAAATTAAAATGTCTCAGACCTGATAACGGTGGTGATTACTGTACTTGTAAATTTGAATATTATTGCTCCACTAATGGTATTGGTAGATGGAAAATACTTCCAAGGACTTGAAAGGAAAATGGTGTGGCTGAATGCATGAACAAGACTATAATGGAGCATGCAAGGAGCATGAGGTTGCATGCAGGGTTTCCCTTAAACATGTGGGTGGAGGCTATAAATATTGTTATATATTTGATTAATAAAATTCCCTCTACTCCTTTGGGTTTTGCTATTCCAAAGGAGGCATAGACTAGTAAGAAGGTGAGTTATTCTTTTCTCAAATATTCAGTTGTGAAGCAATTGCTTATATAGATTCTAAAAATAGAACCAAGCTAGAAGCTAAGTCAAAGAAATGTGTATTTTTTGGATATGGTATTAATGAATTTGGTTATAGGTTTTGAGATTTTGAAAATCATAAAATTGTAAGAATCAGGGATGTCAAACTAAATGAGAAAGTGTTGTACAAAGATCTATTGCAGCAACATGAGAAGAAAGAAGATGACTATGTAGTGTTGGATGATACTCCAAAAGGTGATGTTCTAGCAATTCTTCATGATTTGCAGCAACTACAACAATAAATACCACATACCCCAGTGAATGTTACATGGTCAAAAAGGATAAGTAGACCTCTAGAAATATTTTCTCCTTTCTTGTATTCTATTTTACTTACTGATGCTGGTGAACCTGAATGTTATAATGAAGATATGTAGGTTAATACTAAGATTCAAGAGGAGTCTGCAATGAAAGATGAAATGGACTCTTTGATGAAAAATAAGACATGAGATTTATGCAAGTTTCTTGTAGGTAAAAAGTTTTTATAGAATAAATGGGTTTATAGGTTAAAAGAAGAGGATGGAGGTAAGAAAATATTTAAAGCCAAGTTAGTGGTAAAAGGATATGCACATAAAAAGGGCATTGATTTTGATGAGATGTTCTCTCTTTTTGTTAAGATCACTTCTATTCACACTATTTTAATTACTATGGCTACTGAAGATTTGCATTTGGAGAAAATTGATGTTAAAACAACTTTTCTTCATGGTGATTTGGATGAGGAGATATATATGGCACAACCACAAGGATTTGTTGTCAAAGGTAAGGAGAACTTAGTTTGAAGATTGAAGAAAAGTTTATATGGCTTGAAGCAAGCACCTCGAAAATGGTATTTGAAATTTGACAGGTTTATGCATGAGCATGGATACATTAGGTGCCATTAAAATCATTTTGTTTATTTTAAAAGCTTGGATGATGATAGCTATAGTATTTTATGTTTATATGTTGATGATATACTTGTAGATGGGTCTAACATGGATCACATTAAGGGGCTGAGAGACCAGTTAGCACATTCATTTTCTATGAAGGATTTAGGGGTAGCAAAACAAATCCTTGGTATGAGGATTTGTAGAGATAGGAAGAACAAAAAATTGGCATTATCTCAAGCTGGTTATATTGTAAAGGTGTTGCAATGTTTCTCTATGGAGAATACTAAAACTGTCAGCACACCTTTAAATGGTCATTTGAAGTTGACTAAGGAGATGTGTCCCAAGACACAAGAAGAGGAGGATAAGATGTCCAAGGTATCTTATGCTTCAGTTGTAGGAAGCTTGATGTATGCTATGGAATATACTATGCTAGATATTGCACATGCATTGGGAGTTGTGAGCAAGTATATGAGTCATCCAGGAATTGAGCATTGGAATGTAGTTAAATGGATTCTCAAATATTTGAGAGGGACATCTAGTAAGTTTTTACATTTTGGGGGCTCTATTAATTTATAGGGATATGTTGACTTACATTTGGTAGGAGATATTGATACTAGGTAGAGTACTACAGGTTATGTATTTATTGTTGGTGGAGCAGTAGTCAGTTGGGTTTCTTGATTACAGAAATTTAATGCTTTATCCACTATAGAGATAGAGTATGTTTCTACTACAAAGGTAGCCAAGGAGATGATATGGCCTCAGTTCATCTTGGAAGAATTGGGACACCCTCAAAAGGATAATTATTTGTTTACAAATAGTTAAGAGTGTCATTCAACTTGCAAAGAATTAAGCTCGACATTCAAAGACAAAACACATACAATTATGGTACCATTTCATTTGGTCATTTTTGGATGATGTTGAGTTAAAGTTGGAGAAGATACATACAAATGATAATCCAACATATATGTTTACCATGGTAGTGAGAAGGAAGAAGTTGAACTCCTCTTTAGCTTTGGTTGGTCTTCTAGACTAAATAGAATAAAAGAATAGCAGAGTTCATGGTGGTTTGATATATTCCAATGGGAGCTACAGGTTTAGCAGTGCTATGATTAGTCTGCAAGTGGGAGGTTATTATTATGGAGTCTAATCAGTCTCCAAGTGGGAGATTTTTGTGATATGGAGCCTAATTAGGCTTAGAGGTTTATTCGGCATAGTTTCCTCTAGATTATTTCTATGGGGTTTTGGGGCAGTGCTCCCAAGATGGGGTTGAGGGGCAATGCCCCCACGGGGGTTTTATGGGGTAGTGACCTTGAAGCCAAAAATGACCTTAAGGCATTGGCTACTATTTTTCTATTATTCTAGCCCTAATTTTGCAAGCGACAAAAATCTTGTATAAAAGGACATAGGGTTAGGGATTTTCATAATGTGTGATGTGAAAATTGGTTCTTGAGGTGGTATGGAGTTGTAAGGATTATAGATTGTAATTAGGTTGTAATCACTTGATAATAATAATATTAGGCTTGCTTTTGGTGGACGTAGCCAAGGGATTGGATGAACCACATTAAATCTTGGTGTCTTGTGTTCTCTTATGTATGATCTATTATTTTTTGATATTGATTATATTTGCATGTAACTATTATTTATGTCTAAGGTTAATCCTAATAGGTTCTACTTCTTTCACATAGACAAACCTCTTGTAGTCTTTGAGTTCTATCTTTCTATATTCATCATTTATTTTTGCAAACTCATCAATTCTCACATGTGCACTTTTAATCATCTTGTTATAGTCATGTTCAAACATTTATATGTCTTTCTTCTAATAGAATAACCTAGGAATATTCCTTCATCTTCCTCAAAGTCAAATTTTCCATTTCTATCATCTTTTAGAATATAACATCTACTTCCAAATATTTTGAAATAACTTACATTTAGTGTATGTCCATACTAGATTTCATATGGTGTCTTGTTTGTCCCTTTCTTCAATTACAATCAATTTAGTATATAAACTAAAAAAGTAATGGCTTCTCTCAAATATACCTATGCAATCTCACTCTTAATTAGTAGTATTCTATCACAATCAACAATGGATCTATTTATCCTTTCAACAATACCATTTTGTTGTGGTGTCCTAGATGTTGAAAAATGTCCTTTGATTCCATTCTCACTATAAAATATAGTAACTCATCAAACATGAATTCACCTCCTCAATGAGACCTCAAACATTTCAACTTCTTACCTATTTCTTTCTCACCTCTTTCCCTATACCACATGAACATTTGAAAAAATATTTTTTTCTTTTAGAAACTAGTAAACATTATTCTTGGGAAATAATAAACAAATAAGATAAAGGACTACATAGGACCACATGGATCAGTATGAACTAGTTCCATATTTTCATTAGATGAGTAAGACTTACTTTTAAAACTTGACTTAGTCATTTTCCCAACTTGACATTACTCACACATCACTTTATTAGGTTTTCTTATGATGTAGTCCAAGGACATATGTACCCCACTTGGGGAAAACTAGCCCCTATAAAATAACCACAAAGAATAAATATAATAATAACAAAACTATTTAGATCAATTGCAACACATATAGTCATAATATTTACATCCAACATATCAAGATGTAAGGCCTTCCAAGTTATGACCATTATAAAGAAGATTACAAATCAACCCTCATATGTGAATATCCACCTCCTAGCTACTCTATGCGTATAACTAATTAATTGACTCTAGAGATCATAAGACTATACTTTACCTAGCAAGCCACATGTCAACCTAGCAAATTAAACTAAATAAACACTCAAGGTAGAAGTCATCTTGGCAAATTAAACTAAATAAACACTCAAGGTGGAAGTCATCCTAGAAAATTCAATAATACTTAGGACAAGCCCTAAGTTTACAATCATAAATAACTCATAAGATAAAATAATATTATGTGCCATTAGACATAGTTCCACACACCATACAGTGATCCAAATCTAAGATTGCATAAGATAACTCCACAAATTAGAGATCATTGAAATATTCTCCAAAATCTATTTAGGAAATAAAGAGCACATTACAAGAAATTGCCAAAATAACTCTAGCTCCAATATGATCAAATGAATAAGTATGTGAATATAGAAAAAGGTAATCAAATAGGCCTCAAACATAACCCTAAGTTTGTGGAAAATAGGTTCTAAAAAATCCAAGTTCAATGTTGTTCCATTAGACTCCCAAGGTAAATAGAAAAGTGTGTCCCACATTTTGATGCCAAAAGAAATATCTTCACTCAAATTCATCTACACCAAAGGTCTCCTATCCATCAAGGAAAAAATATTTATAAAATCAAATACATCTTCTTCATCCATTCAAACGTCAAAGTTTTCTAGTGAATGGATACCCAATCAACATGCTCACTCACATAAACAAAGTGAAACACATATTTCTTCACCAATAATCTTTGTAACTAATCATAACCAGAAGAAATAACATCCTCAAACATGAAATCCATGTCAGTGAAATCATAAAAATCTAAAACAAAATCAACAACATGTAAGCACAAATCTATAACAGTAGTAACATGTAAATCCTCAACCAAATTGGCAATAAGTGAATCCACATTATCAACATGTAAATCTAACTCCACATCAATAGAAACATCTATTAGAATATATATCCCACTTATATAAGTGAGAGGGGGGATGAATTAATTATCCAATTAATATCATAACTATCAACCTTAAACAAACTTAACCATACGAGTAATATAAATTGAAACCACAACAAGATATTCATACACAATAAAACTTGATATGTTAACTAGGGAAACCCTTGAATAGAGGGGAAACCCTAGTGGGCATGGTACTCACAAGATGATGTACTAATATAAATATTCCTTGTTAGAGGATGGACCCTATTAGGAGTCTATGAATACATTCAGTACATATGAGTCCCTATTAAGAGACTTTGAATCTCTATTAGGAGATTCCAACCCTATTAGTAGTTGTGCCAACCCTATTAGGAGTCATGAAAGATAGCTAGACCTACTGCCCAAAAAACTTCAAGGGAAATACCAATGAACCCACTATCCAAATGATCTCTATATTATTTCTTGCAGAATAATAGGATGGTATTGTTTTGTTCCTTCCTCTTTCTTTTTCCTATCAATCAGACCTCTGCTCCTTCTGATCTTGTAACTAGATCACAAATCTCACATCCAATAATCCCTTGGATCACTTACTCAACTTCAGTAAGCACTTTTCACCTTTTCACACATCACACTTCCATAATTATCACATTACTTGAATACTCTCTTTAATCAAGGAAAGCATCTTTCCTTTATATCATATCTTCATAATAATTCCTTGAGTTGGCCTTGAGGCTTTCCCAATAAATTATAATAAGATAATTAATAATCTATAATTACAATACATTGTCAGATCATAGTCTATACAAAGTTTAACACATGCGATACTAGGGCTTGTGCACTCACTGACATCATCAACTAACTATTCTTTATAACTACCTGACTACGCATCTCATCATTACATATCAAATGTAAGATAGCCAAAAAAACATTATGAACTACTTTTCCAATACTCTGTGTCTAAACTACTCTCTATTAATTTGGTAGATCTTTTTTACATCTTCAACTTAGACACTATGCACTTGACCACATCATTAGGACGTTGTGCCAAACATGTTTGTAATTGTGCATCACCAAATAATCAAACCATTATATGTACCATCAAGATCTATGCCTTTTACTCACCTAGTCTTTACAAAAACTGTGTTATATTGACATCAACAAAAAACATAGTCATGAATGCATCATGTCAATACTCTCAAATGCTTATAATACTCCTCTAAAGTAGTATCATTAGCATTCGTGCTAAAAATCTCCCCCTTTGGTATTAATGAAAACATAGATGAAAAAACATCTAAGTTCCAAGAATACCAAATAGTTTTTTGTTGTTGTTACTAACCAACATTAGTTGTCCACACACTAAAAGGAATCTCAAACACAAAAGATGCACACATGTGCATACTCCTTCTTAGATATCAATTGTTTACTTCACGCTAAACAATTCACAATACATTAGATTCACATTCATTCTTTCATAAATCTTTCTAAATCTCTCTAAAAAGATATCTCTCCCCCATAATCAATAAATGCTCTCCCCATACCTTAGGATATTTTTCATGCATATTCTCCCCCATTGACATCAATTTCAAAGACCTCAATCTCAATGTTACAACATACCAATTTCCAAGATATTGCACCAAGTCATCAACTAGCTCAAGTGTCCAAATACACTATTTAATAGCAAATACCAAGAGTCCTCAACATTAATCTTAAATTGGTTTTGACAAGTGAGTGTCAACACACTTAAGCCATTTACTCAATTCATGCCAAACTAGTAATACATGTCAAGCACAACACGTAAATGTTAGACCATGCCGAGTTACAATGAGTGTCGAGTCACTCATGTGCTGAGTCACTTAGGTGCCAAGCCAAAAGACTATGCAAAGTGATTCAGGAGTCGAGTAAATAGTGGATGCCAAGTAATATAGGTACCGAGTCATAATATACATAATAGTGTATGTCGAGCATCAAAGACTTCATATGTTGAGTGACACAGTTTTGACATATTTGTTTGTAATGGTACAAACAACTATGTAAACCATTTTTGAGTTGACTTAAAATTATATTTTGATATTATGGAGATAAGGATGAATCTATATTTTGATTCCCTATGCAATTACATGCAACCAATTAGAAAAAGGGAAGGTTTAAGTAGCAAAATGGATGAATATCAGCCATAGATTCATACATAACCCTAAGCAACCTAAGTCTTCTTAAGGAGGATGAAGCCCTAAACTCTTTATGATGATAGAGGAAAGTGAATGTGTAAGGAATTAAAGGAGTGAACAAGATAGTTTGTAGAGCATTCAAGGTGATTTTGAAGTAAGAATGAATTGCAGAATTAGTTAGAGAAGAATAGAGGATAGACCAAAGGATACGGCATTGAGACATCTGATTGTGAAGGATCAATAAGATATTATGTAAAGGTGATCTATTATCAAGAAAGTAAGTGCCAATTGTAGGATCTATGTTGAGACATTTTAATAGGAAATTTTAGTTAAATATCTTAACAAAGTAGTCCTAATAGGCTATACAAAATCCTTTAATAGGGTGCTTACTTAGTTGTAAGTTGAAGTCCTCTAACAAGGCACACTTCTAATAGGGTGTTGAAATCCTCTAACAAGGTGAGACCTAACAATCTTTGTAAGCCTTTAATAGGGCAGACCTTTCACAAGGTAGATCATGTTTCATGTTCAAATCGTTGTAACCTTCATTGGATACACATTATTATTATAGTAGGAAAGATTTTTGGGCATCATCCCTACCCCAATTTTACCTTCTCACTTGGAGGGTTTCTAGGTAATCATATCTGGTGTTATGTGTGTGAATGCTTACATGGTTATATGATTTAGATGCATATGCTTTACATGTTAGTTCAACTTACTTATGCATGAAATGAATGAATGGTGAAAGTTTTATGGGTCCAAGTTTAAACTATTGATTCACAACACCCCCCCCCCCCCCCCACCCCCCCCAGAAGTTTACTCTTTCCCCTTGTAATTCCAACAATTGGTATCAAAGCTTTGTTCTCTGAAAGAGAAGCTTTGTAATTTTGAGGAAAGATCTTGAAATGGAATTATATAAGTTGGGAAAGACTACTAAAAACTAAGAGATTGAAATACATCTTATACTACATCAACTGAATGAGGCAAGAGAGGAACTAAAGAAATCCTTGAAGAAAAGGAAAGAGATTGCTATTGTAGAAAATGACACACTATACAAAGAGATAAACACTACCAAGCTATTTGTATATGGTGATTCCAATGAATTTGATGTAGCAATTGTAGATCTAATGGAAAAGAATAGAATCCAAGGTGAGGAAATTAGAAATCTCAAGATAGAGCAAGAATCATAAGCTAAACTACTATGTGAAGTGTCTGAAAAAAAGAAGAAGTCTATGGAAGACAAATCCATGATTGAAGAAGACAAAAGAACTCTGGCCAACAAATTGGAAGACAAGTCAATAGAGTTAACCAAGATTTCCAACATGCAATTGGATACTCTAAGTCAAATGATGAATTCCAACTATGAATTAAATGTCAAGGACATTGAGATAACTACATTGAAGTTGCAAAATAAAAAATTGCATAATGACCTAAAGAAAGAAAAGGAACTTGCTGAAAGTTTCAACAAGCCCAATGAAACCATCACATACTTTGAGAAATTATTGAGATTCCCTAGACCTAACAATGATACATCAAGATTGGGCTACACAAGCACTAAAGAAGAAGAAATGTCCAAAGTTGTAGAAGAAAGGAACATCAAAGGTAAGGACTCCAAACCTACTTGTCATAATTTTGGTAAGAAAGGACATACGGCTAATATGTGTAGGAACAAGAATATAAATCAAAATGTCAAGCCTAAGAATATGACTCATTATCATAAGTGCAACAAGTAAGTTCATCAAGCACATGAATGAAGAACCATGACCATGCATAGACAAAGATTTGAAGGATATTGCTATAACTATCAGAAGTATGGACATAGAGACTTTGAATGCAGATCCAAATCCATGTGGTCATCAAACAAGCCAACAAAGGTAAGAAACAATGGGAACTCTTACAAATGGGATTATAACACAAGATATAGCTGTCATTATTGTCAAGAATATAGATATGTTCCTAAGAATTGTATTAGGACACACTTCAATGGTAATTACAAAAGATGGTTGAGTCAAACTACATGTTCTAGCCATTTGAAGACTAGTCACATCAATAAATACTATCCAACTAGGTCAAAGGCACCAAGTTGTGAATTTGATAAAGGTAAAGGCAAGGCAGATGTTGAACACATCAAAGATGAGATGAACAAAACATGGAAAAAGAAATATTTTTGTAGCACATCAAATGGAGAAGACATCACTTCATCCAATGGTTCAGGTGATCACACCTCATCAAAATAGGCAAACAAGAGGTATGTGGGACTAGTATTTAAAGGTTATATCATAAATCAGTTCCAAAAGGATATAGTACTAAAAAGACTAAATTAGTATGAATAAAGATTCAAGATGTTGTTAGAAATCCAAGAAAAATCTTTAAATTTTTCATGTTGTTGCCAAGTATGAAACATTTCCTATGTATGTTTAGTGGAACGTTAGTTGATGTCAAGGTTCCAGAGTATCTAATTGATGCCAAGCTCATAGTAGCTTTTGAGTGGTGGAAATATCAATGGATGCCGAGTGAATCCAAAATTGGTTATTATCAAGCTTATAGTTGTATAAGCACTTAGCATTAAATGCAAGGTTTTTGAAGCGTATATGATCAATTTGAGATCATTTTTCATCATTTTGAAATTGAGAAAGAGTGAAACGAGCCAGTAGTGACCTCAAATTTGTCAAAAGTGATTACAAAATATTTGTGCAAAGATTCATCATTAGTTCAATAGATTTCAAAGGTATTTATTAGAAGTCGAGCTACGCAGTTTCAATTTTCATAAACCCTAATTTGACAAGATGGCATGTACTTCAAAAAATGTTGAAGGGAAAGAAGTTTTAAATGTTTAGCTAGTCATTAATGAAGTTAGGCAACTTGTATTTAAGGTCATTCCTGACATCACCTATAAACAAGACCCTTCTGGTGCATTGTCAATGATCCCACCTAATGTGATAATGGTACAAGATATGAGGAAATGCTACAATTGCAAGATAGGAAGCATTGGAGACATGGAGATAAGAGGTGTGTATAACAAATTGTGTGAAAAATAGTGTCTTGAAAGAGGAATACAAAATTATTGAGAAAAAGGGTTTGACATGACCCCTAGCTTTTTTGAATGTATTTGAGACTAAGTGGATAAGAATTTTGCCAAGCTAAATTCATGATGGTTCCTTGTGTCTAGAAGGAGGACCAATCAAAATAACCAAGAGAATAATTCATAGGGAACTGTCTACCCAACCCTAGATCAGCCAAAGACACTCAGGAGTTCATGCATTCAACCACTCTATTTTCTTGTGGAGTCCTTGGAACATTTTTTGGTCTTCAAATACCACTATCAAAGAAATAATCTTTGAATTCATAACTACAATACTCACCACCATTATCAGATCTGAGACATTTTAATTTCTTACCAATCTCATTTTCAACCAAGCATTTCCATTGCTTAAAAGTTTGAAATACATCAAATTTTTTTCTAAGGAGATAAACTCATAATTTTCTAGTTTCATCATCAATAAATGTAATATAATAATGAGATACACCAAGGGAAGATACCTAAGTTGGTCCCCATACATCTATATGCACAAGCTCTAATTTGCCACTTTTGTTTTCCTTCCCAGTCTTCACAAAACTCACTCTTTTTTATTTTCCATACACACATCTTTCACATAAATCCATAGTAACACATTTTAGACCTAGTAAAACTTTATTTGAATGAAGTACTTTTATACCTTTCTCACTCATGTACCCAAGCTTATTATGCCATAGTGCTATATCAAAATCTACAGTAGCTATTTGTCCTCCCTGCTCAACTACAACAACTATTCCTAACCATTCATTTTCCTCTGAAACAATCAAAGTAGAAAGAACAATATGACTTGTACAAAGATATAAGGTGCCTACTTTCACACTTTTTTCTTCTACAAGGGAACTTTTTGAAACCTTCCAATTTTTATCATTAAATGTAACTACACAACCCTCATCACTAAGTTTCCTTGTCAAAATCAAATTCCTACTCAACCTTGGAACATGTCTTACCTCATGCAGTAGCCAATGATTCTCATTCTGGAACTTAATCTTAACTTTTCCCTTTCCAAAAATCTGATAGGGTTCATTATCCCCCAAATAAACAAGCCCAAAATCCCCTTGGACATAATCAATAAAATAACATCTATAAGGTGTAGCATGAAATAAAGCACCAAAATCTAAAACCCATGAATCATCAATACTTTCTAAAGACAAAAGCAAAGCATCCTCTTCAAATTTTTTCCTTACCACATTTGCCTCCTTGTTCCCTTGTGGTTTATCTCCTTCATTGTTCTTTCGAGTCCAACAATCTTTCTTCTTATGCCCTAGTTTCCCATTGTACTAGCAATCTCTTGGTCCTCTAGATTGAGACCTCTTCCCCTTTGACTTTCCTCTTGATTTCCCATGATTTCCAAAATTATTTCCTCTCTCAGTCATTCTACCTCTACTTTGTGCATTTAAAGCACTTCCTAATGTAGATCCACCTGAGGTTTTCCTACGAGTTTTCTCACTCAAAATAACACTGATCACATCATCATATTTTACAGTATTAGATCTGATAATAGAATTACTAACAATAATTACCAAGCTATTCCAACTTTTAGGCAAAGAACACAAAATTAAGAGAGGCCTAATTTCCTCATCAAAATTAATACCCATAGAAGATAACTAACTAGTAATAGTATTAAACTCATTTAAATGATCTACAATAGATCCACGTTCTTCCATCTTCATATTAAATAAACACTTCATGAGAAATACCTTATTTGAAGCAGAGGGTTTTTCATACAATTTCGTTGGAGTTTCCATCAACTCTTCTATCATCTTCTCTTTTTTAATGTTAAATTTCACTAATGGCGCCAAGCATAACTGAATATTTCCAAGTGCCTTCCTATTTAAAATCTATCATTCCTCATCTGTCGTAGTTTCCTAGTTCTTATTTTTTCCTTCCAACGGCTTCCATAAATTCTTCTGATAGATATAGTCCTCCATTTGCATCTTCCATAACTAAAAGTTCTACCCATTAAACTTGTCAACCCTTAGCTTACCCTCTCTTGCCATCTCTCCCACTCAACTATGAGACTTTCCTATAGAGAATAACTAAAAAAAAATCTCACTTTGATACCATTTGTTAGGATTAAACCTCAAACAAAAATAACAATTACATGCAAATATAACCAATATTAGAAAATAATAGATCACACATAAGAGAACACAAGACACCTAGATTTAATGTGGTTTACCCAATCCCTAGGCTACATCCACCAAACAGCAAGTCCAATATTATTATGATCCATCAATTAAAACTTGATTACAATATGTAATTCCTTACAACTCAACACTACCACAAGAAACAATTTTTGCATCACACACTATGAAAACCCCTAACCCTAAGCTTTTTTATATAAGTATTTTTACCACTTAAGGGTTATATAAGTATGTATAGTACTTCCCTTATCAATCACTACAAACTAATAATCTCCCACTTGGGGACTAATCAAGTTCCACACTGGACAACAAAATGTCACTGATAATGCCAAGAATAATTGAATACTTCTAAGTGCCTTTCTATTAAAAATCTCTTAGTCCTCATCTGTCATAGTTCCATGTTTCTTGGTATTCCCTTCGAATGGCTTCCATAAATCCTTCTTATAAAGATAGACCTCCATTTTCATCTTTCATAACTAAAATTTCTTCCCATTAAACTTCTCAACCTTCATCTTACCCTCAACTTCCATCACTCCCACTCAATTGTAAGACTCCCACTCAATCATGAGACCTTCTCGTAGAGGATAGCTTAAAAAAATGATGATGGTCTAGCTCTGATACCACTTGTTAGGATAATTGTAGATAGAAATAATAATTACATGCAAATATAACCAATATCAAAAAATAATAGATTGTACAGAAGAGAACAAAAGACACAAAGATTTAATGTGGTTCACCCAATCCCTGAGCTATGTCCACCAACATCAAGTCCAATATTATTATTATCCATTGATCAAAATCTACAATTTGTCACATCTAAATACCACCATAGGAAGCTACAATATCACCATAAATTATGAAATCCCTAACCCTAAGCCATTTTATACAAGCTTTTTTATGCTTACAAATTAGGGCTAGAATAAGTCATCCAATAGAAAAAAAAAAAGTAGTAGTTCGAACCTTTTACAATATAAGGTCATTTTTTGTTTTGGGGGAGCTTCTTTTGAAAACCTTGTGGGGGAATTGCCCCTTGACCCCACCATGTACTACAATAGGGAGCACACCTAGGACACTACCCCTTGACCCTGTCTTGGGGCTGCTGCCCCCAAACCCTCATAGAAATAATATGGGGAGAAACTATGACAAATAAACCTCTAATTTTGATTAGGCTCCACATCACAATCATAAAACATATCCCTCTACATTTGATCTTGCATTTCTTGGAGGGGTATTATCACCATTGTTACCAAAGTTATCATAGTTCACAAAAGGATTTATGTAGCTAGTGTAAGCATTTTGATTCTCAAAATCATATGTGTAAGTGTTCCCAAAACCTTGAGTTTTGATTTTGTGAGAATCATTTTCATCATAAGCATGTGTAGCCACTCTAGAACCTATGTGTCTTTCTTGTTCAAGCCTCTCCTATTCTAACCTAGCTTGTTCATCTTGATAAGCCTTTTTACCTCTTTCAATTTCCTCTCTCCTAATATGAAAGAAAATATCAATGCAACAAAGTATCTCCTCTTGATTCATGGTGAAAGATATGAGATTTTAAGATCTAGGAGTGCCAAGGGGAGTATCAAAATAACTACCAAAGTAATTAATAGGGTCGTACCATGTGATGAACTTTTCTTCCCCAATCTTGTCAAAAATAGGTTCACTCTTAATTTTTTCTTATTGGGATGTCTAGTTGGAGAAGCTAATTGTTCAAACAAAAATGAAGGATGACCTCCTTGATCAAATTTTAACCCACTTTTTACTATCATGTAATAGCAATTTTTTAGGTTAATATGATCATACAAAAGAACTTGGAACTCAAAACTTGTAAAGCCGAGATGTTCACTTGTCAAGAAATGTAGAAATGATGATAGCTTGTCAAAAGCATCCAAGTAATTTATGACACTAGTGATGTGAGCTAGGATTTAGGAAAGAAAACCAATAGAAAATAGCCAAAGAGGTAAAATAAGAATATTTGACAAGTGAACAATCTATGAAATCAAGTTTGCATCCAAGAAGACAAGTTAATATGTTTGGCCTAGAACATAGCCAAACATATAACTTTCATACTAAGGACATAGTAAAATCAAGTGTGAACAACCCTAGCTTAGTGAAGAACACAATTTTAGAAAGCAACTAATCTAAATGGTAGACCTTAGAAGGTAGTGTGATATTTGTTTAGCAGGAAACTTTGTGTGATGATTCTCAAAATACTAGGGTGAGTTTTTAGTGATATATTAATTTATAATAGATAGTACAAAAGAGTGTAGAATAATAATGCAATAGAGTTTTTATGACAGTGTGATACTTTTCAAATTCCAAAATTATCCTATGATACTTCTCAAAAATGCACTATGATAGATGTTTGGAAGAATCCTTTTATGACTTTGGGTCTAAATTACTTATGTTTGGACCAATTTTCTAATCATTTTAAGAAATTTGAGTATTGTAACATAGTGTTTTTTATTTTATAACAATAATATAGTATTTTTTAGAGCAATTATGACACAAACACATATCTTTGAGAAAATTGACAAGGGATAAAGCAATCTTTCCAATAGAAACACTTGGGAGGTATTCAAGCAAAATCCTATGAAATTACCATCATGTGTATGTTCAATAGATTTCCACAGGTCTAGCACAAATTGAAGATAGCCCAAGAAATATCTACCTAAAGGACATGGTTTATTACTCAATATCTTGCCCACAACTTGATTCCCTCTTGCCTCACACAAAGTGATTGTGCACAATAGTTATTGGGTTTGTCGTGGAAGTATTATTAACACAACCAAAGGGACATATTGGGGTCACTCAGATAGTCGACTAGGATCAATCCTTGCACCAAGATATAGAGCGGTTAAAAAATGGTGGCCTCTAAATCCTAAAGTGTCTAGTAAGGGTCTCATTCATAACACACCTCTTGCACTTGATATAGGACATAATAACAAACCTTGTGTGTAAGGACCCTTCCCTAGTACAGTATTACAAAACCTAAATGTTATGGGTATGATTAGGATTCAGGAAAAACAAGGACATTAGAGGATATGTTTTAGATTCTTGTGGAGAGGGCATGAACTTTATATATAGTTATCCCTACATCTTATGAGAAAATGAGGGTAAGGAGGTTTTAATTTATATATGTCATGAGCAATAATTCACTTATCAATAATGAACTACAAGATGTTACTTGAGTGGATATAGATTTTAGTTATTGTTAGGTTAAATAACCCATTTAGTTGCACTAGGTTGATGAGTTAAGACCCTATGGAATTAAGGTTCAAAATATCATAACCAAGTAAGCTAGGTGAATAGATTCATGGTATTTTATGATCTATTAGGGTAATGAATTATGTGAGGCCTCACTTGATCTGTCATAGTGTAGATGACATAATTGCATTTTGGTATTTTGATATACTCTCAAGACTATAGGGTTATGTTATTTTAATATTTTCATTTTGATGATCCACACTTATGTCTACACATTAAGGCCTAAATGATATAATTAATGATGGTGTTCATGAACTTGATCTTTTCAATTGCTTTGATAAAGGCTGAATTGTTGAAGTGCTTGTGATTCAATGTTTATGAGGGAGTTCGGTATTTGGATATTTGACATTATTCAAGATCTAGTAGGACAATGGCTTACTTTATCTGTTGTTTCTGACACTTACAGTAGAATTATGCTTCTATGATATGCACTATGAACTTGATGGTCGAGCACATATAGACAAGATTAGATTATAATATGATGCTTGTGATGATCTATGATTAATGAGATATGCAGACAAGTGCTAATTTGATTACGATGGCTTATGGTGTAGATAAATGTTTATGTGTTAATAATGATTTAATGTGGTATGCAGATAAATGTTAGTTCAATTATGATGGTTTATGATTTAATGAAGTATGCAGATAAATGTTAACTTGGTCATGATGATTGAATGTGATACACAGACAGATGTTGATTTGATTTTGATGGTTGGTGATATGCAAATCCTGACATTTTTACATTTTGAATAATTTATATGAAATGATTAGGAAAGGAAATTTAATTGAATTATGCTAATAGGATTACGTAACATATGAAATAATATGCATTTATTATATTTATTTATATAACCTCTTTGGACTACTAATGCTTGAGTTTAGTGTGCAGGAAGTGGAACCATGGAAATCTTTGGGGGAAACAAGTTCCAAACCTATGTAAACACAGTTTAACCAAGGCGAATCTTTGGAGGATTCAAAAGCCTCATTGTGAAAGTGGTTTTTTTCGTCATGTAAATTTGTTTGCATGAGGAAATGTTTAATCATAATTTAGATGCATTAAGGACATGTCATGGTGAAGTGTAATGTATTTTGATGTGTCACTTGACACTTGTATTTGTCTATGTGTTGATGACATGTCACCTAGAGGGTTGGTCACAAGGTCACTTAATCTTGGTCCTTTCATTTTCTTCCAAATAATGTTTAAGTACACCCACATGGGAGAGAGTGTTAGGATGGGTCAACATCATGTTGATTTTCGAATTCAAACTTGTGAGGGTTTTTAGGGGGCCTAAATGGGATCCTAGAGTGCCTTCTTATTGAAAATAAGTTACCCATATGATGGTACATCATGTTAGGGACCTAATTTTGACCATGTGAGTGCCTAGACAACCTAGGGGACACCTTTACCCATGCATTCTTCCACCAATTCGAAAATGGACTTGTCACATGTGTTCCCTTCCATGTTCCCACTTAGTCAAAAATAGAAAAGTTAGAGGAGACAAGTTTGTAAGAGGAAGTGGCTTAGTGTTTTTGCCAAAATAGTTAGTGGGAAGGCTTTATTAGAGGGTCTTGGACAAACTAGTGGGTTGTTCACCCACTCTCTAATTTTAGAGACAATTAGGTTTGGAGGGAGATGAAGGGAGTTGTACTACAACTATCATTACCTTAGCTTGGACCAAGGTTAGTGGTTTTCAACTATGCTTCATTTTCCTTTCTTCTTTCTCTTAGTATGGCAAATAAATCTTCAAGTGTGAAGGTTTTTTTGATGGAGTATGCATTGTGGGCTTGGCATTTTTTTGCATAAATGTGATTGTGTGGTGTGTTCATGAAGATTTCCTTTGGGGTTTTGTTGCCTTCTTGATTTTCTTGTTTTATATGTGAGTGTTGAATGTATTTATGGGTGTGAAGGCTTCACTCACCCTTGGGAGGGAAGAGAAGCCTTGGGTGAAGGGCATAAGTTGGGCTTGACATTGTAGTTGGGAAGAAAATTACCTCATGATGAGGATTGTTAATATCATGGAGTATGAGCACCATTATGGCCATGAATCTTGTTCTTTTGGGAGGTACAAGGATGTGTTATTTGGGAGGTACAAAGAGGTTTCTGTGAGTGAGGAGGAGATGATTTTTGAAGGCCTTGAGAGGAAAATACAATGGCAATATTTTGTTTATGTTTATGATGGCCTTGAGAGGCAAATTGCTTTGGCAATATGTTATTTATGTTGTTAGAATTTCTCCTCTTTGAAGAGCCCACCTTCACCCAACGTTTTATGATTCCAATGGTGAATCATTGTGGAAGTCATGGGAGGGTGTTGATTGTGTTTGTGTTATGTTTTCATGTAAGGTTTGATGAAGTACGTGTGTAACCTATTTGGTTCTTGTTTCCCCTGCTCAGTGGGTGGCTTCATAGAAGCCTAGGTTGGGAGGTGAGCCTCCATGGTTCCAAGTTTTGTGTTGTTTGCAGGTTTTTTGAAGATGCATGCCATGGAATATTAGGGTTTCACCCTAGTCAAAGTGAAGAAGATCCAAATGTGAATAAGAGTCTCAATGTTCAAGTTTCTTATTGTTCATGTTCTCAATGATCATGTTGATCAATGTTCGTGCTACTCATTGTTCATGTCTTTCAATGTTCATGTTCCTTATGATTTTGAAAAGTCTCTTGTGTTGTCTCATTGTGATGGAAAAGAATTGTACCATTGTTATCTAATGTATATGAAGAGGAAATAATTTGAAAATGTTATATATGTATGTTCCTTGTTAAGAAATTATCATTTGAAGCTTCATGAGTTATGGAAGAGTTAGTAGGAGATGTAGAACACTTTGGCATCATTGTTTCCATTTGAAGGTTGTGGAGGGTTGAAGAATTGTATGCTTATTTTTTTGATAATGAAATCTTTTATGTTAAAATTTCATGTGTTATGAAGTAAGCTTTTATGTGATTCCTCTCCTCTGATGTATCTGTAGATATGTATTGGATATAGTTGATAAGATTCCAAACATATCAGTTGCATAAAAAAAAGATATCTGTTATGCATTTCATAACTTGGAATAAAATTATTAAGTTGATAATTAATTTTACATGAATAAACATTGATGCATTTAAGTTCTATTAAATTTATAAGAAGACAAAACCATCCTTCCAACAAATATGTTCACTTTATTAAAAAGAAATCATGAGAAAATGAAATAAAGTTCTATAGTAGTAGAGGAAATGCATGCTTCAACCTTGTTGTAGGTCTACATTTTCCCCTCTAGAAAATGTATGGGAGAAAAAAATAATAATGCCTCCAAGAATACAGACCATTAAAATAATAAGAGGCATATTCCTAAAACCTTGTGTCACTATCCTAGAAAACATAAAAAAAGAGAACTATAAAAGAAAAGAATAAAACAAAACAAAAAAAAACCATTTGGAGATTTCCAAGGCCGACCACCTTGGGAACCTCCCAACATCTTCCCCACCCACTCACATGGGAAACCTGGTGCTCAAGAGGCTGCCTTGTGGAGTGTTTAAAATAAAACAAATAAAGTTACATCCCTTGAACAAGTCAACGTCCAATCACATAAACCTAGAAAAAATTGACTAGCAGCTAAGTGTACTTGAGTCCAATCATGTGGACCTAGGAAGTTAAGAGGAGAAAGGTTAGTAGGAGATTAAGAGAGAAGTTTAGGCACCAGATTTGGAGGAAAGGAGTAATATGGAGTTGGGTAAATTTAGAAAAAAATGATTGTGCTTTTAAAGGAGCTTAATTAATTGGAGAGCTTAGCTTGTTTTTTTTTTTTTTTTTGACTTAAAGCTTTAGGTTAAGTGATGTATTAATGATTATTAGTAAGTGGTTTAAGGATGGGTTAGTATATAGTAGTTTCTTTAATATTATATGTTTGGGTAGTTGTTAAATAGTGATCATATAGAAACTAAAACTAATTTGTAAATTGGTAATTAGATATAAATATATTTTGACCTCCACTATGTATGTTATGTGTGTGTTAGTTAATGCATATATATGTTAGTATTAATATTATTAAACATTCTTAATATATATAGATATATATTAAATATTATAAATTCTTTTGATTCTAATTGCAAATGAATACATTGAGAGTATATAAACATAGTCTTAATATAAAAATTCAAGCTATGCTTTCATTTGCAAATTAGTAGAAAGTTTGTTCGAATTGAAACAAACTTCTAAGTTAGTTAATATAGTCGAATAGAGAGCTAGTGATGGTTCCATAATCATTTATGGTGTAGTCATGGTAGAGGTAAAGTAGGATAGTAGGGTAGTGTTGAGAGGGTTAAGAGACTAAATGTTAGTAATTAGATCCCTATTTGGACTTTTATAATTCTTTTATTTACCTAATTTCAATCGCAATGGTATGACCCTTAGATATGATATAAACTTAAAAAATTTATCTTCATTTAGACACGATCAAAATTTAGATGTTAGTCAACACTAAAAAGTTGATAGCTAATAATGTGATTTTAGAGAAAATTGAGATTGAAATAAATAGTATGTGTATATATTTCCTCAATAGGCAAATAACAGTATGGGGTTAAGTTAATAACTTTAGAAGTTTAATGGATTGCTGATGCATAAGGGCTCTTTAAATTTTGTATACCTAAATAAAAGAAAATAAAAATAATATAGTACAATAATAAAATAATAAAATAAAACAGAGTAGAATTGGACATAGGACTTAATGTGTTGAGGTCACATACATAAGGTAAGTTGTCTTGTAATTGGAACATCTAAGATGACTATAGTCAAAACTAATGAATCATTGCAATTTAATGACACAAGATTTTATTGCAAATTCAATTACGTAATGTCTCACTACTAGGGTTGGATTATAGAACCAAGGTGAGAACATCACCTAGCTTCTATGTTATAACTTAGATTTTAATGAATGATAGAAAACTAATTGGTCTCCCTTAGAAACTGTAGTCCATAACTTTCTCCCACATCAACTAGTATTAATAATCTCTAACTCAAGGATGAAATAAAGTAACATTATGATATTCTTAGGGGATATGTGTTATTATATTCCAAGCACCCTCATAGTTTGAAAAAATATTCATAAGAAAATATAAGCATATGTTTATGCACTATCCATTAGTTCACCCTTCAGGAAAATGAATAAATAAACAAATAAATTTGTTAGTTGTGTTTTGCCTTGTAAAATCTGGGCATGACATTGTGGACACAAGAGTACCCTAAGAACCCACCAATGATTTTGTCATGGTCCCAATTCCACAAGTACTTTCACCAATTGAAGTCAAGTGTTAACCCCCCAAGGATTTGGCCTTTTTCAAGGGGTTTGTGATTATAGTGGGTCAGGTTAGCTAGGTTTTTCTTGGTCCCACTATATATCATTCTTATTGGTATCTTTCCACCAATTGCAAGCCCTCTAAAGTTATGAATCTCACTAGGAGATTAACTAAATGGGTCCACACCAAGGAGATCAATATTTATGATTCACCTAAAATTTGAATAGCATACTTTCCTACTCCATAATATTTCCCCCAAACACGCCAAGAAAATTGATTAAAACCACTAAAGAGTGGAGTATCCCACCCACTTTCTTAATTCATTGAAGGGTCAATATTTTTGATTCATCTAAAAGATGAAGAGTGTACTCTCCTACCAAAAATGAACCTATGTGAGCTTTATGTGTCTAAGAAAAGAAAGAAACTAGTATATGTTGAATATGAAATGAAATAAAAGACACATGAAAAATGTTTTTTTCTTTTATATGCTCCTTGCAACAAAGCCAGTAGCCCTTTTGATTTAGTAATATTTCCTTAGCAAATGAGAAAGAAATAGCACCTACAAAAAAAAAGGGTTAGGGAAAAAAGGATTAGTAAAATCTGAAAAATACCCCACAAAACTACTTGTTAGAAGCTGTTAGAAAACTAGAAACCCAAAATACAAAACTTGAAAGATGAAAATGCAAACTAAAAACTGAATTAGCTAAGTTAAATAGGATGGACAATACTTCTAGCTGCAATAATATCATATGATACTTCATTGTATGCCCACACAAAAGTTCTATCTTTTGTGATACTTTGTATTAGGCAGTACAATAGTTTGCAAAATAGAAGTACGATAAAGTACACAAATGAGTATGGTAGAGAAACTAATAATGTATCGTATCACTATTACAGAAAGTATTGCATGATATTGGTAAAGTGGTGCATGATATTTCTATGTATAAAATAAAAAAGTTGAAACAACAAGCTAAAAATAATGACAAAAATGCAAGAAATAGAGCTAGACAAGGTTGTCTAGCCCCATAGTGGGTGCTAAAATATGTATACCAAAAAGTAGGCACACTTCAATAAACCCATATTCTGAAGAATACCCATGGAAGAGAATAGCTCAAGAGGTGGCTTATAACTCTTTATCTATGACGTGCAAAGGTGCAAATAGAAATATGATTGCTCTCAAATGAACCTAGCTAAGCAACCCTTGCAAGGTGCACCATAGAATGAGAGATTCAAAGATGGGAGAAAGAATACTAGCATCCAAGAATCACAATGCAATGCAAGCTATACTAACATGAAATGCAAGATGCAAGATAAGTTAATCAAAATATGAAGATTTGCAAGACTTCCTACTTAAGTTATGCAAGATACTCTAGAGCATAAAGAAAGATAAGCTAAGAATTCCATAATGCAAGTAGAATGGGAGATAATCTAAGATGCAAGAGTGCAAGAATTATTTAAGTCTTCAAAGCTCTAAAAGCACCTAGAAATATTGCAGCATAACGTTAGTATAAATCATGAGATAAGAGAATGATGACAGAGCCCTCCCTTTTAAATATAAATGGAAGGTTGAGATTAAGAGGCAAAAGAGACTTAATCAAGGGTGGAGAGTGCATCTTGATTGATCCATGTGCACAAGAATCTATCCTGATCAAGATCAATTGTGGACTCATAGAGGCAAAAAGATGTGTGAAGGAGAACTGAAATTATTATGAAAATAGAAGATTCCTCTCACATAGAAAATTGTGCATTCATGTGTAGACAAAAATGCATTTTCCTCTTATTGTTAAAATATGAATAATACTTTATGTGTGCACACTTAGAATAAATGGGGTTTCAGGAATTTTATTTAATTAAAAGGGAACAAGTTATTTCAATTAAATAAATACTTAGGATAAAGTGGTCAAACCATAGGTTATAATCGAATAAATAGAAAACTAATGACTTGATAAAACATAAGTGATAGGTAAATTATGCAAAAACACTAGAAAAGGGGCTCATAATCTAGATTGCCATTTTTGGGTGATTACGAGTATGTTATGTGAGCTTTATGTATGTTTTGATATTGATTTTTTGATAGCCAAATGCAATCTATTGATGCATGGGCATGATCATATGTGACGAACACACAAGGAATAATCATATATTGGATACATTAGTGTAGTCAATTTTTGGTATAGTATCTATACATCTCAACAAGCTCCTTTTGTATTACAACTCCTAAAAGGGCCTAGTCCTCTAACAAGGAATGATGTACTAAATGTATGTAATAGACTCCTAATAGGGTCAACACTCCTAAAATATTACTTTGGATCAAGGAATCATCTTGTGGGTACCATTTCCATTTTCCATGGATTCCCTAGTTAACAAATATGCTATTATGAGTTTTATTGTGTTGTTCACTTTGATTTTTAGCTTTCATACTTTCATTTATGAAAGTGTATAGTTGACTGCTAAAATATATAATTGGAAAAAAAAAGTATTGGAATAGTCATTCACCCCTCTTAGTATTCCCTTTCTAACATGTTCACCTTACTATTCCACCTAACCCTACATAGAGTTAACATATCAATCAAATGATCATGTATTCCCTATCACTAACTATTATAGTAGGTTCAATATCAACCTTCCTCTGATCATAACTTACTCAAAAATTTATATCAAGAATATTGGTCATACATTTGACACTCATAGATACCCTTAATTCTCTCATATGGATTGACACACTTGAAACTCATTGCAACACATTTTTCACCATATTTATAATCAACAACATGCTAAGGACACTAAGTCAGTACTTAACATCAATAAAAACACAATGATTGATCATCATGTATCCAAATTCATATCATGACAACACCATGCATCACCTACCATCACTACATTAGTTATTTCAACAAACTTATCTTCTTAAAATTTATATTGTTTGAAATTAGCTCTATTTTAGTAGGAAGGATGAAGTAATAATGATAACATATGTAATTGTTAATTGATGTACAAAGTACATTTTGATTAAGATGGTAATAAATAATTTAAGTGGGAATATTGGATCTAAACTTTAAAAGTGAGTTTTTGAAATTATTTGGTACTCTATTCTAGAAGAGAGAATTGAGAATTTGCAGAAGAATCTTGAAAAGGGAGATTTGTGAGTGACTATGGAATTTAATATGGTTAATTGAAGTGTCAAATCAGCTATGAGAGATAAAATGAAGGTTTAGTTAAAGGATTCTAATCATAGTCAAAAAAAATTATTTGGATTTTGGATTGCCTACAGACTATATGTAAAGAATTAGATATCTTAGACTAGATATTTGGGGAGAATTTCCTTGGGGAAATGAAAAATAATTTATTTTGTTGAGTTATCTTCAAGGTGAAACCCTAGCACTAGAAAAAAACCTACTTGTTTAGAAGGAAGTAAGTAAAGGTATTAAGGTTTTATGAAATATTAGTGAATTGGAAAAAAGGAATACTATAAGATGTGAGGAGGTATAAGATCTTACTAAAACTAGTCAAGGTCAACATACACTGCTTACCAACACTATTGAAGATTTGATAGTGACGTATGTCACCTACAGAAATTCTTACAAGATTCAGTTTCTAAATCCTAATCGTTCTACTTTGAATTTTTTTTTATATTGCACATAAAATTATGAGGGAGAATATTCAAATGTATCTTTGGGTAAGTGCAAGAAGTTGGGTCTCACTTTTGGATAAAAAGTGGAAGTATTTTTCTTATTTATGAAATTTCTTGTCAATTGATGTCAAAATTTGAGGCATATAGAGATTGAATATAAAAAACTTCAGAAATAAAAAATCTAGTGTTTGAAATCTACTTTTTGAATATGTAATTTATTTGTGTACCCATATAATAGATTTTTTTTTTTGGTATGGATCTTTAAAAACCACTTTTTCAAAATGTATGTTTCAGGACCATACCACACTCGTGTATGGATACCATAACACAAATAAATAAATTTTCATAAATCCTTTTAAAGGGAGTTACCTAATACACATAAGATTGATGATAACATTTTTCCTTAATTTTTTTTTGACTAAATTTTTTTATTAATTATTAATTGGCTATAAATGTAAATTTTAAAACCTCTCATAAACGGACACCATAATTTAATCAATATTTCAAATTTTTCAAAAATTCTTTTTTTAACCTCAAAATAATTGTATGTAGATTAATGACATATAAATTAATTTAAGAAGAAATATAAAATTAAAAAAGTTATCAAAGTTTTAGTGAACTTCACTATTTTACATTTAGTTACCACCTTTCATTAAAAAATAATGCAAAAATAGTAAATAAAATCACAGCACTATAAAATTTATATTTCTAAAATTAGGACAGTGAGAGCTCTAATGGGCTTTTGTTTCATTAAAAAAAAATTGATTGAGAAGACCCTCTAAAAGTTATGGCAAGGCGTGAATTTGTCAGTTCAATGCCTTAGCCAAATCTTGAGAGGTCAAGGCATTGGCTTGGTCTCACCAAGCCTATCCCGAACCAAAATCTAAGGTAGGAGAAAAAAATCCTACCCCGTGTTGTAAGAAATAGGCACCCGTTATTTTAAATTCAAAAAGTGGGTACCCTTTTTGAAAAAGTCAAATAGGCATTTAAAATCCCTCCCAAAAAAAAATGAATTTTTAGAAATGAGTACCCATTTTTTACTTTTCAAAAATGAGTACCCGTTTCTAAAAAAAAAAAAAAATTCTATTTTCAAAAATGGTTACCTATTTTTTGGAAATAAAAAATAGGTACCCAATTTTTAAAAAAATAGGTGCCCATTTTTTTAATTTCAAATTGAGTGCCCAATCCTAAAATGGGTACTCATTTTTTTAAAATGGGTACCCATTTCTAAAAGAGCACAATCTCAATCCATAGACTTCCACAGAATTGAGACCCAACTTCTTGCTCCTACCCTCTGTAAGATCTTTTTGAATTTTTTTCATGAAAATGTAAAAATAACTATCGAAAGCAGACACCATTTCAAATTTGATTGATTGGTTATGAGTTTATATTTTTATTTTATGAGGTCAGTACATCCTAATGATAATGTTGAATGGAAGACCAAAATCCTCTCAATAAGAAAATTTATAGATATCTAAATGTGTTTGAAAATAGAGTTAAATGTTTTAAGGAATAGTGTGTCTTTATATAATAGTATTGGTTTAGGTTTGATGGTTACTAGTATTGTACTGGTAAAGCATGATGAGGAGGGATCCTCCTTGGGATCAAACATATTATTGGTGCTTCCTCTCTGGAATCTTAGAAGTGAAAGAAAAGTAACAAAGGAAAGGAAACTATTATCATTTTGGAAGATGAAAAAGAAGATATTAAAGGATATTTTGGAGAAGAAGAAATTTAAGAAGATGAGGAGATGTATGTGGCTTCTTTGATAGAATATGATCTTGTAGATTTTGATGTGGTCTAGCCTGTTGATCAAATAAATAGTATTGAAAAATGAGTGTGAACACACTTAACCATTTTCACTATGTATGATGAGTACAAAATAGATACCAAGCTAGAATTTTAATAGGTGTCGAGTCATAGTTAGTGCTGAGCAAATTACAGTATAGTATGAGCCAAGTGATTCAAGCATTGTTCATGTGTCAAGTAATAGAATCATTCAAATGTTGAGCAACTTAGAACAACATATGCCAAGTGATACAGGATACAACAGGTGTCAAGCAAACCAAGAAACATAGTTGATGCCAAGTAATCCAGAAATAGTATGTGCCAAGCATCAGTAATACTTCATGTGCTGAGCAATGCAGGATCAGTATAAGTGTTTTTACTTGCAGAAACTAAGATGTAAACCATTTTTGGAGATGACTTAGAGAAATTTCAAAGAAAAAAAGGATAAGGATGAGTCATTTGCATTCCCTATGGAATTCGCACGCAACCAATCAGAAAATGGTGAAGGCATGCAACCAATTAGAATAATGCAAAGTATGAGTAGGAATTTGAGATTCAATATGGATCGTAGGTCCATACCTAACCCTAAGTCTTCACATTCTTTATAAGGAGGACGAATGCACCCAAAAAAAAAAGCAGAAGGGAAGATTATAGTGTAATTTCAGTGTGAAGAAGAAAAGACTTAGTGGAAGGGATAGTAGTTATCCAGTCGATCAGAACATAATAGAGGACATATTCAGAAGATTAGATCAAGCAAGGATTAGAAGAGAAAGAGCAGATCAAGTGCCTAAACCCAGCAATTTGAGATTGCATTCAGTTAGGTCAAATGTTCTAATACTCTCTCACAATTGTATTAGAAGCTGAAATCCTATGGTGATAGGTTAGCTTAACAACTAGGTAGAAGAGCCTTTGGAGAAGGTTAAGAAAATCCTATGTATTAGATGGGTTTAATAGCCTTATGTAAATCCTTTAACAGGGTGACACTTCATGTAAAGTGTTTGTAAATCCTTTCAATAGGTCACTATTGACACAATATAAATCCTTTAAAAAGGCAAGCCTTTAACAAGGCAAACCATCAGAAGTGGTTGAACTTATTGCTACAGTAATTTTTGTGGGTGTCATCCCCACCCCTATTTTACCTTCTTCTTCTTGGAGGGTTTATGGGTCACAAAAATCTCTTGTGTTATGTTTTGATGCATGCTCTCATTTTTATGTTTGTTTACTTTGGTACATGTTAATTTCATTTATATGTTATTAAAGGCTTGAAAGGTCAATAATTGGTTACTTTTGACTCACACCCCCCCCCCTCAGAAGTACTCTTCCCATTTTAATATTCCAACAATTGGTATCACAACTTAGGTTCTCACAAGAAGAAGCCTAACAACTTGGAGAAAAAGGTCAAAAGATAGAAGTTTTCAAACTAGGGAAGATCATTGACAATCAAGTGATTGGTGTGCAACTAGCCCTACACAAAGTAGAGAAAGCCAGGGAGGAACTAAGAAAATATTTAAAAAGAAGAAAGGAGATAGCCATAGCTAATAATGACATACACTACAAGGATATTGACACCACACATGTATTTTCCAATGGAGATTTCAAGGAATTTGATGCAGCAATAGCAGAATTAATGGAGAAAAATAGAGCACAAGCTAAAGAAATCAGATTACTCAAGCTTGAACAAGAATCACAAGCTATATTGCTTTGTGAAGAAACTAAACAAAAGAAAAGAGGTATTGAAGACAAGGCCATGATAGAAAATGACAAGAGAAATCTCATCAATAGACTAGAAGAGAAGACAATTAAATTTGAAAAGATTTCAAATATGCAGTTAGACACCTTGAGCCAGATGATGAATGCTCATCATGAGCTAAACATGAAGGATATTGAGATCTCCACCTTGAAGATACAAAATGGGAAATTGTAGAATGAATTGAAGAGAGAAAAGGAAATAACAAAAAGTTACAATAAACCCAATGAGGCTATCAAGTACTTTGAGCAATTGCTGAAATCACCAAGGGCAAGTAATGATACTACAGGACTTGGATATATCAGCACTGAACAAGGATAATCATCCAAAACTGTAAAGCAAAGAAGAAACAAAGGACATTTAGCACAATATTGTAGAACCAAGACCATGAGGACACCAAGATTTGAGGGCCACTACTACAACTGCAAAAAATATGGACATAGAGCATTTGAATGCAGATCAAGGCCTATGCAGACACCTAATCAACCTTCAAGAGGAATGAATCATGTACATCACTACAATTGGGATTACAACACCAGCTATAGTTGTCACTATTGCCAAGAGTATGGACACATTCCTGAAAATTGCATAAGGACACATTTTAAGGGAAATTATAGTAGATGGTTAAATCAAACTACTTGTTTTAGTTTCTTAAAGACTGGTCATATCAACAGGAACTATCCAACAAAGGTCAAAGCCCCCAAGAATAAAATTAATAAGGAAAAAGAAAAAGTTAATACAGAACACATCAAGGAAGATATGAAGAAGATGTGGCAGAAGAAAGGTGAATGCAGCACATCGACTAGAGAAATCACTTCACCCAAAAGGTCAAGTGATCACACCTCATCAAATTAAGCACCAGAAAGGCACATGGGGCTGATACATATAAAGATGTATCATACATCAGCCCAAAAGAACATATGAACATTGCAAAGAAGAAATCAAGATAAGTCAAGATGCCAAAAAAAAAGAAATTATGATGTTGAGCTACCTTTGGTTGCCAAGTAAAACTCCAGTACATCCCATGTTGAAA
Organism: Cupressus sempervirens; assembly: GCA_028749045.1. NCBI lineage: Eukaryota > Viridiplantae > Streptophyta > Pinopsida > Cupressales > Cupressaceae > Cupressus > Cupressus sempervirens. The sequence goes on from CM053790.1 coordinate 590,695,132, forward strand.
AGACTAGTGGATGCCAAGTAAAGAGATGATAGTAGCTGTTGTGTAAGTGAAAAATAGTTGATGCCAAGTTGGAAAATCCTTTGGAATCCAAGTGTATAGCTGTAAAGCATGAATGCAATAAATGTTATGTTTCAAGCCTAATAAAAGGGAAAAATCATTCATTTTTTGTTCATTCGAACAAAGAGCAAGGTGAGAAAAGTGATTAAGCAATTTCCCAGTGATCAAAATGAAATTTACAGCAATTCAATAGTTAACCAACTCCATTTCATTGATTTACCAAGTATTTCATTCAAGTGCCGAGTTATGTAGTTTAAAAATTTGTAAATAGTAAACCCTAGTTCGAATAAAGATGGCATCTGGTTCTAAAACTACAAAAGAAAAGGAAGGGTTGGAAATTCATCTAGTTAGCAATAAAGTTAGACAACTAGAGTTCAAACCCATCCCTGAAGTTGCTTACAAAAATGATCTTGTTGGTGCCCTATCTGTAATTCCTGATAAAGTAGTTATGGTTTAGGAAGTACACAAATGCTACAATTGAAAGATAGGAACCATAGGATATTTGGAGATTTTCAATGCATTTGATAAGCTCTGTGAAAATGGTAAACTTAAGGATGAATTTTCCATAGTCGAAAAGAAGGGACTGACCAAAACCCTAGTTTTCCCTATTATTTTTAAAACATAATGGATACACATTGTACTGAGAAGAATCCATAATGGAGCTTTTTGGCTAGAAACTGGGCTAGTAAAGTTCACAAAGAAAATTGTACATAGGGTCACTGGTATCCCAACCCTAGATTGGCCCAAAACTTTGAGTGATAAGAGGGAGGAAATTGAGAAAAACACTAGTGCCAAGTGGAACAATAGGGGTATTACCATTGACACCATCAAAGACCCCTTACTAGATTTTGTTGTCAGGATCATATCTCACAAATTTTATCAATCTAATAGGTTAAATAGTGTACCCTGCATAGCTATAGATGTTGCCTACAAGCTAGTGAAAAATACTTATGATCTTGCAAATTTGATGATGCAGCAAACCAATGAGAACTTGGGAGCCATAAGGAAATCCAAAGGGGCTCAATGAAAATTTGGTGCAGTATTAATTTGCATGTTCTTCTATATTATGAAAGAATTCCCCTCAATAGGCAAGGTGAGATGGGATCCAAATAAAACTATTGTTGAACAATAAACAGATTCATTGAGCTGATGGGTGAGAATTTTGATGCCCAAATGATTAGTTATTTTGAAGATTTCAAACAATCCATGAAACAGAGAATTAGAATCATAGTCTCATTATTGGAGCAACATGAAAAGGATATTTTTTTTCTAGTGGATATTGACTATACCTATAGACAAGCAGTCATCCCTAGAGTTAGATGGCTTAGACCACTGGGCTATGAACTTGATGTGGACCAGGCTTCAACAACTATTACAGCTCTACTAGTAGAGAAAATTGATAAAGGTGCAAAATATTTTGGAACCTATGACATTGTTAAATCAAGGGTGGTAATAGACCTCAAAGTAGCCTCAACAGTAAAGAAGAAGGATAAATTGGTCAAGAAGATCAAAAAGAAATTTGGTGCAGATATTGGAGAGACAGGTACTACAGAAGAAGCAAAAGAAATAAGTGATGATAAAGAAGAAGATGAAAATGAAGGAGATGAGCCTAAACAAGAGTCTCTATAGTTGACTCAAGGCTTAGGAGAGGATGAAGAGAAAGGTGCAGAGAAAGAAGAAGCCTAGGAAACATCCATTAAAACCAAGATCACTAAGAGAAAGGAAAATGCATCACCTACTCCTCAACCCAAGCTAAAGAAGCCTACAACTAGAACTACTACAAGAGCTACAACACAAAAGGCAAGAGAAGAAGTAGCAAACAAAAAAAAATCCACTAAGAAGACTGAAGAAGAGTCAAAGAAAAGAAGAAAATTTGTGGCTCAACCTAATTCAAATGAAGAAAGGATGGAATTAGAAGACCACAATCAGTTTAAAGTGGTAAGTCATCCACCAAAGTCTTATATTGATAAATTATGTGCTAAGATTAGAAATGGAGACTTAAATGATTTGAAGAATGTAAATTTTAATAAGCTCACAAAGGATGAGCAAAATAAAATAGAGAAATCTGTCTATAATATGATGGCAGAATATAAACATACACCTCTTGAATTGGATAGTTCATTGCCAAAGGAATTATATAAGATTGTAGAGGAAAAATGGCATTTTTGTCTACAAACTAAAAAAGAAATAAGGGAGTCTACCTTAGCAAGTATGTTGCTTGATTTGACTAAAAGTCAAATAATAAATGCAGTCAAAAGGCACAATAGTAGATTTACTCCCAAATATAGGGCATTCAGTATTCTACAAAATAAAAATGAAGAGGTTGTGAGCAAAACCACAAAAGTGTGGAAAATTATTTACAAGAAAATTGATGATGTATTTGATGAAGACTACAAGGTAGAAACAAGAAGAAAGAAGGTAGAGGAGAAGAAAGTAGAAGAGAAGAAAGTGGAGGAAGAAAAGAAGGATAAAGAAGAAAAGGAGGAGAAAATAAGAAAATAAGAAGAAAAGGAGATAGGTGAGCAACAAGAATAGAGTGTATAGGACACACAACTACCACCTCCTAGCCCTCCTCATTCTACCATCACACCTGCAAAGACAATTAAGGTAAAGGATGTCATTGACACTTCTAGTCAAAATATCAATCCATTAACTGCAGAGGATCTAGAAAATATCCTTGACCAATCTACACAAGAAGCTAGGCTATATTCAAGCCCAATATTGGTTAGTGTTGATGAACTCCAAAGGGAGTAGTAAAATTAAAGGAAATCAAGGTGCAAACACAAGAACCACCTATGATCACACAATCTATTGGACTTCTACTTCTTCCACCACCATCTCCACCAAAAGAAGTCATAGTTGCACTTCAAGAGCTGAGTGTAGTAGTAGGGAATGATAAAGTCAAATCAGTATAGTCATCAGGTACACCCCCAACCAAAATGATAGAAAAAGAGAAACAAACTAAAGAAAAACAAGAGACAAAAGATAAGGAGGAATCTACAATACAAACTTTGGTTGAACTACCCAAAAAAAGTACTCCTACAAAAAGTCTTCAGTAGTCGAGCACTGGAACTCTAGAATTGCAAATTAGAACACCAGACTCGAGCTCCACTAGGGTAGCCAGGAAAATTCATTATGGAATTCCTAAGCTTGATGAATAAATAAAGATACCCTATTATGAATCTAGTACTCTCACTGAAGAAAAGATGAATGAAATTTAGAGTGCATTGAATTGAAGAAGGAGACAAGAGGCACTTAGAAGGGACTACAAATACAAGCAAGCATTGAATGAAATTAAGGACATATTCATGGATGCCTTCACTCTATAGTCTCCAGATGAATCAAGACCAATTATAGAGCAACTATTAGATATAGTTGATCAGGTAACGAATGAGGACCATGACACCAATGCTAAACTAATGGAATGGTTAGAGAAGAAATTCCAAGGTAAGGTCAATGAGAAGATATCAAATACTATCATTTTGGGACAAGTTGACCTAGCTAAGAAAATAGATAGAGTCAAAATTGTACTAGGGAATATATTCTCCCTTTACAATAAACGGTGTGATTTTTAAAACTTCACACATGAGACTAGCCAAAAAATAATGAGCTTGGAGAGAAATATAAAGATTTCTAGTATGTAACTCCCAACCAATCTAGCTCAAAGTGAGAAGCATTTTTTTCAAATGCTTCACACTCAAAGAGAACTAGTTGTATTATCAATAGAGGAGGCCAATATAAAAGCTAAGTTAATGCAAATTCAATCCTCCATCACCCCTCACTTGGAGATACTTCACAAGGAGAAAATGTATTCAAAGATAGCCCTGAAGGAAGATCTCAATCTTTCTACACATGAAGGATTTGTAGACCTAGCAGCAGAGCTTGCAATCCAACACAAGTCATTGGATACTACATTAAATAATTGGTATACAGCTTTGAAGATACTCTTGGAGGTTAATAGCTCATTTTTGGCTAAACATGGAATTACTCCATAGAACCCTTTAACATAAATGTCAAAAAGGGGGAGATATATATTATAAGGGAAGAAATAATGGGTAATTACCAAATTTTAACAAATTTTGATCATTCATTCATTTTGAAAATAAAGTGGAATGATTGTATATAGCCACAAAGGGAGAGACAAAGAATAAAGAAGTGAAGGAGATATGTAAAATTTTGGTAATCATATGACATCACACATATTAAATACAGCATTCAGGCTCAGAATGTAGAAACAAGTCTAAGGATAGAAAGGATTAGGCATATTGGCATAGAATTTTGATTTGAAAGACACAATCAACTTAGGGGAAGTCATAAGGTATATTGCTATTCACAAATTTTCTTTTGAAATTTTGTATGTAAGTTGAGTGAGTAAAGAATGTACTCAATAAGGTTAGGATCATCAATGTTTAGTTAAGTGTTTTTGACACTCATGTCAAAGGGGGAGATTTTTGGCCAAATAAATAGTATTGACAAATGAGTGTCAACACACTTAACCATTTTCACTATGTATTTTGAGTACATAATAGATGTTGAGCCAAAATTTTAATGGGTGTCGAGTCATAGTTAGTGTCGAGTAGATTACAATATAGTATGTGCCAAGTGATCCAAGAATTGTTCATGTGCCAAGTAACAAAATCATTCATATGCCGAGAAACTCATAACAACGTATGTTGAATGATACAAGATACAATAGGTGCCGAGAAAACTAGGAAACATAGTTGATGCCAAGCAATCCAAAAATAGTATGTGTCGAGCATCAGTAATACTTCATGTGCCGAGCAATGTAGGATCAGTATAAGTGTTCGTACTTGCACAAACTAAGATGTAAAAAAAAATTTGGAGATGACTTAGAGAAATTTCAAAGAAAAAAAGGATAAGGACAAGTCATTTGCATTCCTTATGGAATCCACATGCAACCAATCAGAAAAATGGTGAAGGCATGCAACCAATTAGAATAATGCAAAGTATGAGCAGGAATTTGAGATTCAATTTGGATTGTAGATCCATACCTAACCCTAAGTCTTCACATTTTTTATGAGGATGAATGCACCCAAAAAAAAAAGCATAAGGGAAGATTATAGTGTAATTTTAGTGTGAAGAAGAAAAGACTTAGTGGAAGGGATAGCAGTTATCCAGTCGATCAGAATAGAATAGAGGACAGATTCAGAAGATTAGATCAAGCAAGGATCAGAAGAGAAAGAGTAGATCAAGGGCCTGAACCCAGCAATTCGAGATTGCATTCAATCAGGTCAAATTTTCTAATACTCTCTCACAATTGTATTAGAAGTTGAAATCCTATGGTGATAGGTTAGCTTAACAGCTAGGTAGAATAGCCTTTGGAAAAGGTTAAGAAAATCCTATGTATTAGGTGGGTTTAATAGCCTTATGTAAATCCATTAACAGGGTGACACTTCATGTAAAGTGTTTGTAAATCCTTTCAACAAGTTACATTTATATATTTTGCGAAATCAAACAGAGAAAAAAATTTACAGACCCAAGCGATCAAATCCTGGATCTGTATTTTGTATGGTGGAATTTTGAATTATATTTTGTAGGGTTTTGTAAAAAATTTGCGGCTCTTATATCATCAAGTCATACATCTGCAAAATTTGCAAGCAATTCCTTGCGAAATACTGGCGATCACAGCGAATCCGGCACCATTTTTCAACCACTGGTGGGTCAATCAATTTTTGGTAGATTTTCGGCCCGCATATATCCACTGGCTTCCAAGCCTCGACGGCCCATCCACAATCGGCCTTGGCTTTGTTTGAAGCTAGGAAGAAGTTTATTTTTAAATAGCACTTTTCCTGCTCACCCACTCGATGTGGGATTAAAAACCCACATTTCAGAGTGTCTTTTAAAATCCCCGGTAGGTAGACTGAAATCGAAAGACATTGAAATCTCAGGCGACCACTGCTCATCGATTTTTGACAACCTGTGAAGAATTTTTGGGATCCACAGTCCAGGATAGAGGATAGGTGGCATTGTATTATTCAGCCACGTGGCCATATTTGAGTCGCCCGCTTTGCCCAGTCACGGCACAATTAGCACCTCTACGCAGACGACACGTGGCACACTGTCAGCCACACAAGCTCTGCTAGTCTACAGAACACATGGAAAGCCACCTCAATGCACACAGTCAACAATCTATATGCTGAGTCAGAGGCACAGTTAGATTTTTGTACAATTTCATACATGCGATGTCATCATGATGTCACGTTGACATCATCGATCGCTGAGATTTTGCTGATGTCACCCTATTCACGAGCCTAAAATTGATGCCCATTTGGACGTCATCCCAGGCCATTTTATAATTGATGCGACAATTGTATGACTGTCAAATTTAACCTTTTCTTTTGCTGATGCAACCCCTCACCAAATTGATTTTAGTTTTTGCAGTTTGACTTCAAGAGGCCATAACTCACACATCCGGACTCCAAATTAGGTGCAATTTTTTTTGAAATTGGGTAAAATTTTCTAAATTTTTTAGTGGTGCAGCTATGTTTTGGTTTTGGTGCACAGATGTTTCAAAATTTGCATTTTTTGGTGACTGTACCTAGATAATCTTGCATATTGCAACTTCAAATGCTCCGTACGGACACATCTGGAGTCAAAACTAGGTTCTATTTTTTTGAAAGTGCATTTTTTTTGTCTACTTTCTAGATATGGCATCAGATTGTAGTGTCGTATGGACAAAATTGTCACTTTCAGCAATAGGGCCTTTCTTTGCTTTGTAATGCTTCAGTATTATAGCACATTGTAAAGTTTTAGATTTGTACTCTATCAAGAGGTTGTAACAAGAAAAATTAGAAGTCCACAAAGGCCAAAATTGGAAAGTGGCCCATTGTAATCGCACTACTGATAAAGTGCCCAAAGAATCTATTTTTGGGGGTTTCTTGATTTAGTGAAAAGGGGGGGTGTTCTTGGTGTTGTGTGCTCTCTTTTCTGCGCTTTTCTTTCATTTTTTGCATTATGGGAAACTTTAAGTTTCCTAAATTAACTCCTCATAACTATGCTTCCTGGTCAATCAAAATGTTGTATCACTTAATGCATAATGGAGTTTCTCAATATGTAGATGGTACTCTTCCTAAACCAACAGGTGATAATGTATCAACAAGTGAAATATCAGATTGGGTAGCCATGGATAGAAAAGCCCTAGGTGATATATGTTTGGGGGTAGATGATAAAATCATGTATCAAATCAAGAAATGTACTACATCCAAGGAAGCTTGGGATACCCTCGAAAGCCTTTATGGTAAAGTGTCTGAAGAAGATGTGTTTAAAATAGAAGATGAGCTTGTTTCCTTAGATCCTAAGTCATATGACTCAATACAGGACTTCATCATCAAGGTGAATGAATTAAGGACAAAGCTTACTGACTGTGGGAATTCTATCAAAGATGACAGACTAATCTATCTCATCCATAACAAGCTACCATTAGAATATTCCACATTTGTATCTTCTTTTAACATCTCAAAGACTACCTTAGGGTCTGCCTACAAGAAAGTCACTTTTGATGAATATGCTAAGTTGTTGGATGATGAAGAAAAGAAGTTGAAATCAATGGAGATTCTCAAATCAGCTCAGTCCAAAGCATTGGCTCCCAATGAGGGTTCTCAACATTCAGCTACACAATCTTCAAATAAAGGAAAGGGTAAGAAGAAATGGAAGAGAAAATCTAAGGATGCAGAAAAGACAACACCTCAATCCAATCAACAAGGCAAGTCCTCAAATTCCAACAAGAAAGGGGACAACAAGAAGAAGAAGTGTGCTTATTGCAAGAAAAAGGGTCATGAAGAGCATGAGTGTTATATTAAAAAGATTGATGAGTTAACCAACATCATGAAGAAACATAATGTTCCATTGCCTAATGCTTATAAGGAGAAGGGATCTTCTTCAAATTCAAAGGGCAAAGGGCAAGCGTTCATGGCAAATGTAAACTCTTCAAAGGAATGGATATTTGACTCAGGTGCCTCATATCATATGGGTTCTTCAAAGGAGGATTTTTCTTCATTGAATCACTCAAGGGTACCACACATCTTCATGGGGAATGATAGCAAAATGGAAGTAGAAGGAAAAGGAAACCTGGAAATGGAAAATGGAGAGTTTCAAGAGGTTCTCTATGTTCCAAACCTAAGTTCAAATCTCCTTTCAATCTACCAAGTCACTCACTTTGGAGACGGACATAGAGTTGAGTTCCTTCCTCACTCAGTTCAAGTGCACAGTCTTAAAGATGATTCCTTGGTTGCAATAGGGAAAGTGAATAATCACAAGAGGTTGTACTCTTTCTTGCATTTTGTACCCAAGACTCCTTCAAAGGCCTTGTTATCTCAATCTCATTCAAACATGCAATTATGGCATGAGCGATATGGTCATCTTGATTATCACTATCTTCAGCAACTTTGCACATACCACATGGTTAAAGGTCTACCTCAAATCAACTTTTCTAAGAGTAAGTGTTCATCAGATTTAGTGGATATGCATCCAGAGGGGAAGTTACAAAGAGGGAAGTCTTCTAGAGCAAAAAGTGTTCTTCAAATGGTTCACATGGTATTAGCAGGTCCTTTTGCATTCAGCCAGGTTCGCTACATACTCACTTTTGTTGATGACTTTTCAAGGTTCACTTGGGTCTACTTTCTGCATAGTAAGAATGAAGTTTTGGACTCATTTCTAGACTTCAAGGCTCATGTAGAACAAAAATCCAGAAAGGCCATCAAAGTACTCCACATGAACAATGGTAACATGGATGTGAACAGAAGACTTAAGGATTTTTGCAGACATGAGGGCATTGATCTTTAGACTCCTTCAGCATTCAGTCTGCATAAGATAGATGTTGCAGCTTTGAGGATTAGAACTCTTAAGTCTATGGCAAGTTGCATGATTCATGCCAAGTCTCTAGATCCATCATTAGAATTCAAAGAAATCTCAAGTACCACTCACATTCTTAATCATTCTCCTCATCCAACCTTAGATGGCAAAACTCCTTTTGAGGCATGGTGCAGCAGAAAACCTATTGTGACACACTTTAGAGACTTGGGTTGTCCTGCATGGCCAAAAAAATCTTCCAGGGATCGTAAGGCAAAGACATCTCAACCTTTTACTTTCATTGGTTATGAAGACGGGGTGAAGGCATATAGACTTCTAGATCCTGAGACACATCAGATATTTGTGGAGAAGGATGTACATTTTGAGGAAAGTTCTCCAAGCTTGTCCTCTACTCCTCTTCACACATCATACAATGTGGATACTGAGAGTGACACCAGTGATAGTGCTTCAAAGAATTTAGATACATGGAGTTCTGTCGACAGATATAGTAAGAGGTCACTTCATCAGTTCAATCTGCATGCATACATTGCCACAATGATAGGTCCAGAACAGCAGGGTACTTTCAGTCTTCCAGATATAGGTTTAGTGATAGATTTGGGAGACAGTATTAATGATCTACCTCTTCTTGATGCAGAATTTCCTTCTTCAGTTGTCACAAGGGTTACAAACTCTCTTTTTCATTCTCTACAAGATCAATCATCACAGGTTGAAGTGATTGTGGATACTTATGATCAGTAGTTGCAGCAGGGTTCTTCATTAGTTGCAGGGATAGATAGTTCTTTGGGACAGGTTCTTCATCTAGTTGAGCAAGTTTATGAGACATCACTTATCCATGAGATTCTTTCCACACACAGCGAAAGCATCTCATTTGTACCTTTGGTCTTGTTTCTTCCTAAGGGGAGGAACACCATTTTGCAGTCTTGGATTAGCTTCTTCATCGGAGCATTCACTATTCGACATTCTTCTTTGGGTGGGGGAGCCCATCTTGTCTCTCTTCCTCTTCTCATCATTCTCTTATGTATATATTGGATGTATGTCAGAATGGGGGGGTCTTGATTACTCCATCCATCAATGCATCCTTCTTTATCTCTCTTTTTGGGGGAGGGTTTTTCCCATGAGGTTTTCCCTCTATCCCCACTTTATGGGAGATTGCATATCATTATGTAAATGGGTACCTAACATGGCCTAGTAGTCGAGACCCATATTGCATTTCATCCTAGATTGCGTAAGCTTAAGGGCATTCCCCTAACTTGCACTTAAGGGGGGGTGTTGGTGTAAATAAGTATTTACTTATTACACTTACTTAAGTTTTACTTAGGTTAATGCATTATTTAATTATTTTGCATTATTTTATTATTATTTTAGATGAGACACTTAGGAGTTTGTGAACTCTCATTGAGATATGCAACTCTAATTAGGCACATGGTGTCTACAACACAGGAGTATGCATCATTCACTGAGTTGTCATGATGACAACACAATTTTCCGCACTCCTTATTTAGCACATGTTGTCTACTCCACTGATTTACGTGCTACACCATTGTAGTCTTATCCTCACATCATCGCACTTAATCTCGTTCTTAATGGAGGATAATCCATATCTGGTGGACATGTGACTGGTTGTATGACATATCATGGTGCTAACTTCTATGCATTCTAGAAGCTCTCTTGAGGCCTTTATATTCAGGCACTCCTAGTGTACTCTTGTATCAATTATTGAATGAATATCATCATTCTGATCATACTCTATCTATTTTGGTCTACTGTGTGCTTGTGTTGAGTTCTTTAGTTCTTGGGTTAATTCTGGCCTAAGCCAAATTCTTACAATAATGTTGTTAACATATGTGAAAGAGCCATATTAATTTGTATGCTATCATTGATACCAAGCCTTAATTGGTTAGACCTTATGCCAATTCAATAGGGTACCATTTCCTTCGATTGAAGAAGAGGATTTGAAGAAAGTATAAGGATGATGTAAGTGTTAATAAGTGTATGGTATTCATTGGGCACTTGAATGAGTTAAACTTTGACAATATAATGTTGGTTTGATTATTTTAAATGATTTGATTAAGTGTTGAGATCATCTATAAGCAAGATAGTTTGATTGACAAATAAAGAACTATAGTATGAATTGAGCTACTATAGTTCTCACGAAGAACTTGATAAAGAAGTGAAGAATGTGTAGTGTCAACTGAGTAATTACAATGTTAACTGAGTCTAGTGTTGACTAAGTGAGGATATAATGCTAACTGAGCATGAAAATGACGAATAGTTTAGAAAATATTAAATCTAAGTCTGGCATTTGATGAAAATAAAGATTGTTTTAGAAATTTCAAAGATAAGGACCAAGTTAGCTGTGAGATTAACAAATGGAGAAATTCAAAGAAGATCTTATGAAGGACAATTAACAATTTGAGTTGGAGCACAAAGTTTAAGCTGGAGTATATTTCCCAAGATCTAAACTTGATGAAGATGTGACGATTTTGATTAAGCAAAAAAATATGAAAGATTCTAGAGGAGCAAAAGGTTTTTTCTATTTAAGGGATGAACTCAATGTTCATTGTTCTTGATTGTTGTTGATTATTGCTAGTTTTTTCTGATTGTTGCTAGTTTTTGTTGATTGTTGTTGATGTTTCTAATGTTGAAGAAGTTAAAGAACTAAGTGATAAATAGAAGGATAACTGAGAAGAATTGAATTGAAAAGATCAAGAAATATGTGGTGCTTAAAAATTAGGGTAAAAACACACCAACCATTTTTTTCAAAGATAATTATAACTAAGTTATTACATACTAACATTGAATGCATTACAGAAAGATAATGATAATGCAAATTTAAGTTTGAGTCTCAAAGTTACACAATTAGTTTACTAGAATTCTAGGGGTTTTAGTTTCTGATCAAAAGCATCGGTAAGGGTAAAGGTAAAAAAAAGAGTGGTTAAAGTACACATAAAAGATTTTGTTCTTGTTTCAAGGTATAGGCAAAATTTGAATTCTAATTATATTTTATAATGGTGTAGAGTCTATATTGAAACATATTGCACTAGTTCAAAACCAAATTTTTTGTGCTACAGGAACACTTAATAGGGGTTGATTAAGTTTGATTGATTAAACTATTAGTTTGGGGATTACATGACTACTATTAAAAAAAAAAATTACTAGTTTATGAATTTTTTATATGAGGTTCGATCTATATGGTTGTAATAAGGAAGATTAAAAAAATATTAACATTTTAGAACACTCATCATCTAACTTCCTTAGCGAGGCACTTATTCTGAACATACAGGTAATTGAATCTTAGGGGACTATAACCTCCTATAGGTTGTTAGCCTTATAACATCCACAACCAACATCTTACCTATGAGATATAACTAAGATCACTTACTAATCATATAAAGTCAGCCTCTTAGCATACATTCTTACATTCTTATTAAAGGAACACTAGAACTAATTAAGATCAAAATATAAATTTAATACAACCTGAACAATACTATTTAAATTTAGTATATAAATAAATTTACTACAATATACATTAAACATTCAACAACTAATATCAATATTAACTAAAAAAACATATCTCACTACTAAACACTTGTACAAATCACCATATTATTAACTTGTAATTACCCATCTCTTTCTCACTAAAGCAGATTACTATATACCCTCATATAACAATTAACATAAAACTGAAATAAAATTACAAACCATATTAATTGATTAGAATCCTAATTAATCATCTTATGGTGGTGCAAAAACTTTAACCAATACCTAATCCTACTTACCCTATACTAAACTAGGTCATAAGTTAAATTATAAAAATGATTACTAAAATGTTCTTATGGATTAAATAACATGACTTTACAAAAAAGTTAATTACTAACTAAATCCTAAACAACACATTAAGAAATTTCTAAGTGCTAAACCTAGATATTCCAATTTATTACAACCTACTATCCTAGTCTACCCACTTGTCCACTTGGCAAGTGGGTTGTCCAATCCCCACTAGAATGTTGCCCAAGGGATGCATGTGATCTCAAGGCTGAGTTGGGCAGATTTCAAATCTATAGAACCCTATGTAGAAGATTGTATGCAAGGTAGGATGTGGGCTAGTGGATACAAGGTAGCTTATATTCACCCATTGGAAGTGTTAATAGTCTAAGTCCCTTATATATCTCTTATATTTTCATTCCAAACTAGTGCATATAAGTTGCACTAGAGATGGCGCCAGGATGTGGGAGGGACTTTGGAGGGTGGTTTGGGTCCCACCCATAGAAGGGACTCCCAAAAAGGTTTCATTAATTAAAGTTTAATGCCAGCTCTACCCAAACCAGCATCCATGCAAGAAGTTTTGGAATTCTTTAGAATGACTGGGGGGTGTGAATCAGTTATCCAAGGTCCAAATGTACAATTAAAAATGTTCATAGCTTAGTGAACCCATATCCATAAATCATTTTCCTCATGCATGCATCCATCAGATTATGCAATCACTTAAGCTTGTAGGTTACTGTCAGATCAACTTTGCAGAAATGTAAACATGAAACATAACAAATTCAATAACATATTTGATACAATGATTTAACATGGAAACCCAATTTGGAAAAAACCACTAGTAACATGCTACTCGTTCTCACTCTTTTGAAGTGGTTGCAGAAATGTAAACATGAAACATAACAAATTCAATAACATATTTGATACAATGATTTAACATGGAAACCCAATTTGGGAAAAACCATCAATAACATGCTACTCATTCTCACTCTTTTGAAGTGGTGCCCTATGAAAGGCCAACCTTGTTAAAGTTTATAATGCACACTATTAAATGTGATACAGTTAAAGGATTGCAATCACCCTATTAGGAGTGAGCCTTGTTAGAGAACTTTACTTCATTCACTTGGAATGTCACCTAGTTAAGGATTTACCCTAGACTAGTACAATAATTAGAAAGTCATAGTAAGGCTTGATCTGATAACAACTTACAACTCCATTTGCAAATCATAGATCTTGATTTCAGTCCTCCATTATGCTTGGCTTTCACACACTTTAGCTCTAATAACTTGTTCACCCTTCAAGTATCCATACCCTTAATCCATCTTGCTTTGCTTGCCAATGTAGTCTCTTCTCTTAGATCATTGAATGAAGAAATACCCTAGAGTCCTTATCTTCCTTAGATTCTTGCACATGACAACCTTTGCTTCTGACTAGCCATCTTTATAAATAAAGTATTAAGATCTTTTTTCATTCATCCTCCATCATCTATTTTAGGGATAGGTTAGATTAGGTAGGATACAATGAATCTTCCATTTATTTCATTTCATTCTTTTTTGGAAACTTCTCCTTCCATCCTTTTTAAATTCATGTCAAAATGGTTCATCTTGAATTTTGTGCCACTAGCTCATCAAGCTTATCTTCAACACAGTTCACACAATCCAAGAAATCAAACTAGTTGGCTCAGATTCATCAAATTCTCAATATTTCTCATAATGCTAACACTCAAGATTAACTGGCTTCTAATGCTCAGTATCCACTGTCAAAACACTCAGCATGAACTATAATGCCCCACCCGGAGATCCTTGGAAACAAGGATGAAAACAAGCCAAAACAATTTTTATTTTTTTTCAAGTGTAAGTGCACATGACAACAACATATACGGATCATACAAATCACAATGGAAGACTTAATGACCATCCTGATAGCCAATGGATCTCAAAACGTCACCACTAACCAAAACACAAATAAGAAAACATAAGAGATCCACCGAGCTAAAAGACCAAAACAGACTCCTGAAAATTGGCTAAGTCTGAATTCAGAAGCCTTGAAATTTCCTAGAATCTTAATCTTAGCCCGTAGAGGTCTGAAACCCATCTCAAATGAATCGTCGCATATATTAAAATATATCTTAAGTATAAGCAACTTATACTTAAATGATATATTTTAAACCCTAAAGGACTAAAACTGAAACTCAAAAACTGGATTTCAAGAAAAACCATCAAAAATCAAAATGCAACAACATAGGGTAGAAGAACACCGAAAAGGGTATTCGGATCAACTCTTAAAAAGTTTGGATCATGACAAAAAGTGCCCGCTATCGGCCCGCGCAATTTTTTACAAAAACTGTGTGATACTTTAATGTAGCATAGAAAAGTGTCGCACGACATTTCTCAAGGAATGCAACACTTTCAGGGACTGGGCGATACTTTTCTTTAAGGCGTGCAACACTTTAACAATGTTGTGTGACACAACTTTAAGAGGCATGCAATACTGGAAAGTGTCACGCGACACTTCTCCAAGTGGCATGCGACACTTTACAGAATCATATGATACATTTTGTATGGGCGTGCGACACTTTTTAAATGTCGCACATTGCTGAACAAATGTTGCCCATACAAAACAAAAACACTTTGAGAACTCAAAAATGGGGAAAAATCAACAAAAGAACCTCCACAGAGAGGAGTATCGGATCCACATTTTGAGGCTAGAACACTCGAACCAGAACTGAGTAACTAAAATACAGAAAATGGAATCTAACATCTAACAAATAGAAAAGGAACAGTATAGAAAGGAAACATCACCACAACTGAAATAACATCGCAAAGAACAAATCAACCACAAGTATGTGGTTCCTCCCAACCATCAATGGCATCATAAGACCATCGTGGGCCCTAGCCATCCCCCACGCATAACATCCCAAGCCACTGATCAAATCATCAATGCTATTGTGATAGGGACATCACTACTAAACATGATACAATATAAGTAAATGAAATCTAACATGCTAGTAGGAAGCATAAGATAACCCTGTAATCAGATAACATCATCTATCATATGCTAAACATCAAAATAATGAATGTGTAAAACCAACATCATGTAAACATGGAAAAAAACATCCCAATGAAAGCATAAAACACTAGAAAGCATACTCTGCAAATCGAAGTACCAAGTGACACATCCAGCAACGATCACGCTAGAACAATAGATCGTCTATGTACAGCAATCCCTAGTAGTGGTGAAGGTAGCTACACCTCCCAACCATGTGGCACTCATAGGTCCACACCCATCGTGTTGATGGAGATAATGATCCAACCACACACACACACAAAACAACAACCATGGCTAACACACACGCCAAGCAGTATGATGACTGAATCCAAGACATAGACAATGCATAAACTATAGGTCCTGGTCAGACACCTCAATGGGATACTATGTAGGGACTGACATCATGGAGAGTAGCTTGGCATCAAAAGCCCAAGCTCGGATCTGTGTAGCTCAACTCCCTCAACGGAAGGCCAATACACAAAAGTACCATTTTATTTTCTTTAATGTTATTACCACCCAATGTTTATTTAATTATCACTTACTTAAAACTTCCTCTGCCAACCCTATGGGACTAAGGTCACCAAGCTGCGACATAGAAGCCCCCTCCATATGCTACCCTACCCTACCCATGCTCACCCAATGATGAGTGCATGTAGGCATGCAAACTCCCAACCCAACCCTAATGATCACAACTTTTGGAAGTACCACGAAAGATTAGGCCCCGCAGGTCACCCAACACTATACATGTGTGTGTCGCACCACCACCACAAAGATCATACACAAGGATAGGATGAAAATGCAAACAAAAGTCAATCGACTGAAAACATAATCAGGATGATGGATGATACACGCATCCCAATGCAAAAAAAGATGCAAAAGTGTTTTGACTGATATCCAAACAGATCATCCAAGTCCACGAACCACAATGTGCTGAGAAAACTCGAGAAAACAAGGTGGCACGCAAAATGAGGTAAAAATCCCAAATTTTGAAAAATTTCCAAAATTAAAACCCATTTGGCCTTTGGGTTCAAAAATTCCAAAACTCCAAAAATAAATGAAAGTGGACACCATATGCAAAAACGGCTAGCATAATGGCTCAAAAACCCAAAACCCCATTTCAAAAATAGGGAAAACATTCATACCCGACCAACCGAGCAAAACTAGTAACCAGAAACGAAGGGGAACACTAGTTCTCAGCCTCCTAACATATTGCTACAAGAAACAGAAGCTGAAATGGAGCGAAAACAATAAAATGAAAAGGCCCTACCTGAAGCAAAAAGAGGCCAAAACAAAAACCCGTAGAGTAAAATAACCAATTCGGCAAAACTGCTGAAACTGATGGCAAAGCGAGAACTCGTCGAGCTGAATCCAACAAGACCAACCTTGCAAAGATCGCATGCTCACAGCTCCCACAATGAGCAAAATAATAATCCTTTAGAAGAGGATTTCCACATTTTCTTTCCAAATTCAATTTTCCAAAAATGTGAGAAGTGCATAATGAATTCACTTTTCTAATATTTATTCATTTTTGAGTGAATAGTTCATTATGGAGATAGCTAGCTGGAGTATTTAAACTCTGAATCAATCCAAATGAAAATAGGTTATTATCCGTAATGGAAATTCACCTAAGGCAAAGCTGCCAGAAATTAAATCCAAAAAGATTCAAAACCCAAAAACCCAAAATTACAAAAAATCACTTAACACTTTCGCGACGAATGCGAACTTCTAAATGCACAGACATGCTCACTGGTCTAATCACATAATGCAATGAGTTCAGATTTACTAATCACCAAAAGGTTTTAATATAAAATAACTAAATAAGGATACGTCGACCATATAGGGGCGACATTGGAAAAATATGAATAGCTGGATCACTAACTCCATAGGCCACTGTCAGGGATATAATTCCTCCACACTAAAACACATGATCAAGTGCAATTGCATATAACATAATAGCCGAAGCAATTAAAGCATTAAATAACTCATTAATCCATTTACACCACTCAGATTTGTATTAATCATAAAAGATGAGAATGAAGTAAATAACCAAAGCATAAGGTCCATCACATCATAAAAACCACAGATGTGACCAATACATCATATAACTAGATAATCAGATATCATAGATCTACTGTCATCTCAAAATAGCATCAACATGCAAATATGATAAACTTAACAGCATAGCAACAAAGCATCTATGGTATGAAAATCAAAATATAACATTCGACCCTCGGGTCGTCTCAAGGTACAAACATCAAAAGAGTATCAAGTATCTCTCGAATCAAAAAAAATAGACAAGGTATAGACTGCAAACATGAGAGGCACTACATCCTCCCCCACTAGCATAGGCTTACTCCTAGAAGCCAGCATAAAGGTAGGGATACAATCCCCTCAATCGTGTAGCATCTTCCCAAGTCGCAGAGGTCTCATCACTCGGGTCCCATTGGACCCTTACCTGCTCTATGTCCCAACCTCACAAGGTCAGCCTCCGCTATTGTAGGATAGGAATGGGCTCCAAAGTAAGATGTCCGTCCGCTACCTGCAAAGCATCCCAATCAAGAACATGGGTCACATCAGGGATATACTGCCACAAAACAAAAACATGGAAAACATCATGGATGCACGATAGGCTAGGTGGTAGCGCTAGTCGATAAACAACAGGACCAATCCTCTCGAGGATCTCAAAAGGTCTGACAAAATGTGGCGCCAACTCAGAGCCTTTCCCATAATAGATAGGGCTCTTCCTCTGCCGCACTCTCAAAAACACCCTGTCACCAACAAAAAAGTGATGATCCAACCTATGGGCATCTGCATACTTCTTTTGCCTGTCATGAGCAGTAACCAAATGCTCCCTAATGCGAACAACCTATTCCTCAGTATCCTAAAGCATCTCTGGACCCAAAAGAACTCGGTCCTCTAAATGATCCCAACTCAAAGCTGTACAACATGGTCTACCGTACAAGGCCTGAAAAGGTGACATGTCAAGAGAACTATAATACCCATTGTTGTAAGCAAACTCGACAAGGTACAAATAGTCCTCCTGCTTCACCTGCCTATCCATAACATACGTGTGAAGCATATCTTCCAGAACCTGATTTACTCTCTCTATCTGACCATCGGTCTCTGGGTGATAAGCTGAACTGAAATTGAGTTGCGTGCCCAATGCATGTTGTAGAGACGTCCATAGTGTAGAAGTAAACACTGGATCTCTATCTGAAATGATCTGATGAGGGATCCCATGCAAACAAACAATATCCACCATGAAAACATGCGCTACGGAAGAAGCAGTGTAGGATGCTCTCATGGGTGAAAAATGTGCTACCTTGGACAACTTGTCCACTATCACCATGATACAATCATGTCTCCGCGATGACATAGGCAACCCTATGATAAAATCAATAGATATCATATCTCGCTTCCACTCTGGAATGGTATGTGGTCGCAAAAGACCCACTGGATGCTGATGCTCTACCTTCACTCTCTAGCACTCAAGACATCTAGCAAAAAATTCAACAACATCGTGTCTCATCCCTGCCTAGAAGTACAGCATGCATCTTCTTGACTCTAGGATGTACAGAATACAGTACACAATGCGCTTCTAACAAAACTAAGGTACGAAGATCACCTGACAAGGGTACATAAATACACCTCAAGTGTCGCAATAGTCCATCAAACTTGAGCATATAACCTAAAAATCTCCCCTTAAGGGTGCGTCCAGACTTGATCTCCACCCTCACCTCCTAATACCAAGTGTCACTAGGCAAAGCCTCCAAAATACGGCTTCACAAATTCACTCCCAATGACATCACTAATACCTCATGTCGCCTCCTACTCAAGGCATCTGCGACAACATTCTCCTTCCCTTTGATGTAATGAACATCAAAGTCATACTCGCACAGGAACTCCATCCAATGACGTTGTCATGCATTCAAGTTTGGTTGAGTAAAGATATACTGCAAGCTCCTATGATCGCTATGCAACTCAAACCTGTGTCCCAAAAGAAAATGCCTCCAATGGACAAGGGCATGCACTACGGCCGCAAGTTCCAAATCATGAGTGGGGTAGTTTAGCTCATGGTCCTTGAGTTTTCTAGACTCAAAAGCAATCACTCGACCATCCTGCATTAACACTGCACCCACGCCTTCCAACGAAGCATCTGTGCAAACCATAAAATCACCTACAGGATTAGGCACTGTAAGGATTGGTGCACTGGTCAAACACTCCTTAAGAGCAACAAATGTTGCCTCACATTGGTCTGACCAAACAAACTTCTTCCCTTTCCTTTGAAGAGAAGTGATGGGATGGGCTACTCATGAGAAATCCTTCACAAAACGATGGTAGTAACTCGCTAATCCCATGAAACTATGAACTTCTGAGACATTAGTGGGTGTCGGCCAATCCATGATAGCCCGAATCTTCTCTGAATCCACTGCAATTCCATCACCAGTGATGATATGTCCCAAATACTTCACCTCTGACTGGAAGAACCCACATTTACTCAAGTTTCCATACAGTTGATGGTCTCTCAAGCACTACAATACCTGATGTAAATGGACTTCATGCTCCTCCACAGTCTTTGAGTATATCAATATGTCATCCAAAAATACAATGACACACTGATCGAGGTACATGCAAAATACCCCATTCATCAAACTCATGAACATCGATGGCACATTGGTCAACCCAAAAGGTACAACTGTGAACTCATAATGCCCATATCGTGTATGAAATGTTGTTCAATGAATATCAGCCTCTTGGATATGAAGCTAATCGTATCCCGACTTTAGATCAATCTTTGAGAACACTCATGCTCCCTTCATCTGATCAAACAAGTCATGTATCCTTGGCAAAGGATAATGGTTCTTCACCGTCACCTTATTCAACTATCATTAGTCAATGCACAAATGCAAAGAACCATCCTTCTTCTTCATGAAGATGACTGGTGCACCCCATAGGGATACACTAGGATGAATATGGACCTTGGCCAATGATTCCTCAAACTGCAATTTGAGCTCACTCAACTCCTGAGTAGTCATGCGATAAGGAGCTCGTGAAATTGGTTTTGCTCCTGGTACAAGATTGATCCAAAAATCAATGTCACACTGTGGTGGCATACTTGGAATTTCATTAGGAAACACATTTTCATACTCACAAAGGAGTGGGTGATCATCGAGTGTTACCGTATGGCTCTTGGCTTCCTCAAGATCACTAAGAGATACAAGAAACAACTGACAACCCTTCCACACACTCCACTTCAGTTGATTAGTTGAGATCATACGAAGCGAGACTAGTCGCTAAACTCCCAAAAGTTCCACCTGCCCACCTATGTCATCCACACACTATACCACCTTACGATGGTAATCGATATTGGCCTAATGGGCGGCTAACCAATCCATGCCCAACACAATGTCATACGATCCCAGAGGTAGAATGCATAGATCCATTGTCGTGGTGAAGGTTCCCAAATCCAAACAACTCCTAACCAATGAGTCAACAGCCACCTTAGAACCCATGGCTAACTCAACTGCCACCTATCAACCTGACGCATTGCCACTAGCCCACATCGCTGAACAAGAGATGGTGAAATGAAAGAATCGGTAGAACCAGAGTCAAACAAAATTGAAGTAGAAATACCATGCAACATACCTGTAGCCTCAACTACCGTACCTTGATGCTCAGCTTGATGGTTGTCAACTGCTGCAAAGACTCTATGATTCTAACCCGCATCTCCTATAGTAGGCTCAGATCTCGTTGTGCCCTTACCAGGTCCTATAGATGGTTTGGTGGGACAATCATAAGATTTATGGCCAGGTTTGCCACAAGAATAAAAATTCCCAAAAAAGTTAGGTCTTGTCCCATGACCACTCTAAGTAGCACTAGGATATGGTGCACTACCCCTGCTAGAAGTCTGCTAACTATTCTAAGGAGGACAATCTTGCTAAGATTTTTGTCCTCTATTCTGATTATCTCCTTTCTTTCCTGAATTACCAAAAGACTAACCACCTCCCTTACCACAAAAATTTTGCCAAGGGCCATGACATTTACCACCTTGAGTCAGTTCTAACTGGGCTTGACCCTTTCCTGATGACTGGATAAACTGTGCATCATGCCCTACATTCCTAGCACCCTAGTTCTAAGAACCAGATCTAACACAAAAACCTCTAGCCAAATTTTCCTCCGCAATACGTGCCTTCTCTACTACGAGAACAAGAGTCCTAGGCTGATGCATGCAGACTTCTCCAATGAGGGAATCCTTCAGGCCATGGATAAAATGATGTGCTAAGAGAAAATAATCATTGTTGTAGCATGAATACTACCTAAGTTCAAAGAACCGGATCTTGTACTGATCCACAATCATGCTCCCTTGATGGATTGCATGGAACTCATTAGCACGGGCCTCTTGGCACTGAGGAGATAAGAATCTCTCTCAGAATCTCTCCTCAAATATCTCCCAGGTGAGATCTGTGATGCTAAGTTGAAGCTTCTGACTCTCAATATTCCACCAAATGGATTCGTGGTCCCTCAACTGCATAATTGCACAACGGGCCCTCATGTTGGTTGAATATGGATACATGGTGAAGCAGCGCTCCATGTCCAACAACCAAGTCTCATCCTTGAGGCCACATCCCCTACCATTGAATGGTGGTGGTTTGGAACTCTGAAGGGACTTCACGATATCCAACCTGATGGAGTCCTCACTATTTCAGTCACTACCACCTCGACAGTGTCCTCTGCCACCTGGTGGAGTAAGAGAAAACTCACATTCACGTTCCTCCTCTCTATGCTTAGAGTGATGGGAATCTCTATGATGAGATCCCTCTTCCTGATTCTAATCCTCAACACGAGCGAACAAAAGAGCAAGAATCTGCTAGAGAATAAGCATCATCACCCCTACGCCATTCTAATCATCGATATTACCATGTTCTCCCCCTCCTCCCTGGTGTTTCTCTTCATCGTGTTCATTTCCATGGTTACCACCATGGCCACCAGGTCTACATGTAGGAGGCATCACTGATAGGAAGCAACAAGATAACGTCAGAACAATAGGATAACAAGCATAAGAGTAAAAACCATGAACGAGCAAGATAATAAATAAAAATAAAACATACAAAGAAACACACATCAAACAAAACCATAGTGGTAGCATAACATAGAGATCCCAATATAGAAACATGGGCTCTGATACTAGATGCAATGCCCCGCCCGGAGATCCTTGGAAACAAGGATGAAAACAAGCCAGAATAATTTTTTTTTTTTTTTCAAGTGTAAGTGCACATGACAACAACATACACGGATCATATGGATCACAACGAAAGACTTAACGACCATCCTAACACCCAATGGATCTTCAAACGTCACCACTAACCAAAACACAAATAAGAAAACATAAGAGATCCACTGAGCTAAAAGACCAAAATAGACTCTTGAAAATTGGCTAAGTCTGAATTCAGAAGCCCTGAAATTTCCTAGAATCTTAATCTTAGCCCATAGAGGTCTGAAACCCATCTCAAATGAATCATCGCATATATTAAAATATATCTTAAGTATAAGCAACTTATACTTAAACGATATATTTTAAACCCTAAAGGACTAAAATAGAAACTCAAAAATTGGATTTCAAGAAAAACCATCAGAAATCAAAATGAAACAACATAAGGTTGAAGAACGTCCAAAAGGGTATCCGGATCAACTCTTAAAAATTTTGGATCACGACAAAAAGTGCCCACTGTTTGCCCGCGCAAGTTTTTACAAAAACTGTGCGATACTTTAATGCAGCATAGAAAAGTGTCACGCGACATTGCTCAAGAAGGAGTGTGACACTTTTAGGGACTGGGCGATACTTTTTCTTAAGGTGTGCGACACTTTAATAATGTTGCGTGACATAACTCTAAGAGGTGTGCGATATTGGAAAGTGTAGCATGACACTTCTCCAAGAGGCGTGCGACACTTTACAGAATCGCACGATATATTTTTTATGGACGTGCAACACTTTTTAAATGTCACACATTGCTGAACAAATGTCACCCATACAAAACAAAAACACTTCCAGAACTCAAAAATGGGGAAAAACTGACAAAAGAACCTCCACACCGAGGAGTACTGGACCCACATTTCGAGGCTAGAACACTCAAACCAGAACTGAGTAACTGAAATACTAAAAATGAAATCTAACATCTAACAAACAGAAAAGGAATAGTACAAAAAGGAAACATCACCACAACTGAAATAACATCGCAAAGAACAAATCAACCACAAGTACGCGGTTCCTCCCAACCATCAATGGCATCATAAGACCATCGTGGGCCCTAGCCATCCCCTGCGCATAACATCCCAAGCCACCGATCAGATCATCGATGTTGTTGTGATAGGGACATCACTACTAAACATGCTACAATATAAGTAAATAAAATCTAACATGCTAGTAGGAAGCATAAGATAACCCTATAATCAGATAACATCATCTACCATATGCTAAACATCAAAATAAGGAATATGTAAAACCAACATCATGTAAACATGGAAAACAACATCCCAATGAAAGCATAAATCACTAGAAAGCATACTCCACAAATCAAAGTACCAAGTGACACATCTAGCAACGATCACGCTAGAACAATAGACCGTCTCTGTACACCGCTCCCTAGCAGTGGTGAAGGTAGCTACACCTCCCAACCACATGGCACCTGTAGGTCCACACCCATTGTGCTGATGGAGATAATGATCCAACCACACACACACAAAACAACAACCATGGCTAACACACACGCCAAGCAGTATGATGACTGAATCCAAGACATAGACAATACATAAACTACAGGTCCTAGTCAGACACCTCAAAGGGATACTATGTAGGGACTGACATCATGGAGAGTAGCTTGGCATCAAAAGCCCAAGCTCGGATCTGTGTAGCTCAACTCCCTCAATGAAAGGCCAATACACTGTGTAGCTCAACTCCCTCAACGAAAGGCCAATACGAAAAAGTACCATTTTATTTTCTTTAATGTTATTACCACCCAATGTTTATTTAATTATCACTTACTTAAAACTTCCTCTACCAACCCTATGGGACTAAGGTCACCAGGCTACGAGATAGAAGCCCCCTCCATATGTTACCCTACCCTACCCATGCTCGCCCAACGATGAGTGCCCGTAGGCATGCAAACTCCCAACCCAACCCCAATGATCACAACTTTTGGAAGTACCACGAAAGATCAAGCCCCGTAGGTCACCTGATAATATACATGTGTGTGGCACACCACCATCACAGAGATCATACACAAAGACAGGATGAGAATGCAAACAAAAGTCAATCGATTGAAAACATAATCAGGATGACAGATGCTACACACATCCCAATGAAAAAATAGATGCAAAAGTGTTTCGAATGGTATCCAAATAGATCATCCAGGTCCAAGAACTACAATGTGCCAAGCAAACTCGAGAAAACAGGGTGGCATGCAAAATGAGGTAAAAACCCCAAATTTTGGAGAAAATTTAAAATTAAAACCCATTTGGCCTTTGGGTTCAAAAACCCCAAAAATTCAAAAATAAATGAAAACGGACACCGTATACAAGAACGGCCAACATAATGGCCCAAAAACCCAAAACCCCATTTCGAAAATAGGGAAAACGTTCATACTTGACTAACCGGGCAAAACTAGTAACCAAAAATGGAGGGGAACACTAGTTCTCAGCCTCCTAACATATTGCTACAAGAAACAGAAGCTGAAACGGAGCGAAAACAATAAAATGGGAAGGCCCTACCTGAAGGAAAAAGAGGCCAAAATAGAAACCCGTAGAGTAAAATAACCAATCCACCAAAACTGTTGAAACTAACGACAAAGCAAGAACTCCTTGAGCTAAATCCAACGAGACCAACCTCGCAAAGATCCCACGCTCACAGCTCCCACAACGAGCAAAACAATAATCCTTCAGAAGAGGATTTCCAAATTTGCTTTCCAAATTCAATTTTCCAAAAATGTGAGAAGTGCATAATGAATTCACTTTTCTAATATTTATTCATTTTTGAGTGAATAGTTCATTATGGAAATAGCTAGTTGGAGTAGTTAAACTCTGAATGAATCCAAACGAAAACAAGTTATTATCCATAATGGAAGTTCACCTAAGACAAAGCTGCCAAAAATTAAATCCAAAAAGATTTAAAACCCGAAAACCCAAAATTACAGAAAATCACTTAACACTTTTGCGACGAATGCAAACTTCTAAATGCACAGACATGATCACTGGTCTAATCACATAATGCAATGAGTTCAGATTTACTAATCACCGAAAGGTTTTAATATAAAACAATTAAATAAAGATACGTCGACCATATAGGGGCGACATTGGCAAAATATGAATAGTTGGATCACTAACTCCATAGGCCACTGCCAGAGATATAATTCATGCACACTAAAACACACGATCAAGTGTAATTGCATATAACATAATAGTCGAAGCAATTAAAGCATTAAATAACTCATTAATCCATTTACACCACTCACGTTCACATTAATCATAAAAGACGAGAATGAAGTAAATAACCAAAGCATGAGGTCCATCACATCATAAAAATCACAGATGTGACCAATACATCATATAACTAGATAATCAGATATCATAGATCTACTGTCATCTCAAAATAGCATCAACATGCAAATATGATAAACTAAACAGCATAGCAACAAAGCATCTATGGTACAGAAATCAAAATATAACATTCAACCCTCGAGTCGTCTCAAGGTACAAATATCAAAAGAGTATCAAGTATCTCTCGAATCAAAAAAAATAGACAAGGTATAGACTGCAAACATGAGAGGCAGTACATGAACTAAAGTTTACTAGTGCTCAATATCAACTAAAATTTACTTGACTTACACTGTTTCACTTGGCTTAAACTAAAACTAAATTTTCTAGGCACCTACTATGCAATATGTTAAGCTTGGTAGACACAATTCATTTTACTTTTTCTTCTAAACTTAATCAATGTAACCATCCTTTGCAACCTCAAGTAGATTATCAATGCACTATAATATCACCGTCTTAATTGATCTTTGTACTCCTTTTCCATATCGTATCTCAACTTTTCCTCTAGGTGCTATTGTTGCCTCATTTGATCAAATCCTTTTCATCAATCAAATAAATGATAGTACTCAAATCATCTAAGCAATTGTCTTACCAACAACTAGCAGGTTTGACATTAGTGACAAAACAATGATGGAAACACATTATCATACTTATATCAATTTATTTTCAGCAGGAAGAAGTATGCATCGGGCCTTGGGGAGACCAAAGCGGAGAGTCGGTATTAAGCTGACTTGTTGGGTGAGGGCCCTACTTAAGACATTGGAGTCTCCAACTTAAGTTTGGAATTAAATTTTTTTTCCACTTTTTTCTATGTTTTAAACATAAATTAGCATGGGTCTATGTGACTTTCAAGAAGAAGGGAGGATGAGTGGGATGTGGACCCCACATGGTCACATCCAATCATTCTCACTTGCCCCTTTGAAAAGGTTTAAAATATGGTTGTATTAAATGGGTTTTCTCTTTTTTTTAATTAGTCTTACATTTTCTTTTGAGCACTTATTGATAAGTACTTTAATATTTTTGGAGGGAATCAATTTGAGGAATATTCTCTATTGAATGACTAGGGAATGAATTTAATTTCTTCTCCATACATTTCCTAGAGAGCTAATAGGCTCTCCCAGAATTTTATGGAATTTCCAATTTATTTTCCCTTCTCGATACCAATGACTTTAAATACAAAAGATTTATAAATTCAATATGTTTGATCATGTAATGGATTACTAACCAACTAAGGCTATGTAATTACTATATTACTAATGTTTTAAGAGGCTTATTGAACTAAAAATTATCCAATGAATCTATCCAACCAAATTAGAATGAAACTATGAAATACATGTATCTAATTGGGTATTGAATTAATCATTAAGTTAAGGATATTATTAAAAAATTAATTTAATTCCATCATAAATTACCATGAACATACTAAAATCAATCTTTATTTTCCATTATTAAAAACAAATTACAAGGAAATAAATTATGAAATAATTCAACAATAAATTGTTATGTCATCCAATTCCAATTAAAATTTAAGGATCAAAATGAAATCACTAGTGTAATGCTGCAAAAATATCATGCATCTTTTCTCACAAAATGAACTTCTTTCTTATCATTGAACTTTCAATTACAAATTTTAACTACATATCAATAGATCACAATGGACTACTACTTCTTCCTTCAATTCATGAATGTAATGATGCAAAAAGAAGGCTAGGACAAATGGAGGTCTCCAAAAAAAATGAACCAAGAACACCATCAAGGAATCCAATCCAAGTTTTCTCTATATTTTTTCACAAACCTGCAAATACAAATGACATACCATTAAGAGCTCACTGTTGGAAATGTAGTATAGACTAGGTGACTGAGAGGGGAAGGGACTGAATCAGGAACCAATAAAACTTGTATTTTAATTCACCAATTAGACCTTCACAATATAATATGATCTAATTGCATGCATGAAAGATTGTAAGAAATAAAACATTCATAACACTTGACACAATATTCGATAACCCATAAACCTTCTAAATAGAAAGGAAAACTAGGCTAAGGAGGATACCCATAAGCTTTATTACTATAGTATAATGTTGGCATGTTAAAGCTTACAATTGATCACTTCTAGTGATATGCCCTATTAGGAGCAATAAGGACTATTAGGTCCACTTTGTGAAAGGATTTACAACATACAATGAAGTATGCATTCAGTTAGGATATTTTGAAAAGATTGTTAAGTCCACCTTGTTAAAGGATTTGACTGATGCACCGATTAGGATGAACCAGTGGTTGATCTCTAATCTACAACTCGGTTTGCTAATGAGATTCCTTTGAAATACAACGATCACCTTGCTCTAATAGATAAGACTCTACTTTTCCTTATATTGCTTGTAGCCTTCTTAATTCTTACTCATATCGCTTCTTGCTTGATTCACTTCGATGCATTGGATATAAAAAGATGTATTACATATATACCAATCCAATAAATTACCTTTTGGAGTTAGCTAAAATACATAATTCAAACAATCTTCACTAAGTCGGCTTATTGTTGTAACTCGGGTTCTAAAGACCACTCAATTGATATTCTAATATTCAACAACACTATCAATTCAAAAAAATTTGGCATTCATTTGACATTGGTGCTCGGTCCACATTGATTACTCTAGAGTAGCAGGAACTTAGTTAGCATTGGGTGACTCAAAAAATACTAAAGAACTTGGTAGACACTGAAGAGCTTGGTTGACACTATAGCTTGGTCAACACTATCTTCCTTTAGCTTGGTTAACACATTGTAGCTCAGTAGACATTGATAAACTTGGTAGACACTACAGAGCTCAGTTAACACTAAAACCTTCATCGATTACACCAACTAATATCGACTCTATGAAGCTCGATAGCAACTAATATCTACTTTTGGAGCTTGGTAGACTCTGCTAAGCTTGGTTTACACTACATACTGCCTATGATGCTTGGTAGCAACTATGAACAACTGACTAAGTGTTAAGTCACTAATTGATAAATGATTTGACCTTAATGTCAATAATCTCCCCCTTTGGCATTAGTGACAAAAATACTTATCATACCAAAAATATGTATACTCAAAATACAAGTCAAAACTCCCCCTACCAACACGCTTGGGTTTGAAACTCAATTTTGACTATTGCATGTTGCTTGCTAAACTCTGACTCTATTTTTTTTATTTTTCAAAATAGTTTTTGTAAACATATTTTCTGTTATGAATATACATCTCTCTTACTGTACATATGTTTCCTTCTTGTATATATACATTCCCCTTTATTTTATTTATGATATACATTCCCCCTTGATTTTGACACATACATTCCCCTTGATTTTATTTATGATATGCATATGATATACATTCCCTTTTGATTTTGACACAAATGCCAAAATTGCATAACTACAAGGTAACACCAAAATGTGGAAGGAAATCATTGTGTGCCTTCAAAAATATGGACATTGTCTTGTCCCAATTCTCTTGCAAAACTTTTAAACTATGCAAACCTATATGCACCTCTACTGATATTTCCATCATGTGATCAACAATTGAGAAATTTGTTTCATGGATCAATGTTTTAGCATGTACAATATGTTTTTTCATTGCATCCATGTTGGGATGTGTCATGCCCTAAATTTATGCCAGTGTTTCCCTTATCCTAGCTTCTTCCGTCAACAATTATACCTATAGATATGTTAGATATTTGATGCCTATAGATCTGTTAGATATCTGATTTTCAAAAAATGTACAAAACTATTACTAGGATCAAGTGACAACTGATGTGCAGTTGCCTTCATGTCAACACCTATATTAGATAACTTGTCCTTTATTTCCTTAGTATAATTTGATGTGTCAGTCAACTTCACAAATAAAGTAACAACATTATTTATAGAATTTTCAAAAGAAACAAGAATGGTGGACAATTCCACTTGATCAGTGGTTTTTTTTGAGACATTTTCTTTGAAACTTTATTTTCGAGTTTCCTTTCTGCGTTCTATAGAAGTTTTTCTTGTCCACTCAATTCCTCATTAAACTTATGAACTACTTAAACAAGCTTATCCAAAATTGATTGCTTTTCATCAACCTCAATATTCAATGCATCAACAAATACGCCCTTAATATCTTCAAGAACTTGATTCTTCTTTTTCTTCTTTTCTTTGAGATTTTGTTGTCTAGCCCTTCTCTTCCATAGCTCACCTAGGGTCCATTTGTTCAAGGGTTATATTGGAGAGGTCCCAATCTGGCATTACAATATCTTTGTCTAGATCAATTTCTTTGATAGAGGCTTCTACCTCTTTACCCTTTTCTTTATGTACAGTAGAAGGAATAATTTCCTTTTCTTTCCTCAAGACTTTAGTGCTCAGTTGAGGCCTAACCTCAACTATGGGACTTTACAATTTACCTCTAATCAAGGAAGATTTAATCAAGCTCCTAATTAAGTCAATCTTAGGTTAATGGGTTACATTGCCAACCTTAATTAACATGTCAATTTACACATACATATGACAAGTGTCAAATGGCACTATTAAAAATACATTACATAAACATCTAACATGTCACTAAATGTAGAATGAAATAACCTTATATACATTTAGATTATAGTTATGAATTAAATCACTTGACAATGATTTTCAAATCTCTTCATTAGATTCAACCTTGGTTTTATAATTTGCACATAGGGTTGGTTATTGTTTCTCTAATTAATTCCATGGTAACTTTCCTACACACATAATTTGACCATCAGTAGTTTGATAAAATCACAGGCACACACATACATATAAAAAAAATCTACATACTCAAATCTACCAAAATATTATAAATATCATTTTAATAAACTTTTCCCATGACTGTACACTGATTAAATATAATTGATTTGTATAATTGAATTAACCATTTAATATCTATAATTTCATTTCTATGAACTTGTCTTCTCTAAGCAGTATTCATGTAAAACACTCATGTAGTTCAACACCATGATGAAATCCATCGATTTCAATATTATACTTTTAAAATGTAATTCATTAAATCATTCTAAATGTAATACTAATCAATTTACTATTATCAAAATGAACTATCTAAATGTGTATAAACATAAACATCAATGTATCATATACAACATCTTAAGGAAAAACACCACATAACATCAATAGTATAGATCAGTGTTTAAATGGTCAAATAATGTATCAAATCTCAAATCATTGAATATCAAAATGT
Organism: Cupressus sempervirens; assembly: GCA_028749045.1. Lineage (NCBI taxonomy): Eukaryota > Viridiplantae > Streptophyta > Pinopsida > Cupressales > Cupressaceae > Cupressus > Cupressus sempervirens. The sequence goes on from CM053790.1 coordinate 590,726,636, forward strand.
GAATGTATCAAATGACATCAATCTCCATTAAAACACCTAAACCATAAACCTTAATTCATTTCCATCATCACAGTCATCTAAGTCCATTAACTTTCTCTCACCTAGTTATGTGAATGTATCCTAGAGAGCACATACCATATTTATGATTTAAACTGTAATTTTGGACAACAAAATAAATCATCTCAATACAAAAGTATACCCTATTGTGCATAATACCCCAATAACCTTTACACACCATAATGTACTTATAATATTTAATATTAAGTTACCCTAAGGGCACTTCCAGTGAGTTGATAACCTTAATCTTCAAATTTCAAATAATTCTTAAGAGGGTAAGTATTAAATTATATTAGCCTAACAACCATTAAATCATTATACATAAGATAATCAAAATTTATCATAATGTCCTCAACACGGTTTCTAGCAATAACCATAACAATTTCCCATATCGTCATCTTGTCGTGCTCATATATCCATTCAAATATCCTATGTAGGATTTCATAGAAAAGTTCATATTTAAATAATTATCTTTGAGGATGAGTCTTAAAAAAGAGAAGTGTTAAGTTTATGTATGAAGTGAGTGAATTAGCTAGAATAAGAAAGAGGAAAGAGATTGAGTAACGGTGAGATCTTAATAAGAAAGGTAGTGCTAAAATTTAATAGATAATTTCACTATTATACTCAAACCATTATAGCAAAAAATATCTTAATATGGTGGCATTCTACTAAATATTTTGTAAGTCCTTTAGAATAGGCCACTCTTTAGATATTTCAAGGAGTGAATAAGGTATATATGATCTTTGGTGAAAATCCTCTATCAAGGCCACATTAAGAATGTGTATATAACCTTTAACAAGGTTGGCTCCTAATAGATCTCATTTAATAAGAGTGAAATTGTTTGGTTGCCAATTTCAAGGTGTTTTTTTCCCTTAACAAGGTTTCCACGTTAATACTTGTGCCAAATTGTGTGAAATTATTATTGTTTTATAATTTTGTTCCATGTTTACTATTTATTGTTGCAACTTGATATAAGATGGAAGTTCACTCTAGTACATGGTATCTTAAGTTGATAGTTTTACCGAGTTATTAGGTTAATGATCTAAGAAATTAAAGAGTTTAAGTTGGTGAAAAGTTTTTTGAAGGCCTATAACTAGTTATAATTGATTCACCCCCTCTCAGTTATCTAAAAAACCATCCTAAAATGTCTTCTACCAATCCATCTATAACATGTATCATAATTATCTATAGTATTGTTCCCTGAATACATGACAATCCTAGCCAAAAGTGTATGGATTGTAACAAACTTAAATAGTAATATAAGAGATAATAAACTAAAATATAAGGTCCTAGTATCCAATAACAATATCAAACCAAAAAATAAATAGGACGCTATATATAGCCAAATATTGAACCAAAATACAAATAGAACTTTTTGTCCCAATCCTTAGTTAGGAACTTGTAAAGTTCCTTACAACTTCCTATATTCTTGAAGTTCAAGCCCAATATCATCTTGTATAATAAACAAATAGACATGGACAATTATGCATGACCCAAAAATTAAATCTAGAACTTCTACTAATATGTTTGTCTAGAACCTCATCTTTTACCTTCAACTTTCCAAAGTCTTCGATCAACATCATGTAGTTGTTATAGATCCTAGGTTGAGTATCTTTGCATGTCTTAGTTCCATAACATTCTTCCTCCAGAATCATATCCTTATTCACATCAATGGGTCCTAAACTTAGACTATTAGAGGCATTTGTGGAGGAATTTACATTATTAGAGCACTCAATCTTTATTTGACTAGCTTTTCCATCTCCTTATTCGATCTATTTCCTTCATTATACTCACTCTCTTGGCTTCCAATATCATTTGAGTTAGAATTTTTGACCTCTTTATATTTACCCTTGTTAGTAGAGTGACTATAAATCCTAAATGAGAACCTAGGAGTCTTCACTTCCTCTATAATTTCTTTATCAAACCCTTCCTAGTGAATAGTAAATTTGGTTTTTGTCTTGTCTTTTCTATTTTTATCAACAAAAAAAAAAAAAAAAAATCTTGTCATTTAAATTCCACATAATAGTTGTATGGATAGGGGTTTTGGACCTTGCATAATGTGAAGAAATTTCTAGATGAGATTTACTTAGGCATTTCTTCTTATCGAAGCTATGCATGTCATTGATTCTAGTAGGAGAGGTTTAATATTTAGGGGTTTCATGAGCCACAATTTTCCATGGGACATAGAGAGAAAGGTGTAAATGGTATAGAAATATAATAATTCCTTAGAGGAGTGACATTAGCTTATTGTCTAGAGCCTTAGCATTTTTTACTAATTTCACAGAGTTCTCCAATTAATTCATAAGGGAAAAAGGGAATGAAATAAAACTTTTCTTATGGAAGTTATTCAAGATAAGCATATTATAGTAACAAAAAAACTGAACCTTCCTTTAAGAGTGAATTATTTTATGGCCATCAAATATACTTGGTTGTAGGGTTCTAGAAACTTGGCACTTTTGTAGGTACCATGTAGTTTCATTAGGCTCTCATCTTCACATAAAAATTTAATTTAGGCTTTGAGTACTAGAAATCCTACTTAATTCAAGTACAATTTCCTACCAGCCATAAGGATTCTAGTTCCCATTACAATAACATCCTTAGTAACTTCAAAGGAAATTTCACCCATGGTAACCCTTATTTATAACTAGGATAAACAAAACTAATCTTTTTTTTCTTAGTCACTCATATTCGTCATGTATTGAGACACTCCTCTCTCCTTATAGGTATGCCAAATTGTGGCATATATTTAAAACTCATTATGGCTATTGGATTCAATCTTACTCTATCACCATTGATGGAAAATAGCTAGGCTACAATAGTTCCATCACTAAAGATGTTAGCAAAGCTCACATCAATGTGAAAAAAGGAAACAAACCATTAAAATGCTCATCTAAAAGTAGAAATAGTTATTCTACACTCTCCAAGTAAAATCATGGCTAGTTAATATTTTTTTCTTGTGTTACAATCCTTTACTAGAATGAATAAGGCATGTCTAGATTACGAAATATTGCCCTAATAAATGTTAAAAACCATAAGCCAAGTAATCATGCAAAGGTGACACCATAAATTATTTTCCATGTACCTTGCCTTGATCACATGGCACTAGTCATAGTTGTGTAACATTGTTGGCAATTTGGCTAAAGGTAGTTGTTAGGGTTGTCATTAATGGAAACATAACACATTTTTGAGGCAGCTAATGTCAAAGGATAAGTTTGATAGGAAAATACTTAGAAAATTGTATGTACATGACATAATTACAGTATACAAGAAAATTGTTTTGTTTAGTGAGATTCATAGAAGAAAGATAAGGTTATACAAGATAAGAGATAGTTAGTTTGGACATGATAGATTATGTTTTCAAGTATGCTAAAATTTATATTGTGTTTCGCATGTGTTTTGGGAAGTTTTTTAGTAGTAAATATAACATTACAGAACATGGCAATTGGTGGAGTAATGAGTTTTTGATCAAGGAATTGTTTTGACTTGTCAAAACAAGATCTTGACAAGGTTGGGCCAACATGATAGAGGATAACTCTCACGTGACAAGATGTAATTCTATATTTTGATGGTGTGTGACAAAGGTCAAGGCTAACAACTTAAGGAATATGGTATTAAGGAAGGTTTTCTTGTTTAGAAAAGTAGCCAATTGTATCTTTATGATATGATATCTATATGTGTTCTTTGTATGAACCATATATATTTGAATTTGAAGGTCACAATAGAGCAGGGTATGGATATGGCAGTTTTGTGAAGAGGAACTTCAAAAGAGCTTATTAGATATATGAGATATCAACAGTAGTCACAGTTGGTATTTTTTTATATAACTAGTGAAGTTTTATATGTCTGTATGAATAGTGAGCTAACCTTTTTAAATTTTATATAAGTCTCAATATGGTTAAGGTTTCCAATAAGACTTGGTCCTTTAATAATGACATATACACTATTTTCATATAATAGACTCCTAATAGGATCAATATCTTTCACAAGATACTTTGATTAGTGGATCATTTTTTCGGGTACCATTCCCATCAAGATTTTCCCTTGGACAAGGTTTCCCTAGTTAACAAAATATGGTGTTATGAATTTATTTATGTTGTGCATGGTTTTACTTCTGATTTTACTCTTCTATGCAAGTTTTAGAGTTGTAAATGATATCTATAGTGGGAAGAAATTTGTTTAAATGCATAACTAAGTCCCCCCACCTCTCAGTTATATCAATGTACTTAATTTCTATAAACACATCATCGAAGTGTCCATTCACATGTAACACAAGTTTGAAAATTGGAAACAAGGTGAGTGCCAAGATAATTCTACTCATCATTGGCCTTTCAAACATATAACCCCCTCATAACCTTATAATTCATATTATAAGCATCAAACCAACAAGGCCATAAGCATAATGTGGCTTCAATAACAAAACTTAATATTTTGTAGCTTCCTCATTGAGAAGACTCACAATAGGAATAAGAATCCCAAGGTTTTGTCAACACCAAAGGCCAGTAATATGAAGGCCAAATGCCACTAAGACATCAACAACACTATTTCCTTTTCTACAAGTTTGGAAAATAGTAGAAAAATGTAAAACAAGCAACAGCCTTTTGATATTATCCATTATACCAATAGAGGGCCAATTATTTCTGCTCTAAACTTGAGTAGCATCTATAACCAATTTTGAGTATGCCCCAATAATAAGAGCCTTAATACAAATAGACAAAGCAATCTCGAGGCCCTATAATTGTACTATGCACTTAATTTGGTTACTGGTCAAATCCCCTGGGTGACCAAAGTAGGTTGCTACAAGATCTCCTAAGGGGGTACAAATGACTCCCTCTCACCTCCTGCAAATAACCCATTTCTAGCAATGCCATCAAAAAATAGCTTGCTCCATTGGACACATCTGAAGGTTTCTACCTAATGTGTTTTCTAATTATTCTTTTGGAATCACCAATAATTGCATACCCGTTGTTTAAATCATAATTTTTAGTGATATTGTGATCAAAGGAAGAAGGTTGGAAATCAAGTTTAGGAAACTTAATAACAAACAAATTATTAGATAAACCTAAATCATATGTTAGTACTGCACATTCATATCTTTTTTAGAAAATTGGCTTGATCATATTTTCTTTTTGTCACTTTGGATTTATTAATCAACTTCTTACTATTTTAAATCTAAGATCTTCACCAACTTCCTTTTCTTATTTATTATACACTTTATTTCATTTGTAATAATTATTTTTCCTACTTCAAATAATTATAAATAAATAAATAAATTCTATATTATTTTCCTATACAATTCTTTCTTAACAACATTTCCAATATGTAATTTTCTATTCCACAAATACAAATTTTCAATGAGAAGCATATTTTCATCTCTTTTTACTATTTTATTGAATTTAAAGTTAACTAATTTATAATTTAATTTACTCTAACCAATATACAATCTCTTTGTTTATCTCCCAACATTATCTATACCTAAAAAAACACTTTTAATATAATCACAAAAAAGAATAGCTTTACAAAACCTTAAAATTTGTAATTTGTCCAATAATCCGATAATGCATAGGTCATATTCCATTTATTCTTTGACTCACCCCGAATGTTGTGAATTATGGAACATATCTTCAAACCTAGTACGTTGACCCCAAATTAAGTACTTTCAAGTAAAGATTTTAAAGTTGGGTCACATAGCACAAATTCATACACATATATTTAATTTGTTTTTATAAGTAATTCCAAAGGAACCTTAGTAATGTGGTCCTTGGTTAATCAAATCATGGAGGATGAATATAAATAAATCATTCGGTAAAGACAAGGAAATTGCAAACAAATGTATTCATTCTTGGGGGACCATAACATGGAATAAACAAAATTGACACCTAAGATAAATCCTGCCTTAGAGATGCCTTCTTGTTATGTTTTGTCTTTTGTATTTTCATAAGTGACCAAGTTGTAGGTGGATTCTTTCACTTGTGGGGCTGGGTGGATTTTTTTTTGTTTTTGTTTTATATGTGGAAAAATGTCGTTAAAAATACCATTAATCATTAAACAAGACGTAATGCATATGTTGCAATTTAAAGACAGTTTTGGTGATGGGAAAGGCAAAGATTAATGAGAGATTTTGATTCGGAACATTCAATTCAATAGTCATTTGCAACAAACTTCCAAAATTAATGGGATTGTTTATCATTGCTGTTGGGAATCTATCTTCTTTTATATAATTATTATAGTCACAAGTAACATTAAGTATTTATATAAATAAATTATATAAAAGATTTCTCTTTCACATATACAAGAACAAGATTAATGATGAGGGCATAGAGTGTAAAATTATGGGAAAAAAAGTTAGTCAACTTCTTTATATTTACTCTATGTGTAATGTACAATTATTTGACCTCCCTTTTCTTAAAGTAAAAGGTGGTCATAAGGATATGTGAGAACCATGATGCCACATCAAACAAATGTGTGAAAATCGGAAAGATAAAAGAACCCTAGTTGAAAAAGTTAAAATTTGTTTCCTTTAACAAAGTTTAGAATTAACATTTTGTTAATCAAAACAAGTACATAATTACATTATTCTAGATGTCAATCTCCACATCATACAACCATCAAAATGCACAGTAAACAATTACAAAGAGATCATTTAAATTCATTATTCATTTGTATAATTACATCATTATGATCATCTAAAGATGATTGTACAATCCATCAAGGTACCTTTCATAGAACCTCTTCAAGTGTCCTTTTGTGTGACTCGGTCTCCAAAGCCATCAAACGTTGTCCACCTACTAACTAAGATGGGAATGTGGCCTAGGCACTTTTACCACACCAACCAAAGAGTGTTTACTCCCTCGGGGTTCTTCCTGACATGAAGAATGCCCTGACCCTAGCAGTAGAAGCCTAGCTTCCCAAAACAAGATGGATTGGATGGATCTACAGTAGCTGTGAAACATACTACATCCACACATGTCCCTAGTAGCCAAATCACAAAATGTGGCAGGGAAAGAAAATATCACTACACGTCTACTCATATGCAGTAATAACATAACTGAAACATATTACTCATATGTAATCATCTAAGCATATCTTCTCACATGAAAAATAAAGTAAGCATAACCACACATATGCATTTAGATGAAGTTGTATCCTTCAATCTTTGTTCTTGTTTGAGAGCCTTACAGAGTGCAAAATTCATAGTCGTAGACTCCTTCATTTCAACCTCAATGTATATCTTAGGTCACAATCCCATGATAAACTTCCAGGTTTGAAATAGCTCATCGTGTTGGTACTAAGGAACATACTTCACCAAGTGATAAAAATATTCATGGTATTATGTGACATTCATGTTTCATTGAACCAGCTTGTAGAAATCAAATGACTTCTTGTCATAAAACAGATGAGGTAACCACCTTTTGCAAAAAAGTTGTAGAAATCCTTCCCATGTTACCTCACCATGCTCAAATTTCTTTTCAACCATCATGTCTTACCACCATGTAATTTCCTCGCCCATCAACTAAAATGTGGCCCACTACTTTGGATTTCCCTATATAGTTTTGAATTAAGAAATACATCTCCATACTGGTAATTCATGCCTCTGCATCTTCTCCAAAAGCTCTACAATGAAACATGGGTGGAGTAACTTTCTTGAGATATTTCTTCGAGTCAGCCACAATCTACACCCTATCAATGTTAATTAGAGCAATTTGGAAGTCAGTTCCTGCCTTCTACTCTTCCTTTGACCTCGTAAATGCCTCGGCCAACTAATCATCCTCATGCTTCTTTCTTTGTTCCTCCTTCTTATGTAGGGCTTCTAAGAGTTGATATTCATCACGCTTCCATGCCTCCTCTTCAACATGTCTACCTCGAGCCTCATGCTCTGTGGTATCTGTCCTTTGGCCTTGTTGCTATAACAATGCCCCCTACTGAGTCAACAGTGCCAATATCTTATCCAACCTCTCATTAGATTCATCATCTTGTGCACCACTCCTGGATCCACCCCTATGGTTAGCTCTTATGGCCGTGATGATAACTCAAACACCTACACACATTGTCTCTTGTTAGCATAGTAACCCATGGGCCTAGGTTTTAAGCAAAACTCTAATACCATATATGAGAACCATGTCTTAATCAATAAATGTGTGAAATACAGAAATATAAAAAGAACCCTAGTTGAAAAAGTCAATATTCATTATCTTTAACAAAGTTCAAGATTAACATTTTGTTAGTCAAAAATGCACATTAAATAATTATAAAAAGATCATTTAAATACATTATCTATTTGTATAATTACATCATTATGATCATCTAAAGATGATTGTACAATCCATCAAGGCTTTCATAGAACCTCCTCAAGTGTCCTTCTGTATGACCCAATCTCCAAAGCCATCAAACATTGTCCATCTACTAACTAAGACGGGAATGTGGCCCAGGCACCTTTACCATGCCAACCAAAGAGTGTTTACTCCCTCGGGGTTCTTCCTGACATGAAGAATGCCTCGACCCTGGCAAGAGAAGCCTAGCTTCCTGAAGCAAGATGGATTGGATGGATCTGGTGCAGTCGTGAAACATACTACATCCACACGTGCTTAGTAGCCAAATCACAGAATTTGGCAGGGAAAGAAAATATCACTACACGTCTGCTCATATACAGTAATAACATAACTTAAACATATTACTCATATGTAATCATCTAAGCATATCTACTCATATGCAAAATAAAGTAAGCATAACCACACATATGCATTACAATATAAACATCATAAATCATTTTCTTCTGAAGACCAAACTCTTATTCAACATAGTTGATACCCAACCACCATAACACACAGAGTAATTGAGTACAAGAATCAGTTAATCTAGAAGAGGCCATATATTTTCATATGGAGTTTCATTCAGAGATATGAAGATGAAAAAATGACATCTATAAATTAGGAATGCAATAATTTTTAAGGACATGCACACAATTTAGACATTTGAAGGCAAAGCTATCTCTATACAAACATACGAGATCACTACTTACATTTCATTAAGCTACATTTAGCCAAGTTCATATAGGCTCATTCTCAAATTGAAACTATACTATTTACACACAAGTCTTAATGCTACAAGAATGTAGATTAGCAACCTTTAACTCTTGCTACGAAGTTATCTCCCTATTGTGACGTTTCCCCCAAAAGTTTATCCTTGCTCTAGCTTTCATTCTCTAGTCGTCGATGCCCCAACTTGAATAACTAAATTGTTATATAATCAATGAAATCATAATTGACCCAATTTTTTCCTCCCTCCATCCCTACTTTTCATATCACGTACACTTATATACTTTTTTGAAGGTAAGGTTAAATACATCTTTTTTCTCGAACCTTTATTATACAAAGAACTTCAGTAGATCAAACACTCAATGCATATAGAATTCTAACATTATTATTTCCTATTCCATGAAATTTTACCACTAGAGATTAAGGTAGAAAAAAAAACACAACCCAATTTAATCAACATCTTTATTCTATCTTGAATGTAACATCATTTAGAGATTAGAGAGAAAAATACAAAACAAGATAACAATTCATAAGTAATCATATATAACATCGACGTGGTGTGTAGGTTGCTCAGATATCTAACCATCACCTTTTGAGAGGCTAATCCTCTCTACCTCGACCACACTCTGATCTTGTTGAATCATGCAACCACTCAGTCACTCATTTCAAACATCAAGTCAAGATCCATATGATAATCCAATTAGATAAACTAAAACATTAGCATAATCATGAATATCATATCTGAAAACATAGCATAATCATGAAAGAATGAAATGTGACATCTATGCATCAAATTAATGTTTTCTAATCATCACAAATAAGATAATCCATTTAAGCTTTCCTTAACCAAGCTTCAAAACAAAAGTTGACAGGTCAAAGTTTACTCGATCGCCACATCATCAAATGACTAGGAATGTCGACAAATGAGACAAGACATCCCTCCCCACTAGGAAGAGGCATCGTCTCCATGTCGAATCACAACAACAAAAAAGAAAACTCACATCAAAACTAAAGTATAACTAAAAAAAAATAGTCTATACAAAAAGATGAGGAAAGGAATTTTGTAAATCCTAATTTGCATCTTCCCAAGTGGCACTGTCAACCCAAAATTTGCTCCATTGGACTATATTGGAGAACGTCCCTATCTCATACCTGGATGGTACATTTCTCAATGAGGTGGGTGGGTTGAACTACCACCACCCCCAGATCTTCTATCTACAATGCATGCCACTCAAACACATGAGACATGTTTCGGTGATAAGGCTTAAGTAGTGAAACATGAAAAACATTATGAATGTGGGCTACCACGAAAGGAAGAGATATCCAATAAGCAATAGGGTTGATAACCTCTAACACTTCAAAGGGGCCAATAAATCTCAATGTGAGATTGGATCTCTTTCCAAACGAGATTTGAACTCTTCTATGGTCTAACCCGTAAAAACACCTTATCACCAGTCTAGAAGTGTCTAAAAGTGTGCTTCTTGTCAAGGTAACTCTTCTCATAGTATATTTCTTCCTTCAACTGACTGCAAATCAAAAACATATGTTCCTCCATTTATTTCAACATTTTAGGACCTACAATAAATCATTCCAATACCTTATCTCAGCTAATAGGGGTACGATAGTTACGTTTGTAAAGGGCCTCAAAAAGGAGTCATGCCCAATGAAGAGTGACACGAGTTGTTATAAGAAAAAATCACTATTGGAAGATATTCCTCCCATTTGTAATGTTGATCCATGTAGTACATGAGCAACAAATACTCAAGAACCTAGTTGAATCTCTCATTTTTCTCATCAGTCTTAGGGTGATATGTAGTGCTAACATCCAGGCATGTACCCAAATCAAAGTTCAAGGTTATCCAAAACCTTGAAGTCGTTCAAGTATCCCTATTGGAGATGATTGTTTCTAGTATACCATGTAGTTAAAATATCTTCTGGATAGATTTCCTTGCCAAAACTAGAGATCCTTCTTTCAAACTATTATGAATGAAGTGGGAAACTTTTCTTAATTTTGTCAACTACAAAAAAGATAAAATCATGCTTTCGTCAAGTCATGGGTAAGCCATGCACAAATTCCATGCGGATAACTTGTCATTTCTACTACAAATCTCTTGTGGGTACAGAAGTCATGTCAGATGGACATGCTCAGCCTTGACATGCTAAAATGGTATACCATGCAGTCAAAATATCTCCTAGATAAATTTCCTTTCCAAAACTGAAGATCCATCTTTCAAACTACCAGGAATGAAGTGGGAAACTTTTGTTAATTTTGTCGACTATGACCAAGATAACATCATGCTTGTGTCGAGTCATGGGTAAACCCTACACAAAGTCCATGTTAATAACCTGTCATTTGTACTACAGAATCTCATGTGGGTACAGAAGTCCTTTCGGATGGACATTTTTAGCCTTGACAAATTGGCATTCCAAACACTAGGCAACATACTCTGTCACATCTCGTTTGAGTCCTGACCAAAAGTATAGTAGTCTTAAATCAGCCATCATCTTGTTTACCCTAGGATGCCTTGAAAATGGAATGCAATGCATCTCCTTAAGAACTAATTTCTGCAACCCTTCACAGTCGGGAACATATATCTTGTTCTGGTGCTTCAGTAACCCATCATCATCAAGTGAATATCCATCAAAACGAAGACCAGCTGAGTCAAAATACAATGTCAACTTTACCCATTCATAATGAGTGTCTCCAAGAAGATATTGTAGGATGTACTCTATTAGGTAGGTCCTAGAAGTAGTGATAGTAGTGATGTGCCTTCTATGATTGAGAGAATTTTCTACCCTTTTCTCTTTTCCCTTACTATACTCAACACCAAAATCATATTCACTGAGGAATTCAAGCCACCATCTCTACCTAGAATTCAAATTAGGTTGAGTGAAAATATATCTCAACCCCATATGACCAATTTCAGCTCAAATGGCTTCCCTAACAAGTAATTTTTCCACATCTGCACACCATATACTATCATAGGAAATTCGAGATCATGTCTAGAGTGTAGTTCACCTCATGTTGTTTGAGATTTATGGACTCATAGGCAACTACTTTAGCATCTTGCATAAGGACACCTCCCAATCCATCCCTTGATGCATTTTTTATGACCATGAGTGTCCATTTGGGTCTGGAATAATCAAAATAGGAGCAAATGTAAGCCTTTGTTTTAGCAACTAGAATGCCTTCTCATAAGCTTTAGTCCCTTCAAATCTCTTACCCTTACACTGGAGGGAAGTAATAAGTGCTGCAATTTTTTAAAATCCATCCACATACTTCCTATAATACCCAACAAGCCCCATGAAATTCCATACTTCACTAACATTTTGAGGTGTTGGTCATTCAAGGATGGCTTTGATCTTCGTTGGATCAACTATTATTCCATTTGCTAATAAGATATGTCCCAGATAGTGGATCTCTCTCTAATAGAATGAGCAGTTGGAGAGTTTTACATATAATTTTCTCTCTCTAAGATGTTTGAAAACTATTATTAAGTGCTCCTTGTGTTCCTCCAAATTCTTAGAGTATATCAAAATGTCATCAATGAATATCTCTACAAACTTTTTAAGACAATCTCGAAAAATGATGTTCATTAAGTACATGAAAGAAGCAGAGGTATTCATGAGTTCAAAGGGTAAGACTACAAATTCATAGTGCCCATATCTTGTTTTGAACATTGTCTTATTTATGTCTTCATCCTGAATCCAAAGTTGGTGATATCCATATCTAAAATTAATTTTGGAAAATACAGTCACTCCCTTCATTTGATCAAATAGTTCATCAATTTGTGGCAGGGGATATCAGTTCTTAATGGTTGCCTTATTTAGCATGCCATGATTGATGCACAACCTTAAGGTACCATCTTTCTTCGTGATGAAGATTACAAGAGCTCGCAATGGTGTTGTACTAGGGTGGATGAAACCCTTGTCTAGGAGTTCCTCTAGTTGACTCTTCAACTCATACATTTTAGTAGAAGTCATGCAGTAAGGGACCTTTGATTGAGGTTCTTCTCCTGGTAGAAGATCTATAGAGAAATTGAACTCACTCTTAGGAGGTAGTTCAGGCAATTCATCTATTAACACATCTTTGAATTCCTGCAAGATAGGGTGATTCTCTAGCTAAGGTGGGATGTCTTCCATTTTCTTGAAATGGGAAACATATAACTGACATCCCTTTCTCTTTGCTTTCTTCAATTGCATAGTTGATATTTTCCTCAACTCAAATGGACATTTGACCCCGTTTAGTACCACTGAGTTGCCTAAATCATCAAGACATTCAATTACTTTATCTTGATAGCTAATTAATGCTTTATGTTCACTTAGACAAATTGATGCCCCAGATGACATTATATGAGCCCAAAGGTGCTACATATAAGTTGACCTCTATTTGGAAGCTAGGGAGTTCCAACTCACTATAAAATAAGTATTTCTCCACCCTAGGTTTAGCCCTATTACCATATTCTGCAATCCATGGTTTAGCCATGTAACTAGCTCTAATAGGTATTTTAGCTACCATATTAGTGTCTAAAAAGCATTCAGTAGCACCAGTATCTATAAGAATTGAAATAGGGTATCCAAAAGTTGTACCAGTCATCTAAATAGGAGTGACCTAATAATTTTCCTATCTATGATCAACTACAGCACGAATGTGATGCTGAGGAGGAAAATCCCTTTTGTCAGATCATTGCGAGCATTTAGTGGAAAAGTGGTTATCGCCACATACAAAATAACCCATCCTAGGACCTCTCCTATCATCATTCCTCTTCACCCCTGTTGTTTCTATTTCTTCCGTTCTCATTTATGTTGTTCTTGTTATTTTGGTTCATGTTGTTGTTCCATTTTTCTTTGTTCTTGTTCCTATCAGAATTCTCTTGCCCTTTTTCCATCATGTTTTTGATTTGTTGTTTCTTTCCATTTCCTTTTTGCCTATCATCCTGATATCCCATGTTATCTTGGCATGATCTATTATCCTGGTACTTTCTCTTGTAGTACTAGTTGAAGCATTTAGATGAAGTTGCATCCTTCAATCTATGTTCTTGTTTGAAAGCCTTACAGAGTGCAAAATTCATAGTCGTAGGCTCCTACATTTCAACCTCAATGTATATCTTAGGTCACAATCCCATGATAAACTTCCAAGTTCGAAATAGCTCATTGTGTTGGTACTAAGGAACATACTCCACCAAGTGATAAAAATGTTCATGGTATTATGTGACGTTCATGTTTCACTAAACTAGCTTGTAGAAATCAGATGACTCCTTGTCATAGAATAGATGAGGTAACCACCTTTTGTGAAAAATTTGTAGAAATCCTTCCCATTTTACCTCAATATTCTAAAATTTCTTTTCAGCCATCACATTTTCCCACCAAGTAGTTTCCTCACGCATCAGCTAAAATGTGGCCCCACACTGCTTTGGATTTCCTTGTATAGTTTTGAATAAAGAAATACATCCCCATACTGGTAATTCATGCCTCTACATCTTCCCTAGAAGCTCTACAATGAAACATGGGTGGAGTAACTTTCTTGAGATATTTCCTCGAGCCAACCACAATCTACACCCTATCAATGTTAATTAGAGCAATTTGGAAGTTAGCTTCTACCTTTTGCTCTTCCTCTAACCTCATAAATGCCTAAGCCAACTAATCATCCTCACACTTCTTGCTCCATTCTTCCTTCTTATGTAGGGCTTCTAAGCATTGATCTTCATCACACTTCCTTGCCTCCTCTTCAAAATGTCTACCTAGAGCCTCATGCTCTATGGTATCCATCCTTTGGCCTTGTTGCTATAATAATGCCCACTACTAAGTCAATAGTGCCAATATCTTATCCAACCTCTCATTAGGTTCATCATCTTGTACACCACTCCTGGATCCACCCCTATGGTCAACTCTTATGGCCATGATGATAACTCAAACACCTACACACATTGTCTCTTGTTAGCATAGTAGCCCAAGGGTTTAGGGTTTAAGCACAACTCTAATACCATATATGAGAACCATGTCCTAATCATCAAATGTGTAAAATACAAAAAGATTAAAAGAACCCTAGTTGAAAAAGTCAATATTCATTATCTTTAACCAAGTTCAAGATTACCATTTTGTTAGTCAAAAAAAGTACATAATTACATTATCCTAGATGTCAATCTTCACATTATACATCCACCAAAATGCACATTAAATAATTATAAAAAGATCATTTAAATACATTATCCATTTGTATAATTACATCATTATGATCATCTAAAGATGATTGTACAATCTATCAAGATACCTTTCATAGAACCTCATCAAGTGTCCTTATGTGTGACCTGGTCTCCAAAGCCATCAACGATTGTCCATCTATGAACTGAGACCAGAATGTGGCCCAGGCACCTTTACCACACCAACCAAAGAGTTTTTACTCCCTTAGGGTTCTTCCCGACATGAAGAACACCCTGACCCTGGCAGGAGAAGCCTAGCTTCCTAAAACAAGATGGATTGGATGGATCTGGTGCAGCTGTGAAACATACTACATCCACACATGTACCTAGTAGCAATATCATAGAATGTGGCAGGGAAAGAAAATATCACTACATATCTACTCATATGCAGTAATAACATAACTGAAACATATTACTCATATGTAATCATCTAAGCATATCTGCTCATGTGCAAAATAAAGTAAGCATAACCACGCATACGCATTACAATATAAAGATCATAAATCATTTTCTTCTGAAGACCAAACACTTATTTAGCATAGCCGATACCCAACCACCATAACACGCAGAGTAATTTGGTACATGAATCAATTAATCTAGAAAAAGCCATTTGTTTTCATATGGAGTTTCATCCAGAGATATGAAGATGAAGAAACAACATCTATAAATTAGAAATGCAAGACTTTTTAAGGACATGCACACAATTTAGACAATTGGAGGCAAAGATATCTCTATACAAACACACAAGATCACCACTTACATTTCATTAAGCTACATTTAGCCAAATTCATATAGGCTCATTCTCAAATTGAAACTATACTATTTACACACAAGTCTTAATGCTACAAGAATGCAGATTAGGAACCTATAAGTCTAGCTACAAAGTTGTCTCCTTGTTGTGACATTTCCCCCAAAAGTTCCTCCTTGCTCCAGCTTTCTTTCTCTAGTCGTCAATGCCCCAACTTGAATAATTAAATTGTTATAAAATCAATGAAATAATAAATGACCCAATTTTTTTCCTCCCCCCGTTCCTCCTTTTCATATCACATACACTTATATACTTCTCCTAAGGTAAGGTTAAATACATATTTTTCATTACTAATATTTCTCGGACCTTTATTAAAGAAGAACTTCAATAGATCAAACACTCAATGCATATAGAATTCTAACATTATTATTTCCTATTCCATGACATTTTACCAGTAGAGATTAAGGTAGAAAAAAAAGCATAACCCAATTTAATCAACATCTTTATTCTATCTTGAATGTAACATCATATAGAGATTAGAGAGAAAAAAAATAAAACAAGATAACAATTCATAATTAATCATAAATAACATCGAT
Organism: Cupressus sempervirens; assembly: GCA_028749045.1. NCBI lineage: Eukaryota > Viridiplantae > Streptophyta > Pinopsida > Cupressales > Cupressaceae > Cupressus > Cupressus sempervirens. Next base: position 590,743,269 of record CM053790.1, read on the forward strand.
GTGGTGTGTGGGTTGCTCAGATATCTAACCATCCCCTTCTGCGAGGCTAATCATCTCTACCTCGACCACACTCTCATCTTCTCAAATCATGCAACCACTCAGACACTCATTTCAAACATCGAGTTAGGATCCATATGATAATCCAATCAAATAAACCAAAACACTAACATTATCATGAATATCATATTTGAAAACATAGCATAATTATGAAAGAATGAAATGTTACATCTATGCATCAAATTATTTTTTTTTATCATCACAATTAAGATAATCTACGTAAGTTGTCCTTAACCAAGGTTCAAAACAAAAGTTGACTGGTCAAAGTTTACTCGATTGGCACATCATCAAATGACTAGGAATGTCGACAAATGAGACAAGACATCCCTCCCCACTAGGAAGAGGCATCATCCCTATGTCAAATCACAACAACTAAAAAGCACACTCACATCAAAACTGAAGTATAACTAAAACAAAATAGTCTATACCAAAAGATGAGGAAAGGAATTTTGTAAATCATAATTTGCATCCTCCCAAGTGGTGTTATTGAACACAAATTCATTTCATTGGATTTGAGAACATCCCTATCTCATACATGGATGGTACATTTCTCAATGAGGTGTGTGGGTTGAACTGCCAACACCCCCAGATCTTCTATCTGCATTGCATGCCACTCAAACACATGAGACATGTTTCGGTAATAAGGCTTAAGTAATGAAACATGAAAAACATTATGAATGTGGGCTAGCACGGGTGGTAGAGAAATCCAATAAGCAACAGGGTTGATAACCTCTAACACCTCAAAGGGGCAACTAAATCTTAGTGCAAGATTGGATCTCTTCTGAAATGAGATTTGAACTCGTCTATGGTCTAACCCGTAAAAAAACCTTATCACCAGTCTAGAAGTGTATGAAAGTGTGCTTCTTGTCAGGGTAACTCTTCTGAAAGTCTATTTCTTCCTTCAGCTAACTGCAAATGAAAAACATATGTTTCTCCATTTCTTTCAACATTTTAGGACCTATAATAATTCAGTCCAATACCTTATCTCAACTAATAGGGGTACGGCACTTATGTTCATAAAGGGCCTCAAAAAGGAGGCATGCCCAATGAAGAGTGATAGGAGTTGTTATAAGACAAAATCACTATTGGAAGGTATTCCACCCATTTGTAATGTTGATCCATGTAGTACATGAGCAAAAAATACTCAAGAACCTAGTTGAATCTCTCATTTTTCCCATCAGTCTTAGGGTGATATGTAGTGCTAATGTCCAGGCATGTACCCAAAGCAAAGTTCAAGGTTGTCCAAAACCTTGAAGTCATTTGAGTATCCCTATTGGAGATGATTGTTTCTGGTATACCATGCAGTCAAAATATCTTCTAGATAGATTTCCTTGCCAAGAATAGAGATCCTTCTTTCAGACTACTATGAATAAAGTGGGAAACTTTTCTTAATTTTGTTGACTATAAAAAAGATAACATCATGCTTGCATCGAGTCATGGGTAAACCCTAAACAAAGTCCATGTTGATAACCTTTCATTTGTACTACAAAATCTCATGTGGGTACAAAAGGCATGTCAGATGGACATGCTTAGCCTTGACATGCTGAAATGGTAAACCGTGCAATCAAAATATCTCCTAGATAAATTTCATTGCCAACACTGAAGATCCATCTTTCAAACTACCGGGAATGAAGTGGAAAACTTTTGTTAATTTTGTCGAGTACGACCAAGATAAGATCATGCTTGCGTTGAGTCATGGGTAAACCCTACACAAAGTCCATGTTGATAATCTGTCATTTATGCTACAAAATCTCATGTGGGTACAAAAGTCCTTCCAAAGTGAGATGCTCAGCCTTGACATATTGGCATTCTGAAAACTGAGCAACATACTTTGTCACATCCCATTTGAGTGCTAGCCAAAAGTATAGTGGTCTTAAATCAGCCATTATCTTGTTTACCCCAAGATGCCCTAAAAATGGAATGCAATGCATCTCCTTAAGAACTAATTTCCACAACCCTTCACAGTTGGGAACATATATCTTGTTCAAGTACTTCAGTAACCCATCATCATCAAGTGAATATCCATCAAAATGTCGATCAGCTGATTAAAAATGCAATGTCAACTTTACACATTCATAATGAGCGTCTCTAAGAAGATATTGTAGGATGTACTCTGTTAGGCAAGTCCTAGAAGTAGTTATAGTAGTGATGTGCCTTCTACGACTGAGAGAATTTTCTACCCTTTTCTCTTTTCCCTTACTATACTCAATGCCAAAATCGTATTCGCTGAGGAATTCAAGCCACCACCTCTACTTAGAATTCAGGTTAGGTTGAGTGAAAATATATCTCAACCCCATTTGATCAATTTTCAGCTCAAATTGCTTCCCTAACAAGTAATTGTGAGACATCTGCAAGCCATATACTATCGTAGGTAGTTCAAGATCATGTTCGGAGCGTAGTTCACCTCATGTTGTTTGAGATTTATGAACTCATAGGAAACTACTTTAGCATCTTGCATTGGGACACCTCTCAATCCATCCCTTGATGCATTTTTTATGACCATGAGTGTCCATTTGGGTCTAGAATAATCAAAATAGGAGTAGATGTAAGCCTTTGCTTTAGCAACTAGAATGCCTTCTCACAAGCTTCAGTCCATTCAAATCTCTTACCCTTACACTGGAGGGAAGTAATAGGTGCTGCAATTTTTTAAAATCCATCCACATACTTCCTGTAATACCTAATAAGCCCCATGAAACTCCATACTTCAGTAACATTTTGAGGTGTTGGTCATTCAAGGATGGCTTTGATCTTTGTTGGATCAACTATTATTCCATCTGCTAATAAGATATGTCCCAAATAGTGGATCTCTCTCTGATAGAATGAGCACTTAGAGAGTTTTCAATATAATTTTCTCTCTCTGTTTGAAAACTATTAGTAAGTGCTCCTTGTGTTCCTCCAAATTCTTAAAGTATATCAAAATTTCATCAATGAATATCTTTACGAACTTTTTGAGACAATCTCGAAAAATAATGTTCATTAAGTACATGAAAGAAGTAGAGGCATTCATGAGTTCAAAGGGTAAGTCTAAAAATTCATAGTGCCCATATCTTGTTTTGAACATTTTCTTAGGTATGTCTTCATCCTGAATCCAAAGTTGGTGATATCCAGATCTAAAATTAATTTTGGAAAATACAATCACTCCCTTCATTTGATCAAACAATTCATCAATTCATGGAAGGGGATATCAGTTCTTAATGGTCACCTTATTTAGCATGCCATAATTGATGTACAACCTTAAGGTACCATCTTTCTTTGTGATGAAGATTACAAGAGCTCCCCACAGTGTTTCACTAGGGTGGATGAAACCCTTGTCTAGGAGTTCCTCTAGCTGAGTGTTCAACTCATATATTTCAGTAGAAGTCATGCAGTAAGGGACCTTTGATTGAGGCTCTTCTCCTGGCAGAAGATCTATAGAGAAATTGAACTCACTCTTAGGAGGTAGTTTAGATGATTCATCTATTAACACATCTCTAAGTTCCTACAAGATAGCGTGATACTCTAGTCGAGGTGGGATCTCTTCCATGTTCTTGACATGGGAAACATATAACTAACATCCCTTTCTCCTTGCTTTCTTCAATTACATAGTTGATATTTTCCTCTGCTCAAGTGGACATTTGACCCCATTTAGTACCATTGAGTGGCCTTAACATCAAGACATTCGATTACCTTATCTTAAGAGCTAATTAAGGCTTTATGTTCACTTAGCCAAATTGATGCCCCGGACGAAATTATATGAGCCCAAAGGTGCTACATATAAGTTGACCTCTATTTGGAAGCTAGGGACTTCCAACTCATTGTAAAATAAGCATTCCTCAACCCTATGCTCAGCCCTATTACCATATTCTACAATCCATGGTTCAGCCATGTAACTAGCTCTAATAGGTATTTTAGCTACTATATTAGGGTCTAAAAAGGATTCAGTAGCACCAGTATCTATAACAAAAGGTGTACCAATCATCTAAATAGGAGTGACCTGATAATTTTTTGGTCTATGATCAACTGTAGCACAAATGTGATTCTGAGGTGGAAAATCCCTTTTGTTAGATTGTTGCCGGCATTTAGTGGAAAAGTGGTTACCGCCACATACAAAATAACCCATCCTAGGACCTCTCCTATCATCATTCTTGTTCAACCCTGTTGTTTCTATTTTTTCCATTCTCATTCATGTTGTTCTTGTTATTTTGGTTCATGTTGTTGTTCTCGTTTTCTTTGTTCTTGTTACATCTCCATACTGGTAATTCATGCCTGTACATCTTCCCCAGAAGCTCTATAATGAAACATAAGTGGAGTAACTTTCTTGAGATATTTCCTCTATTCAGTCACAATCTACATCCTATCAATGTCAATTAGAGCAATGTGGAAGTCAACTTTTGCCTTCTACTCTTCCTTTGACCTCATAAATGCCTCGGCCAACTAATCATCCTCATGCTTCTTCCTCCATTCCTCCTTCTTATGTAGGGCTTCTAAGCATTAATCTTCATCATGCTTCCTTGCCTCCTCTTCAACATGTCTACCTCGAGCCTCATGCTCTATGGTATCCATCCTTTGGCCTTGTTGCTATAACAAAGCCCCCTACTAAGTCAATAGTGCCAATATTTGATTCAACCTCTCATTAGGTTCATCATCTTGTGCACCACTCCTGGATCCACCCCTATGGTTAGCTCTTATGGCCATGGTGATAACTCAAACACCTACACACATTGTCTCTTGTTAGCATAGTAGCCCAAGGGCCTAGGTTTTAAGAACAACTCTAATACCATATATGAGAACCATGTCCTAATCAACAAATGTGTGAAATACAAAAATATTAAAAGAACCCTAGTTGAAAAAGTCAATATTCATTATCTTTAACCAAGTTCAAGACTAACATTTTATTAGTCAAAAAAGTACATAATTACATTATCCTAGATGTCAATCTTCATATCATACTTCCACCAAAATGCACATTAAATAATTATAAAAAGATCATTTAAATACATTATCCATTTGTATCACTACATCATTATGATCATTGTGCAATCCATCAAGTTAGCTTTCATAGAACCTCATCAAGTAGAACCTCATCAAGTGTCAAGTGTCCTTCTGTGTGACCTAGTCTCCAAAGATATTGAAAGGCAAGAATAAGGTTTTCAAGTACGTTAATAGAAAATTCTGATATTTCTTCAAGTCAACGGCTGAATGGAAGGATTTGGTGTTTCCAAATACGGTTACTTTCCTATTAAAAATTGCATCAAATTCTTTACACAGATTTTTCTTTGGCATGATATCAATTCATAAATCATTTTCCTCTAAATACTAAACTCTTGTTCAGCACATCCAATACCCAAAAATTGTAACACACAAAGTAATTGAGTACAAGAATCGGATAATCCAAAAAAAACCTATGTTTTCATATGGGTTTTCATGCACAGATATGAAGATTAAGAAACGACATCTCTAAATTAGGAATGCAATACTTTTTAAGGACATGTACACAATTTATACATTTGAAGGAAAAGCTATCTCTATACAAATACACGAGGTCACTACTTGCATTTCATTAAGCTACATTTAGGAAAGACTGTATAGACTCATTCTCAAATTGAAACTATACTATTTACACACAAGCCTTAATGATACAATAATGTAGATTAGGAACGTGTAAATCCAGCTGGGAAGTTGTCTCCCTGCTGTGAGGTTTCCCCCAAAAGTTCCTCCGTTCTCCAGTCGTCGATTGCAGAACTTGCATAACTAAATTGTTATTTAATCAATGAAATCATAACTGACCCAATTCTTTGGCTCCCCTCGTCCCTCCTTTTCATATCGCATACAACTATATACTTTTCCAAATGTAAGGTTAAATACATGTTTTTCATTACTTATATTTATATTTATTGAACCTTTATTAAATAAAGAACTTGATTAGATCAAGCACGCCATGTATATAGAATACTATCATTATTATTTCCTAAATCATGACATTTTACTACTAGAGATTAAGTTAGAAAAAAACACTACTCAATTTAATCAACACCTTTATTCTATCTTAAATGTAACATCATTTAGAGATTAGAGAGAAAAATAAAAAATAAGATAACAATTCCTAATTAATCATATATAACATCTACATGCCTTGACCACACTCTCGTCTTGTCGAGTCCTACAACCATTCAGACACTCATTTCAAACATCGAGTCAATATCCACATAATATTCCAATCAGATAAACTAAAACATTAGCATAATCATGAATATCATATCTTGAAACATAGCATAATCATGAAAGCATGAAATGTGACATATATGTATCAAATTACTCTTTTTTAATCATTACAATTAAGATATTCCACTTAAGTTATCCTTAACCAAGGTTCAAAACAAAAGTTGACCGGTCAAAGTTTACTCGATCGCCACATCATCAAATGACTAGGAATGTCAACAAACGAGATGTGACTGAAAAGAATTAGAGTAGGAAAATTACAACAAGCTTTGTCAAGTTCTTGAGAGAAGATTGTAGCCATGTACTCAATTAAACTTCAAATGCTCTTGTTCAATGGGGGCCCTTTTTGGCTAGTTGTTTAATATGTTAATGTTTAAAATTGTATAATTGTTAGTTACTTGAGGGGTCTACTACTAAGATATTTTTCAGTTTTGGTATTATACTAGATTGTGAATGAAGTTCTAAGACTTTATATGCTTTTGATATTATATTGGACAATCGGTCTAGATATAAGACTTTACCAGCTTATAGATTCTATTTTTGGACTTCATTATGATTTTTTATGTCACTTTGATCTTAATATTGGTCTTGTAATTATTTATCCACCTTTGGGATGTTTGTTTAAAAGGGGCAACACCTTGGTTTCTACTATCAATATATAAAAACATAATTTTAAAAAAAAGAAATGTACAATTATTTTAGTTTTTAATTCTATAATTTATATTAATATTTATAAAATATACACTAATTTTGTGTAATGCATATAAAATTTGTTTAAAATCAAATATGTTAAAGGTCAAAAACATGCATATATGTGATCTAGAAAATTAGCATAAGTAAAAGTATTTTGTAGTGTCTCTTGTGCTTGCATTATGTACCTTGATCTATTTTGGTTCGATGACACTTTATGATATTCATGTTTATGTGCATTTGAGATATTTTGATTATTTGAGATTATTTTGATTCCTAGTATCATAGATGTTAGATACTACCGTATTCAATTTGATCATATATGCATGATGATACTAATGATGTGACATGATGTCTTATGATGATATATGGGTTATTTTGTATTCGGATATAAACTTTACTTATGGATATATTATGGACCTTACTAGATTATGGTTGATGTGTTTGTGCTATGGATATTTTTTATCATTCTTGTAGTATACCTTTACTATGATGCAAATAAGTTATTTAAATGGGTAGCTACGTGATTTCGCACATTGTTTGTTTGTCTATATTATTATGTGCATCTACACTTTATTGTGCATGACTTATATCCTTGGCAATGGCACGTAGAGTTAGTGGTTTGGTCATTCATACCCAGTCAATGTCAGCCCTATATGGGTGACATATACTACTTAATTAGAATAATAATTCATCTAGTTAATTAGTATATCTAGATTTATTATGCATTTGTGACTAGACCAGTGAAGTGTCTGTGCATTTAGGAATCTGCAATGGTTGTGAAAGTTATTAACTATTATGATTTAATTATTTTTTAGGGGATTTTATACTGATTTAAATTTATTTTATTTTATCGGCAATTTTTGTAGCTATTGAATTCCATTTAATTGGAATTACTAGATTTAACTAGGGTAAAAAGGGATTTAATTTATCTATGTTATTTCTTTTCCTTTTTATATTACTTTGTCTAAAAAGTGCTTATATGGCCTAATACTTCACTTCTCACTTTTGAATTAGGAATTTTGGAGCAAAATCCTCCAAACCCTTTGTGAGAATTTTAGAGGCTTGTTCATTGGGGGAGCTACACTCATAGGGTCGATGCATGAGTAGGCTCATTAGATTTAGAGTGGAAAACTCATCATTAGTTTATCATTTTAGTGCTAGTGGCATCTCCATTATTTTGTGGCCCTTGTTATCGTTTTAGCGCTAGTGGCATCTCCATTATTTTGTGGCTCTTGTTATCATTTTATCCCATTTGGCTGTGAGGTAGGGTCTTCCCGATTTAATAGTTTTTACTTATTTTTGTTTCTATTTTTTATTGCTTTATAGTTTAAGGATGAGAATTAGTGTTCCCCTCTATTTTCTTAAGTTAATTTGGCCTAGCTGGGTGAGAATGAGTAATAAGGGACTTTTGGATATTTTAATTTTGAAGTTCATACTGCTATGCTAGCCATTTTTTCCTACAAACTTGGAATTTAGTTTTTATTGGATTTTTGGAGGTTTTACCCTCATTTGGGAAAAAGGTTCTAATTTTGTTGATTTTTGATAACTTTTGTTTTTAAACGATTTTTATATCACCTTGTTTTGTGTGCCACTCAACTTTCTCAAATATTAATTGGAGTTGACATTGGTCATGGATTCAAAATGGATGCCAGGTTTCCAATCTAGTCATGGTTTTACTTTGTTTGCATTGGGATTCATGTTGAATCTATACTCCCAATCATATGGTCGATTGAGTGTGCTTTTGTACTTGGTGTTTCTTGTTTTCTCATCCAATCCTTGTTTAGAATTGATTTAGTGTGGATGATTGTGCCCATAAATGAGCACATATGCATACATATGACAGGATCTTGCGAGACCCGATCTTCTAGATTTAGGCTAGTTGAGAGTTGTTCATTTAAGGTTAGGTTAGGAATTACATTGCCTACGGACACTCATCATTGGAGGAGCATGGGTATGTAGGGTAGACATGTGGAATGGCTTCTCTTATGTACCCTAGCTCGGAAGTGAATGATAAAGTAAAGTGAATAGGTTTTAACAAGTGAAAACCAAATTAACTAATGGGTAAGAAAACTTAAAGATAAGATAGATGAACACCTTTACATCTCTAATGCATTGGTGTGAGGGTGTGGTTTATCTGTATTTACCGTCTTCTACAAAATCCATTGTGAGGGCATGGTGTGATGGCCTCCTAAGGGAGTTGAGTGTCACACCAGTGTGATAGCCTCTCGAGGGGGTTGAGTTCTACACCATATATAGTTTGTCTTTATGATGCCAAGTGACTACGCTTTAGTAGAGTCCCTGCATAGTTATCTCATAGAGTTTCTGACCAAAACTTGTTATAGTACATTGTCTCATGATCTTGATTTCAGTCCCTTTTCCTTCTTTGCATGAGTGTCAGCCTTGGATGATTATACTTGTGTTTGGGGCCAGACCACTATCTCCATCATCACAGTAGGAGTGATCCTACAAGTTCCCCATGGCTCGGAGGTGTAGCTACCTATACCACTTTTGGGGACTGGTATAGATAGTTTGCCTTCTTCTAGTTAGTTTTGAAGCTTAATACTTCACATGGGTTCTTTGTGGCTTGCAGAGTATGTATCTTGTGATTTATGTTCTTTGATTTAATGTTTAGAGATAGCACTTATGGTTCTGTATTACTTATCATTGTGATGTTTCTTATATTTATTTCATCTATTAATGATGTTGATTAGATTGATATATGTTATTGTGATATGTATTTTATCTTTATCTATGTTATTGGATTTACTTTTATGCTCTACAGTGATCTCTCCTCGAATTATGTGGATCTAGTACTCCCCAGTGTGGAGGTTTCATGTTTTTATACATTTTTCCTTCCTTTCCTTTTGTGTTATCAGTTGTTATGTTGCCTAAGGAAGGGAATTCTCTCATGGGACTAAACAAAGTCTCACATGAGAATATATCATCTCACACGGCTAATGTATTCTCTCGTGTGGCAAAGCAAAGTCTCACGTGAGATTGATGGGGCAACTTGCATGGTGCATGAGGAAATATTGCATGATGTAGATAGATTTTTCTCACGTGGAAAATAGAAGACATTTACACTTTCCTTGAAAAAGTTTGAATGTTGGTTTTGAGTACCTTATTGGGTCCCGCATCCTCCTATTTTAAAAAAGATAAGTTACGGGGTGTATAAACTAAATTGTTCAAGTTTTTGGCATTATTTCTTTTTCATACATATTTCTTCTTTTTTTGTACTTAAGATATATTTTATATATATGTGACAATTCATTTGAGATAGGTTCCAGCCCTCTAGGAGTTAAGATAAAGACTCTAGAAAATTTCAGAGCTTTAGAAATTCAGACTTGGCCAATTTCAAGGTTTTAGGATTTCAAACTTAGCCAAATTTTAGGATTCAACATTTTTATTTCAACATGGTATCCAGTAGGTGATCAGTTCTAACCTTGAGCCCTTGTCTTATGCATGATAGTTTGAGGGTCTCTGTTTATTATTCTTGATTATGTTATGGTTAGTTGGAAATGGACATGTATGTTTAACCTGTAATAACCCCAATAGGTTATAACTTCTTCAAACACCAAAAATCTTTATACTTCAGTTGTTTGACATTTCGTCAAACACTTTGCAAGCAAGCTCCAATACCACTGTAATGACCCCCCTCAAATCTGCTCTCAAAAATACTGATGAAAGCTCAAGGAATTTCATCAAACAATTCACATGCAAGGGACGTATGACTGATATAGTATTTTAGCTGGCTTTAAATGACTCTTTCTTCAATTTGCATCAATGAGAATCTTGTGCTAGAAGACTCCAAAAGGACTACACAATGACCTAACATGAGTGTGCTACTAATTTTGACAATATTCAGTGCATATATATGATCTAAGCATGAGAAATGAATACCTACAACCAACTGGGATTTTTACAATCAGTTGGTATGCAAACTAACTAGCTGATAAATAATGATATTGAATTGCTTAAATGACACTAGCAACTATTATCTTCTTAATTGCAATGAAATTTCAAATACAATGCTCATGAAATATGGCCAAGACTTTGGCATTTACATGGATTACAAAATGATAATGCTAGTATAATGCACACTTACAGCTGAAACTTATAATTCCCTAAAAACAATACTAACAAGGGAACCTGGTTGTAGATGGCTGTAATAATTTCTTTCAATGCTGCCCCTTTTGCTTTGCTTTTTCGATTTGCTTTTTCGAACTGCTTTTTTGGATTTGCTTTTTGAACTACTTTTACGGACTGCTTTTTCAGCCTGCTTTTTCAATTTCGTTTTTTCGGACTACTTTTACAGATTGCTTTTTCAGCCTACTTTTTCAGTTTCGCTTTTTCGAACTACTTTTTCGTATCTTCTTTTTCGGACTGCTACCATGTTAAATCTCAAGACCATATCTTTCAATGGCGTCAAGATTTTCAACTTGAAAGGATTTCGTCCTTCAAACTATTGAGACATAATCTCTAGAAAATTTTCCAATTTATTTGATATTTACCAAGCCTCCTAAAAAGAAGCTCTTCTATTTCTTTTATAGTGTTCTCACAAGAGCTCAATCCTTCGTTTTCTCCATGTGGGATAAAACATAACTCCCTTTATGTAACTTATGTCTCCAATGTGTTATAAAATAAAGGGGACTCTTTTAATTTAAATATTTCTCACAAACTATAGTCTATGCATTAATAAAGTTAAATATTAAATTTAACTTTATAAAAATAGCTTTATCAATGCATAAAAAATCTTATCAATGGTAAACAAGTCTTCTTGTCGATTTTAAACAATCACCATTGACATACCGTTGCCCCTGGATGTCCGACCATGTCCAAGATGACTTACTATAAATAGTAAGTATGCCCAAAGTTGCCTCAAAACCCCTTAGAAAGACCTACAACTGAAACTATCTAGGCCAAATGGCCTCTAAGTCCCTTTAATGTCTTGGTTAGCCTATGGGACCATGGGGAAATAGGCTAACGACAACATCATGCTATGAATGCTAAAAAGGGGACATTATAGTCTGCCCTTCCCAAAATTGCTTGTCCTTAAGCAATGGTTGAACAACAACCTAATCAATCCACCTGGATCCCAAATGTAGTCATGATTTATATTGATGTCAGTCAGCATAGGCTCTGGCAACAACCTCTGAAAATTAACCAAGAGGAATCCATAATCAAACTGGTGAATACAACTCACCCAAACTCCAAAGTCAGGAACCCATGACAAACAAGCTCTCGAAGTATCAGAACCCAAGTAGAGTAGATAACCCAAACTGCCAACATAGTAAATACCATCAATGCATCCCACTGGCCTATGCAGAATGTACAATACAACTCTGTGACAATGGTAAATACTCTCGCATGAAACTACACTAAATACCAAGAATCCACACACTGCACACCTACTACAATCAACACAACTCAGTAAATCACCGGTCATTGTCTCATAACCATAACTCTCATGCATCGTTGATGGCGAATAGTCATCACATGATAAATAGCAAGAACTAGAACCCAAACCAAATCTGACGGCCATCAAGTCCTCAACACCTGGATCCGATGCAAACTGATGAATATACCTTGTAGTATAATGCTGGTAAAAAGAACGAATCCCAGTCAAGGACTCATCCTATAGTCGTGATACGACCAACTTTGACTGATCATCAACTGAGTCAGAGGATGATATAGCCAAGGGTGCAGAATCAACAACAACATCACTAGTCTCTGTACCCTCCAAGTCGAACATACCACAATGCTCAGGTGCAGCGCCCAACTCAATTGAACCTATCTCTAGTGGAAACGAACCAAATATGCCAATACTAGTGTCGTGGACAGATATATCCTCATCTCCACTACCTCTATCAACCTCGATCATGGACATCCTTGGATCACTAGACATCACGGTCTGTGATTGTACAAAATCTAGTAAAGATTGAAGTTGTTCTAACTCCATGGTCACCTTAGCTAAATGAAATTGTGACTCCTCGAAAGCCAACTGTGTACTCTCAAGAAACTCAGAAGTCACCTCAAGCTGCTGAGTAAGCTCACTCACCTCATCTTCCTTGACCAATAATGTGTCATATGTTGTACTGCCCCACTCCATAAGATAATCTCTGTCAGCTTCCAACTGCATATAATTCTATTTCAGAATCCGGATAACCTCCCATAAAGAGTGGATCTCTGTCAAGGAAAGATAACTACCTCCCTGCTCATCACTAGTAGGAGAACCCCATCCATAAACTATTAACAACTACCGAGCAGCACCGAAATGCTTGCAACCGATAGAAATGTCTCGCTCACCAACTCTCAGCTGACTAGACACATGATTGTGCCCACTAGTCGCACTCCTATACTCTATCCCTAGTACACTGTCCAAAGGAGTAACCTTAGATTAGCTATCATCTGTAATACTCAGATCTTGGGACTCTTCTGTAAACTCTGTCATATCTGAGAGATCATTAACCCATTCCAACAAGAATGGTCAACTGGATATATGAACAATGCCCAACACAAGTGTGTAAAAACTAAATCCAGCATCAAACAAGTTGCTGGCATGGATGAGAACAAAACCTGGCAAACTACTAATCAAGTCCATGATGGTGCAATAGATACTACTACCAAGGAATGATAGATATCTCTAGTCAAAATGATCCAAGGTACTAAGATAAGGATCCCAACATCTAATCCATGAACAAAAACTAGCTGGCAATTCAAGCAAACTTCTCACCTGAGTAATGTGAACAATACCAACTGACTTCACACACTTGTCTACAATCTCTGAATCTGGAGTGTGAATGCTAGACATACTCATATCATCATCAACATGTGACCCGACTGTAAAAGAAAATTGAGTCCTTGGTATATGCGCTAACTCCCGAACTGAACTCACCTCAAGACAAAGCTCCTCCACGTGTCTCTTAGAATCTTGGAGAGCCAATTGAGTACACACCAAGGAATTCTGAGTATCCTCCAGCTCATGAAAAAATCGGTCAACATCCTTCTCCTCCTTCTTCACTGCATCTAAATAGATCCTTGCAAGATTAAGGATATGATCGCGATCTGAAAGTAGGTGTATGTAACTTAACTTCATTACCTCCATGCCTTCCTTGATCTGTTGTAAGTCGTCACAAGAAGAACTTGTTGTGACTCCTTTTTGTCTCTCCTACAGTTGAATCATCTAAATGTGATTCTCAATCAATCCATGTATCCTGTCATGATGAGATAAAGTCGTGACAATATTCTTGTCCCTTGTCTTCAGCTGGCTTGCCAAACCAAGTAAAGAGCTACTAGCCTCTATCTCATGTGAAGAACCATCCAACTATGCCTGATACTCATTTTCTGCAAAGTCTTGAATGCTCACTTTCTAATCAACTGTACTATCCTCAAACATGACAGTATCCTCAACTGTTGTAACTTCATCCAGCCCAACTGTACTAGAATCATTATCTGTCTCAATCGCACAATCCGATGTCCCTGTGATATCACCTTCTGGCTCATCCTGCACAATGTCTATAAACCCTTCTACTTGTGAAGATGATGCAGATAAACCATTACCCAAAGATGTGTTAATGTCTCCCTATATCGAATCAGCATGTCTGTTAAACTCCTCATACAAGTTTTTGCCTGTCATAGGGAAGGTATGATCCTTAGGCCTATCAAAACATTCAATCAGTCTCTCCTTAAACTCCACATATGAGGTAATGTGTGCATGACCCATAGTGACCATACCATGATGCCACCACTCGTGTGCTAACCCATCCAAGTGAATTGTTGCATACTTAATAGCTTCTTCCTCAGGCATAGGGTTCATTTGAAAGTATGTGTGAATCCTTTGAACCCAAGCTCTTGCTGTAGACTTCCCTGAGCCATCATAATATGGTAACTAAAGTTTCCCTACTTTCTTCCGTAGCTCATAGTTCTGGTTCCTGTCACGTCCACATGGCATATGCTTCATCCACACATCTATATACTCCCTAAAGGTAATTACAATAGTAAAATCTAGACCTCCGGCTTCCCAATCTCTCCTCAGCTGGTCATGTATATCAGTGATCTGGGGCTCTGGTACGGGCTGCTCTGGAGCTCTAGGAGGAAATGTGGGAATAATCGGCCTCGAACTCACTATCCTAGATTGCTGGGGTGCATGACCGAAATTGTTCCCCACTTGTTCACCTCCATTATTTGTCCCATCCTGATTATTACCACTCTGGTTATTACCATTCTGATTATTTCCTCCACCCACATTAGCATTCAACCCCATTTGACGAGCCATCATCTGCATCATAAGCTCCAATCTCTGACTCTGTTCCTGTGCTCTCTGCTCTGTTGATCATTGTCCTTGTGCTAAGGTGTCTAATAACTGTAAGAATCTTTCCTTTCCCTGATCTGGACTGGCATTCATTTTGTCAAACATTTTTCTTCTCTCTATCTGGCTATTCCAAATTCCCAATAAGACCTCCACAGGATGGCAAGAAACCGCTCTGATACCACTGTAATAGCCCCAGTAGGTTATAACTTCTTCAAACACCAAAAAATTTTATACTTCAGTTGTTTGACATTTCATCAAACACTTTGCAAGAAAGCTCTGATACCACTGTAATGACCCTCCTCAAATCTACTCTCAAAAATGTTGATTAAAGCTCAAGGAATTTAATCAAACAGTTCACATGCAAGGGACGTATGACTGATATAGTATTTTAGCTGGCTTTAAATGACTCTTTCTTCAATTTGCATCAATGAGAATCTTGTGCTAGAAGACTCCAAAAGGACTACACAATGACCTAACATGAGTGTGCTACTAATTTTCACAATATTTAGTGCATATATATGATCTAAGCATGAGAACTGAATACCTACAACCAACTAGCATTTTTACAATCAGTTGGTATGCAAACTAACTAGCTGATAAATAATGATATTGAATTGCTTAAATGACACCAGCAACTATTATCTTCTTGATTGCAATAAAATTTCAAATACAATGCTCATGAAATATGGCCAAGACTTTGGCATTTACATGGATTACAAAATGATAATGCTGGTATAATGCACACTTACAGCTGAAACTTATAATACCCTAAAAACAATACTAACAAGGGAACTTGGTTGTAGATGGTTGTAATAATTTCCTTCAATGTTTCCCCTTCTGCTTTGCTTTTCCGATTTGCTTTTTCAAACTGCTTTTTCGGATCTGCTTTTATGAACTGCTTTTCCAGCCTGTTTTTTCGGTTTCGCTTTTTCGGACTGCTTTTTCGGTTTCGCTTTTTAGGACTACTTTTTTGTATCTTCTTTTTCGGACTGCTACCATGTTAAATCTCAAGACCATATCTTTCAATGGCGTCAAGATTTTCAACTTGAAGGGATTTCGTCCTTCAAACTATTGAGACATAATCTCCAGAAAATTTTCCAATTTTTTTGATATTTCCCAAGCCTCCTAAAAAGAAGCTCTTCTATTTCTTTTATAGTGTTCTCACAAGAGCTCAATCCTTCGTTTTCTCCATGTGGGATAAAACATAACTCCCTTTATGTAACTTATGTCTCCAATGTGTTATAAAATAAAGGGGACTCTTTTAATTTAAATATTTTTTACAAACTATAGTCTATGCATTAATAAAGTTAAATATTAAATTTAACTTTATAAAATGGCTTTATCAATGCATAACAAATCTTATCAATGATAAACAAGTCTTCTTGTCGATTTTAAACAATTACCATTGACATACCTGTGCCCCTGGATGTTCGACCATGTCCAAGATGACTTACTATAAATAGTAAGTATGCCCAAAGTTGCCTCAAAACCCCTCAGAAAGACCTACAATTGAAACTATCTAGGCCAAATGGCCTCTAAGTCCCTTTAATCTCTTGGTTAGCCTACGAGACCATGGGGAAATAGGCTAACGACAACATCATGCTATGAATGCTAAAAAGGGTACATTACATAACCATGCTAATAACTTTTACCTTGGGCTTAAAAAGAACATATGGCTTGGGTATTCTCAGGTTTCATGATATCTTTGATTTTATGTTGGTAAGTATAGGACTAGAAAATAGGTTAGAACCTAGCATACTATGAGAAACCACAAAAAATCAATAAACATATGCTAAAACCCCTCTAATCTACCATGAAATCCAAATAAAACAAAAAAACAACACAAATTAAAACTTTATCTTTAGTTGTAGCTCTCTGTCCTTCTTTCTTCCCATTCAATGTAGCTCCAATTGCCTATAATGCCTATACAATTGAAAGCAAAATGCTATGATGAGATGATGCTATTGAGACTACTAGAAGTGTGGTTTTGAGCCTAATGGATTCTAAGAGATAAAGTTGTTGAAGACCAAAAAAGGGAGTGAGAAGGCTCAATTTATAGCCAACATGCAAGAGGAGAGAATTGAATGAAAGGGTGGACGCTTGTCATTTGAAATGCGCAGCTTGGCATGATTTTCCTTAGAAAATATATGACAACCATGACACAATAAGCCAAATATGATATTCCATGACACATGAAAGTCAACATGGCTAAAAGTGAAGGAGAAACTATGACGAGCATATGACACGTCCAAGCCACTTGTAGGATTCTATGATGCATGAGAGTCAACATGGCTAAAAGTGGAGGATAATCTATGGCGTGTACATGACACCTCAAAGCCACTTATAGCCAAGAATCTATAACAATGGAGGCTTATTATAGACATGTGTAACGAATAAAACATATCAAATATGACACATTTTAGCCAAGTGTGGGGATAATATCTATGACACATCATGTCCATGCATCAAGAATAGGTGGAATGTTTGAATTAGAAATTCATATATCCACACAAATGTAAATTAGTAAAATGGAAATTAAAAGTGGAAAATAGGACTTAGGAAATTGAGAATTCTCATAGTTTGCGAAGATGAATCAATTAATTAATTAATATCAATTAATTAAGAATGTTTAGTTAGCAAGAATAATTAGTGATGTGTGATGAAAATGATTGAACCCATATAGGATTAGATTATGGTTATCTAATCCTATAGGATAAGTTAGTAAATTATTGGCCAATTTGATGAAATAAATGATGATAATATCCTTTGATGAAATGTGACAATTGTGTAGATCGACAAGGACGATTATGGGTAGATCAAAGCTATGATCAAATTGAATGATTGATTAGGATTGGTGTGCCAAGGACACATGACATTGATTAAGAACACGTGACATTTAATAGATCTTGTAAGTGCCACAAGATTGAAATTGATTGATAAGGTTGATCATAATAGCATCGATAGACATTGTCAATGTTATCAAATTGATTGGATAATGCCATTATTCGACACTAACGGACTCGACAATGTCAATGATCGGATGACAAAAATAATAGATTTGACCTAGTGTTGAGGGACATGACAATAATAAGGTCAGATTTGATAGGTTTGATAAGATTTGATAGGTTTCCAAGGCACTAAGGGACACGACAATGTCTAGGGTTTGACAAATGATGATTGATTTGAGATATTTGATATGTTTTGGGTTGATTAGGGCTGATTTGGGATGATTTGGGGTTGACTAGGGATGACTTTAGGTTGATTTGGAATGATTCAAGGTGGATTTGGATGATTCTAGGTTGACTTGGATGATTCTAGGTTGATTGGATGTGATTTTGGTGATGTTGAAATGGGTTCGAGTTGATTCTAAAAATTCTAGATAGAATAGGAATCGACCTTGAAACGATCTGCAATTGATTTGAATGGGGACATGAATGATGAAGGATATTTTTGAACTATGCTCGAATTATAATCAAGTTGACCAAAAGATCAAAAATTAGTGAAATGAGAAAATGGGACAAGTTAGTATGAAAAAGTGATTAAATAATAGACAAGAACCATTTTCTAGCATCTACATTTTGCCCCTCTTTGATACAATGTGATTTAGAGAATTGTGTTAAAGAACACTAATGAAAAAGCCATAAAAGCATGCCCTAGTAGGGGTGGTATATATGGGTACCCCATCAATAAATTGACGAAATAATGAAAATGTTAGGTCAATTTGTTGACAACAAAGAGATGAATCCAAGGCAACTGATGAATCAAAAATCAGAGCTCAATCACAACAGTTATGGGGTTTGGAGTGCAAAACAAGGGTCAATGGAGGCCCCAGGAGTAGTTTAATGGGTGATACCTTAAGAAATTGACTGAAAAAAATGAAAATGCAGGTCAATTTTTTTACAACATGAAGATGAATCCAACACAACTGACAAATTGAAAATTGGAGCTCAAATGCAAAAGTTATGGGGTTGAGACTGCAAAATAGGGGTCAATCAGGGCCCCGAGAGAAGTTCTAGGCATCCAACTACCCCAAGTGCACCCAAAATACACCCAAGTGTGCAAAGAGCACACTTGGGAAGCCCAACTATACTCTGATAGTGCAGACTGCACTCTAGAAGGCTACGAGGGCCAAAATCAGTCCGATTGGACTCAGAATGGCCTAAAACTTTGTGTGCATGCCCAAAATGATAGAAAGAGGTCAAAACATGGGTGAAATAATTCAAAATGGTCAAATTTGGTCAAATTTGGTCAAACTTAGGTCATATTTAGGGAAACTTGGTAAAATGTTGATAAGGAGCGATGCAAATGGTCAAAAAGAGTGCAAATGAACTTGGAATGACCCAAAATTTGGTTTTCATGCTCAAAACCCTAGAAAGAGTTCAAAACATAGGTCAAACTAGTCAAGAATAGTTAAATATAGTCAAACTTGGTCAAACCTAAGTCAAATCGAGGCCAAACTTGGTGGAAAGCCACGAAAGGTTGATAGATAGTGAATGATTATGCAGGAATGTAGGAATGCAAGATGAAGATGATTTTGGTGTATCAGAATACAAGACCATGGTGGTGATGAACGAGATGGATGTTAGAAGATAGATGAGATGAGGCGAGGATCAGTTAGCATGAGGTGAGGAATTTTTCTTTTATAAAGTGCACTATATGTCTAAGGAGCTTTATTTTAATATGGCAGATGGAATGCGACACATCAAGGCCTAAAGTACCATAGTGCAAATGCACACCTTTTGTGTAAACAAGCATGATGTAGACAGAAAATGACCTTATCCTTCTTTAGACTCTCAAAGGTATACTTAACAAACAGAAAACAAAAGATGACCATAAACCATCTCGGCCATTCCCATAGATTAGCTTATATCATCGAGTCGCATAGGAACATGATCGAAGAAAGAAAACCACACACTAAACAGTGTGAGCCAACATCTATTCTTGTCCATTATTACTTTTTTTTTAGTGGTTTACATCTTCAAAGAGTGTTTGATAGAAGAATAATGTGATAGGTCAGATTTTTGGTTTGGTTGATAGTGACAAGTTGGATTGATTGTTGGTTCACATTGCTCAAATAGGGTGATTGTCATTCAAGTGCAGTGTGGTTGAGTTTTAGTCTGTGAAAGTGCAAGTGTTTAAGCAAAAGGGGTGATTATCCACAGTTACTATTTACAAGGTTTATTTCAAGTTTGTGGTGGGTTTTGTAATTTTTAGGGCTTTTGATGATATTTGATGTTTTTGCATTACTCATATCTTCAGGACATTTGATGATTTTTAGGGTTTATTTTAGGACATTTTACGATGTTTAGGGATTTTTTCAAGACATTGTATAATTTTATCAATTTGTTCAGGATATTGTATGATTTTTTTGGATTTTTTTAGGACATTTTTTTATTTTAATGGGTTTGTTTAGGATGCTTTTACCATTTTTATGGATTTGTTCAGGACATTTTATGATTTTTAGGTCTTTTTTCAAGATCATATCTGAATTTGTTCCATTTTTCAGGCTTGTATTTAAACTTTTAGGATTTTTTCAAGATTGTAAAGATTCATAAGTGTTAGCTCCAATTCAATATGTGATAATTCCAATGGATAAAATGTGTTCAGGGACATGCCTCTAGTTCAAATTCAAGCTCGTGCATTGTGTAGGTAATATGCCCATAAACAAGACACAAACTATGTACAAAGGCCAAAGATAGAGTATGTATAAACTAGTAATGCTTGGGTAAGATAACAATGGATAGTAACCATTTTGTGGGTCATGATCAAGGACTAGGAATGTCTTACAATATGAAGGATGTGATCAGGGAATGACAAAGAAGGGGAAGAAACCAGATGGAATCTCGATAGATGGAAGAGCAACAATTGAACCACATGGCACCTATTTGTCAGGATTTCATCATGGTACTTGACCAAAGTACCTATTTGCCAGGTTTTCACTATTGGACAAAAAATTTCTCTTGACTCAAATTTTTGTGCCAAGATGCCTATTTACCAGTTTTTCATCAAGGCATCTTATTTTTCATGACTTTTTCCATTTTTTTATTTCATTTTTCCCAGGACCTTTTGCCATTTTTTTGGTATTTTTTTAGGACATTTAGATGGAATCATGGATGTTGTTGATGAATGCTAGTAATGAATCTGTTGTCGATGCTACTAGCTGATAACCTCTAAACCCATAAGTGACTATAACTACGCAGGATTAGTTCCAATCTTGTAGCTAAAATCAAACCACTAGAATGACCTCGAGATATACCATCGTGTACCATATGTAAGACAGTGTCTGCTTCTCATGAATTAAGGCATCTGAGAATAGTTGGGTTAAAGGATATTTTGTATAGGATGTCACCAATGATGATGTACTCAAAATTCTATTGGATAGAGGTTGTATTTTGGGTGTTGAATAAGTTAGGTAGTAGGATTTGGGTATAAGTAGCTAGATGCAAGGAAGAGCTAAGAGGATTGAGACCAACGACTTCCCACATGAAGGTTGATCAAGAGAGCTCAAAAAGACTCTGTGGCATGTTGAACACTAGAACACTTATATTCATGACATCAACTTGTATATCTTGTATCCTTGGGAGCTGTTGCTTAGCTTTTTATTTTTCATGGTCTAATGGTGCCTTTCAGTTTTCACCAACAGACCTATTCTTGTCTTTTTTTTGTTTGTTTTCAATTTTGCAACTACAAGACGGAGTTGACTCCCCAAAATTATGCCAATGTGTTCACTTCAGGAGAAATTGCTTCTTTATGATTGTCAATCACAATGCCTTCACAAATTTCAAAGTCTATTACAAGAGCATCATCATTATCAAATTGATCAAAAATTGATGGTCCACACTAGTCCCAATCCAATAGTTTGGGATAACTTCAAGGGATATCATCATCAATGTTGAATGGGATCTAGTCAAATGTGTGTGTGTGTGTGTGTGTGTGTGTGTGTGTGTGTGTGTGTGTGTGTGTGTGTGTGTGTGTGTGTGTGTGTGTGTGTCTAATTTAGTGGTATCATTGGGATCATGTTCAGAAATCAGAGGACTTGGATCCCATAATGTATCAATCCAAGGTGTGTGATTGGTTTGAGCGATGGGTGGAGTTATATTCAGATATTTATTCTCTATGGGTAGGCTATA
Source organism: Cupressus sempervirens (assembly GCA_028749045.1). Classification (NCBI taxonomy): domain Eukaryota; kingdom Viridiplantae; phylum Streptophyta; class Pinopsida; order Cupressales; family Cupressaceae; genus Cupressus; species Cupressus sempervirens. The sequence continues at coordinate 590,765,658 of CM053790.1, forward strand.
AGGGTCAACAAGATATGGTCAAGTGCATAAGGACTATCAATATTATCGGTTTTAGGTTGGGTGTCCTCAGATGCCTTTTCATCATTCAAAACTTTCATAGTCTTACATGAGGGTACCTTAGTACTAAGAGGACCTATTCGTAATGGTTTGAATCCAAGCCCCAAACTAAGAGGTTGTCCTTTTGCAGTGATAGGTTCAATCATTCCTTGTTTTTGAGATCCAAGACCACTACATCCATCATAGCCTTGTTTCTGCATGATAGTAAACCCAAGTTCATACTTCTTAGGAAATGTCAAAGTGGGTGTTCTGCTTTTTCTTTCTCAATACAGACAAATGTATCCTCATAGATATGTTATTCATGTAGGCTGCCTCCACTAATGAAATTGATAGAAGTGGAATTTTGTGTATTGATCTTGGAATTTTGTGCTTGCAATAGTTGTGATTTACCACAAGATTGGGGAGAAAGTGGTGACTCCCTAATGTGAAATACTTAAGACATAAAGTATTCTCCACACCCTTTGTCTTTGATCTTCAGCTTGTCCTTGGTCTTACTAAGTATATTAGGGTCCACATATTTAGAGGAATCTGTGGGTTGTGCTTCATTGTTTGTTGGGACTTGGCATGCAATAGCATCTCTCATATTAGCACAAAATTGGAAAGGATCTGGATCACCAAGAATGGTAACCTCCACATTATTGTAGGTGAATTTTAGGCACTAATGATATGTAGAAGGCACTGCTTTCATAGCATGAATCCAAGGGCATCCTAGTATCATGTTGCAATTCATTTCAATATCTAGGACCTGGAATAATGTATTCTTAGTAGTCGGACCAACTCTTATAGGTAATATGATAACACCCTTAGAGAAGCGTTCACCATCATCATAGGCCTTTATTTTTATTCTACAAGAGGGATCCACATCTTCTTCAGAGTAACCCAAACCCTTGACAACTTTAAGGGTAGAGATGTTTAGTCCCGCTCCTCCGTCTATCAAGACACATCTAACTTTGGCATTATGGATAAAGACTTCAAGATGAAGAGGGTCATTGTGGTTGGGTCTATCCTTAGGAATATCTCAAGGGGAAAAGTTGATTTGTTGTGATGTAGATAGGTTCCCAACCATGACCTAGAACTAGGAAACATCAATGTCATCTGGTACTATGGACTCTTTTAAAGCTTGGTCAAGCATCTTCTAATCCTAGGGTGATACACGCAAAAAATCCAAGGTGGATATTTGCCTCGAGATTTTTTCAAGTTGGTTGAAAAGGTTGTAATCTGAAGAAGTAGGATCAAAAGGTATATTAGGGGTCATAGGTCTAGTAGAGGTGGTAGGTCTAACTAGGGTCATAGGTATAGCTGGGGCTCCAAGAAAGGTAATCCAAGTGCGACGGGTGGCAAGAGCACAACAAGGATCTTCAATTTTTAAGGTGAATGTGGATTTGCGAGAATCGGACTCATTGAAATAGTTGACAATGTAGTCATATCCTGTGTGTGTGTAGTTAGCTTGCGAGTTAGAGTTTGAAATGGAGGATTTCCCTTTGTCATGATTACCCAAATGATCTTTAAAAATAATATGATCAGAATTGGATGCTAATAGTGACAGATCAACTGTGATCACACTGTCATTGATAAGATCTTGTATTTCATGTTTCAACTAAAAACATGATGAGGTCTTGTGTCCTTTGGTGCAGTGGTAATCACAAGATTTGTTGTCATCCCACCAAGAGGCCTTAGTTAATGGTTCATCTTTGATCGGGGGTAACTACAAGAAGTTATTATTGAGTAATTGTTGAAGTGCAGTCTCAAGAGGTATCTCCAAGGGTATGATTTTTGTGTATTTTTTTCTAGGACGTTTGTGAGGTTTGTCCTACGTGGAAGTCTCAATTTTTTATTGTTAAGGTGGTGTTTGATTGGAGTTTGTGAATTTGTAGGGTTTGCACCTTTTAGAGTCAGTTGGGGTTGTATTGTGTTGATCATTCAAGCATCCACAATACCATCATTGGTTGCATTCTTGTTCTTGGACAAAACTTTTGCATTGTCATTGGACGAGTTTGTATTGGTGTTTTCCTTGTTTTTTTTTATGATGCCCTTACGGATGAGGGCATCTCTGATAGTAGCTCCCTTTTTCATTATCTTAGCAATGGTGCTCATACTTTTGATCTTGAGTTCGTACATTAAATCAGGGACTAGCTTTTCAATGCACAAATTAACTTGTTGTTCTTTAAGAATATTCAGTGAGCATTGACTAACTAGGTTTATCCAATGTAATAAGAATGTGATGAATGGCCCTCCAATCTTTTGTTTAGTTGAGCACAAATCAGAAAGTGTCACCTCATTTGTAATGTTGAAGGCAAAGTGGGAGATGAATTTGTCTTCTTATTATGACCAAGATTTTATGTTACCAGGAAGTTCGGAGTATCATTCGAGTGTGGGCCCACCTAGAGAACAAGGGGATAGTCTCATGAGGTATGTGGGTTCATCATTGAGTTCAATACAAGAGGCATAGAATTTTGTGATGTGATCAACTGGGTTTCCTTTTCCTCAATATTTTTCAAATCTTGGTGCCTCGAAATGTTTTGGGAATGGAGGCATATATAGACTTTTGTCAAAAGGATTAGGACATAAGTCCCTTTCTGTGTATAGAGCTTGTTTCTTTTGGACACCCAATGCCTCGACTTGTTTGGATAGTTATTTGAACTGATGTAATAAGTCCTCATTAGGTTTTTGAATGATGGTCCTTTCTTCGAATATTTTATGTCTACGAGTAGATCTCTTTCTATTTTTGACATTTTTGTATTTGAAGACTCGGGTGATGTGTCACTGGGAGGTGGAGGTATGTTTGCACCTCGAAGACAAAATGGTCGTTGTGGTACTTCGTGTGGTACTTGTGGTATTGATTGTGATTGTTGTACTATGGGTTGTTGTTGTATCACTTGTTGTGGTTTTTGTGGTGCCATTTTTTGTGGTAGTTGTTGAGATACCTCTGTTGGTTGAATGTGAGGCCATGTATGTGACTGTCGTTGTGGACGTATCTGTTGATTTTGTTGGGGCATATGTTTTAGTTGCAACAACTATTGTTGATAGGCAATGTGTTGCTCTATGTGTCTTTCATATTCCAAATGTTGTTTTAGTTGTTCTTGTTGTTTACCAAACATAACTTCTTCTTGTTGGAATTGTTGCTGGCACATTGCATGTAAGTTGAGTGAATTTATATTGGATTGTGTGTTAGGGAAGTTGAGTCCTTGTACCACTTGAGATTGTTGTTGTTTTTGTTGTTGATATGTTGTATGCATGTTAAGTGGATTTTGACTTGGTTGTGCATTAGGGATGTTAAGTCCTTGTACCACTATAGGTTTTTGTTGTCTTGGAAGTTGGTTATGTCCTTTAGAGGTGAACATCATGGTTGGGTCTTTGTTCTGATACTTTTGTGTATTAGATGTTTCACTGTGGGACATCATATTGATTTGGCAATGGGACATATTCCTTTGGTGAATGGGTGAAATGTAAATAAGGTTCTTCCTTTGTGTGTCAATAAAGGGTTTTGCAATTGATGTCTTACATGGTATACTCATAGGGGGCTCCATAACATTTGATGTCATAACAGTTGGTAGAGTTAGGAACAAGGGTGTGCTTTTTTTTATTTTCTTCCAAAGGAGGTATGTTTGGCATCCCTAGAGTGCAAGTCCCCTTAGGCACTTCTTCTTGTTGCATTATTTGATCAAGGTCAATTCTTAACATCCTTTTGGGATATTTTGGAAGTCTTGTTGCCATTGATTGATGGAGGTTCATCAAACAAGGGATTGATATTGATGTGTTTGAAATTACTTTGGAGAATTTCGATGGTTGATTCTTAGTGAGATCTTATAGGTGTTATCTATGTGTTTGAAAATTCCAAAGGTTGGTTTCCCTTGTCCAATTCCAAATTAATCATGGGTTGTATGTTTTCGATTCTTAAGTTATTTTGATATTTGGACTTAGGTCCCTCCAAATTTGGATTAAATTTGACAATTTCTTGGGGAGCCAAAAGTTTAAAGTTTTTTCGAAAAGTCTAGTCTTGGCAAGCCCTAGCCATTTCTTCATCAACGATTCCATAATCTATGTCAAAATCATCACTTAGGTGCAAAGTACCTTGTATGTTTGGAGGATTAAAGGTACTTGTGTTATGTTTACTGAATTTGAAGAGTGAGTTTCTTCATCCTCGAGTTGTAGGTACACTTCCACATCTAGGTGGTATAGGTGTGAATATGGGTTTGAAATTGGGACTCCATTGAACCATTCCATGTGTAAGGGAAGTCTTTAAAGAAAACTTCATAGTAGACGTGTTGTTTAGGGTTGGTTGTGTCATTTCTCGATGGTTGGGGTTTTGGAAATACATGCTTAATGGGTCCACGACTAAAGGTTGTGAGGCTTCGATTTGGTCCTTGTCAAATGTTTGTTGAGTACTCTTCTTTGGTCTTGGACGAGGTTTAGCTTGTGTTTGTACCTTGGAAAACAAGGGTTGATATAGTTCTTCTAATCTCTGGGCTAATTGTGTCCTTATAAGTGTTGGCATGATACCTAACGATGTAGATGCAATGGAGAAAACCCTAAATGGACACTCTGCCTCCCAAGTGCGCACTTAAACTACCAACTATGCTCTGACAGTACCAAGTGCGCCCTTGGTGTACTTGGGGCCCTGAAGGTAAGCAATTGGTGACCACCAGGTATGCAGTTGGTAAAAAGATGTGCGAGGGTGACAAATATGCAGAGTGTGCATGATCTAAGTGTTTTTAGGTGTTTTCTAGGGTTTAAGGATGCAATGAAAGCTATGAGAATGTAGTTTAGGGTTCTAGAACCTAGGATGGAATACCCAATTACCAAGTGCACTCTGAAACTACCAACTATGCACCTGAAGTGTGCAGTTGGTAAAATAGGAAAAAACTTGATAATCTGAAAGTGGTTATGCAAGATATGGATAATTTTTGGATTTTTAAGAGATTAGGTATGTTATGCAATCAATGGAAGTGCAAAATGACCTAGGGTTTTTTTATGCAAGATGCAAGTGTCCTAAGGAAATGATGCACAAATGGAAATGGAAATGACATTTTGGATTTTGACTAATGGGTATGAAAATGACTCTATGGTATGCAAAATGAAGATTAGGGTTGGACTTTAGATTTGGGAATGACGTTAGAGATTGATGTATGCGAGTTGGATTATGCAAGGGGAGGTATGTTAAGGTTGATAATGACGTTTAGGACATGCAACATGGGGATATGAGATCAAGAAGACAAGTTGATGGTGTTTGATATTAGAAGAGATGTTAGGGTTTTGAACTATGCAAAATGAAGTGGTTATGCAACTAGGATTAATCAAAATGACATTTAGGGAGACTAGGAATATAATGATGTGACGACAAGGGTGTATGCAAGGTTTCAAACTTAGGATAAAATCTTTGGAAAGTATTAGTCTAAGAGTTTAACCTTGTGAAGATGGACTTTGGACCTTGACCAAAAAGAGACAACAATCAAAAAATATCAAGTTGAAAAAAATTAGAAGGTGAAATCCATCAAGACATAGATAGAGTTTGACCCAAGAAAATTTTTTTTAAAAGATGAGAAAAGGACTAGTCAAGATCCATCATCCATCAACATTAGGAGATACTCTAAGACTCATACTTTGTTCTAATTTTTTACTAAGTTCAAAGGGTTTTGAGGTTCAAAATGAGGTTTAGGGACAATCAAAATGAGGATTATGTTGATTGGATATGCAATATGTAAAGGTCATAGGATGCAAAATGATCTTTGGGGTGCAAGATGATGTTCTAGGTCATGTTCAAAATGAAGGCCTACACAGGCTTCTAGAGGTAGTTCTAGGGTCCCAAAATGGTCATGTTGGTCACCAAGTGCACTATGACAGTACCAAATGTGCCTATGGTGCACTTGGGGCCAATTTGAGCACAGTTGGTAATTTCATAGCGCAATTGGGAGACTGGGTTGAAAGTTGATTCTGGATGGGTGACTATCAAACTGGTATACCAAAGAGCTAGGTTGTTGGGGATGATGTTAGGATCAGATTGGAGATGCAAAATGAGGGTTATGACTTGTGCAATCAAGCCTAAGGCATGCTCAATGAAGGTTAAGACATGTAGAATGAAGTTCAAGACATGATCCAAAGAGGGAGCTATCTAGGCACCTAGTGACAACTTAAGGATCTCAAAATGTTATCTCGAAGTCTAAACTGGGTGTTCTGGCAACCAAGCGTGCTCAAACAAAGAAAACTATGCCCATGGTGCAGTTGGGGCCAGTTAGAGCGTAGTTGGTAGTTTCAGAGCATGGTCAATAAAGTAGTTTGAAACTAAGGGGATTTTGGGCTTGGTGACTTCCAGAGTGTTGTTCTAGAGAGCGAAATGGCAAATGATCATGATATGATCAGACTGAGGATGAAAAATGAAGGTTAGGACACACAAAATGAGGGTTAAGATGTGCAAAATGAAGGTTGGGTATGCAAGAATGCAAGTTAGGAGAAGCAAGATGCAAATTTAGGGTTGGAATGTAAAGTCTAGGAGATGTACAATGAATCCTAAGGAATGCAATATGAAAGGTGATGGATGCAAAATGAGGACTAATGAAATGCAAAATGAGGCTTAGAAATTGCAAGCATGAAGCTCAAAGAATGACAAGTGTAATGGTATGTTATGCAAGGGCAGAATCTAAGTCATGCCAAGCACTCCAACGGTTACAAGTGTGTTTTCGTGAGAGTTTTGTAGATTTAGTTTTATCTTGATTAATGTTATTCACACACACAAGACACAATAAACAAGAATAGTTGTTGAACTTAACAAACACATCACAACCTAAGCTTTAATACTATATCCATTGAATTCCCACTTAAACCGAAGTTCAGCGGCGCTTATCCAGAGCGGACAACTTAGAATTTTAGCACCACAAGCTCCCCTTACAGTACACCCACTTCTCAGGGCTACCAAGATCTACTTCCCAAGGGATTATTGTCTCTACTAAGGACCACGAGAATGTGGGATGTCATCTCGAGCATGGGTGACCCCCTAAGCCAATGGATATAAAGGTTTTTGGTATCTAAGACAAGGTGTTTATTTCGAGCATTCCATTTGGCAAGTGAATGATAAACTTCTGCAGAAGGTCTCCCAGCCCTAAGAACTGAGGTTTGACACACCACAAGGGTACTAGAGGAGAGCTATCACATAGCAATATCGTTGACATGACATTAACCATATCAAGTTTGCTATAGCGGTTGGAATGTTGACCTGGCTTTGGCCCATTACCACTTCGAGGTCAACCCCTGGGACTCGCCAAGTGGTGAGTCTTGGGTCCAAGGAAGGCCTCTCTAAAGAAGTTACACATATTTCTCTTGCATCCAAGATCCACGAATGGCGAGGGGAGATGATACGTCCATGTAACTCCTAGGGTTATAAACAATGCATGGACACCAGACAAAAAAGAAAATTATTTTTAGAGCACCAAATGAAGTGTTATCTGATCTAGGAAAGCCACATACAAATTTCGCACAAGTACATAGGGTCTTCAACAACGTCCTACAAACAAGTATTAGTAGTTTTCAATGAATATGTCTTCTCCCAACAATTGCCACATGCTGCAAACAAATCATCAGTAACACAAAAACATCTACTATAGGTCCTAGAATGAAATTAAAACCCTAGATGCATAGTTTGATTAAAATAGGTGCTTTCTCTTAACCAATTGCGCTCTGACTATGTAGATTGCACCCTAAAAGGCCAAAAAGACTTATGAGGCCCCCAAGTGCACTCAGATAGTGTTAATTGTGCCCCTGGTGCAGTTGGGGCCAGTTTGAGTGCAGTTGGTAGATTCTAAGCATTGTTGGAAGAGTGGGTGCGGACTATGGGGAATGAGGTCAAAACAATACCCAAAACTTGAAAATTTGAAAGCTACTCAACCAAGTGCACTAAGATAGTGCAGAGTGCGCCCTTGGTGCACTTGGGGCCCAAAAGGGCGCAAATGGTGGTTTTGGAGAGTAGTTGGTCAGGTATGAGCAACAGATAGGGATTATGGTGACTCATAGGCCCCTAAAACAGCATCCTAAGGGTCCCAAGTGCACCTTGATAGAGCAGAGTGCACACCTGAGACAGCAAGCTACAGAAATGCATAAATGAAAGCTGAAAACATGTTACTGGGCGCCCTAATTAAACTAGGTGTGATAAGAAAGAGCAGATAGACATTATACTCCTTCAAGCGAGCTCCTTCCTTGTGCGTACAAGCAAAAAACCAAGAAACCCAAGTTAGTTTGCATGATATTCACATCAAGTTCACCAATTGTAGGATGGGTTAGAACCTAGTATACTATGAGTACCTAGTATACTATGAGTAACCACAAAAACTCAATAAACATATGCTAAAACCCCTCTAATCTACCATGAAAGCCAAATAAAACAAAGAAAGCAACACAAAGTAAAACTCCCTATTTAGTTGTAGCTCCCATGTCCTTCTTTCTTCTCCATTTGATGTAGCTCCAATTACCTATAGTGCCTATACAAATGAAAGCAAAAGCCTATGATGAGATGATGCTATTGAGACTACTAGAAGTGTGGTTTTGAACCTAATGGATTCTAAGAGATAAGATGTTGAAGATCGAAAAAGGGAGCAAGAAGGCTCAATTTGTAGCCAACATGCAAGGGAGAATTGAGTGAGAGGGTGGACACTTGTCATTTGAAATGCGCAACTTGGCATGATATTTCTTAAAATATCTTTGACAACCATGACACAATAAGCCAAATATGAGATTCTATGATACATGAAAGTCAACATGGCTAAAAGTGGAGGAGAATCTACGACGTGCATATGACACCTCCAAGCCACTTGTAGGATTCTATGAGGCATAAGAGTCAATATGGCTAAAAGTGGAGGAGAATCTATGACGTGCACATGACACCTCAAAGCCACTTATAGCCAAGAATCTATAACAATGGAGGCTTATTATAGACGTGTAAGGAATAAAATATATCAAATATGACATATTTTAGCCAAGTGTGGGGATAATATCTATGACGCGTCAGGTCCATGTATTAAGAATAGGTCAAATATTTGAATTAAAAAGTCATATATCAACACAAATGGAAATTAGAAGTGGAAAATGGGACTCAGGAAATTGAGAATTCTCATAGTTTGCAAAGATAAATCAATTAATTAATTAATATCAACTAAGAGAACAATTGGTTAGCAAGAATAATTAGTGATGCATGATGAAAATGATTGAACCAACATAGGATTAGATTATGGGTTATCTAATCCTATAGGATAAATTAGTAAATGATTGACCAATTTGATGAAATAAATTATGATAATATCCTTTGATGAAATGTGACGATTATGCAGATCAACTAGGACGATGATGCGTAGATCAAAGCCATGATCAAATTGAATAACTGACTAGGATTGAAGGCGTGACATGGATTAAGAACATGTGACATTTAAGAGACCTTGTAAGTGCCACAAGATTGAAATTGATTGATAATGATCATAATAACATCGACCGACATTGTCAATGTTATTAAATTGATCGGATAATGCCACGATCCGACACTGGGAGACTTAACAATGTCAATGATCGCATGATAAGAATGATAGATTTGACCTAGCGTTGACGAACATGACAGTGCTAAGGTGATATTTGATAGGTTGTCAAGGCACTAAGGGACAGGACAATGCGTAGGGTTTGACAGATGATGATTGATTTGAGATATTTGATATGATTTGGGTTGATTAGGGCTGATTTTGGATAATTTTGGGTTGATTAGGGATGATGTCGAGTTGATTGGATGATTTCATATTGATTTGGATGATTATGGATTGATTGGATGTGATTTCAATGATGTTGAAATGGATTTGAGTTGATTCTAGAAAGTTTGGATAAAATAGAAATCAACCTTGAAACAATCTGCAATTGATTTGAACAAGGATATAAATGATGAAGGATATTGTCAAACTATGCCCAAATGATAATCAAGTTGGCCAAAAGATCAAAAATAGTAAAATGAGAAAATGGGATGAGTTAGTATGAAAAAGTGATTAAACAGTGGATGCAAACCATTTTTTAGCTTTTATAGTAAGTACTGACGCTTGGGGGGATCTTTCGCATTTGGATTATGTTAGTCTTTCGTTGCTTTTTGGTGTAAGTTGTTGCATCTTACCTCCAAAAAAAAATTAGCCTTTATTTATCCTTGTTCCAAAGATCTTCAAGCAGGGCATTACATATTTTCTAAAATCTTTTTTATGAAAAATGTACACATGATGCTCAACATTGAATAGATTATTTTTGACAACTTTTTATTATATGTATTTTTATTTTTATTTTTGAATTTTTTGTTTTTTTTTATTGTTATAGCTTTAGGATTTTTTTAATTAAAACTAACTTAGCCTAAATGGTTTGAACTGAAATAATTTTATCAAATTTTTAATTACATATATAATGCTTTCTAAATTGATTAGACATTTTTGTGGTACTTTAAACTTAAAATATTAAAATAGTAATATACATGTTTTAAATTTATTTATTTTTGTTTAAAACTATTTACTAAATAGACAAATATTAAATATTTGAAACTCAGTATTTTCATTTAAATTGTGAGATTTGGATGTGGAGAACCCAAGATCTAGAGACCTAATGAAAAGCACAATAACCAAAGAGAATGAATATGAGAAGAATAAACTATATTCTCACCAAAAATGCAACAAAATCAATGATAATACAAAAGCCCCTTGGTTAAGTAGAGTAGGGTGAAAATATAGTAAGACATAAGATTATGTTAAATGTCATAATCTTATGAAATGGTCATCTAAGAGACAACGTATCACCTACCTAAGGTAGAAAAGTGAAAGTGACACATTTCCATTGAATGTGGATCACCCTCTAAAGTGAAATAAAGCATATATAAAATTTCCAGTATAAAGCTTGAAAAGTGAAAGTGTGCTAAAAGTGAAGTCACCACAAAAAATGAAATGTAATAATATCATAACACCAACTAAAGTTGAGATTCACCTAAAATCTCTTATGTGTAACCTAGGTAAACTTAACCAATATGTGTGCGTAGATGTTCTAAAAGAATGACATAGTAGGTATAAAACTTAAACATGTCAATATCCCCCTAAAATGCAACTTAGTCAGAATGTATGTGCACAAAGTAATATGGGTCTCAACTACTAGGTCATGTTATGTACCCATGTACAAATACAATAGAATCTTTCACAAAAAGAGAAAAGGAGAAAAAAATACTACCAAAAAGGGAGATGAGAATGCAAAGAAAAAATTCAAAGACTAATGAGAAGGAAAAAACCCCATGAGACGAAAGTACACCCATAAGATATAATAGCGAATTCAAGCTACCCCCCTAAAGAAATATTGTGACCCCAAGAGAGTTGAAACACAATGATACTTTTTCTCAGTTCAATGTTTGGTGGAGATATATAAAACCTTTATTATAGGACTACATTGTAAATAAATAACTTGCTCATAAAACTAACTCCCTAATGTAGTGCATATGGATCTCAAATTTTTTTGTCCTTTGATGGTGAACCACACTCTTCAATATCATGGATGGAATCTAATTATTACAATGAAGAGTTGTAGATCGGTGAATGGTGAATGGTGAGGCCAAACTTAGTAAGAGTATTTTGAAGCTAAATAGAAACAACCCCTTGGGAGTCAACTTTAGCTTAGGAGAGATAAATATAACACTTCTTACTCTACTAATAAATGGGAGAAAAAGACATGAACTGCACGCAAGCCGCTAAGTGGTTGTCATTTCCCACTATATAGAACAAGACTCAATTACCATAGGAATTGAATCATAAAAGAATGAAATTACGTGCATGGAAGAAATATGCAAAGTGTTGAGTAAGCATTTGAGATCTTGGTGAAAAATATGAATAGTAAAGAAGGCCGAAATATTAAATGGAACATAAGAGGCCACTAGGCTATATGAGATCATTTTCAATTTATGAATAATACCCATTTTATGTAAGTGTACTTGTACATGTTGCTTATACACATGTACATGTGTTACGTTAAAGTATATGTACACATGTATGTAGATACGCATTAAAAGTATATGTATGCACGTTACTTCAAGGTACACGTATGTGTCTGTGTGTGTATAGTTTCGAGAATCACAACAATTTGGTGATTCGATTCAAGCGAAACGATTTTTTGTGAATCGATGAATCGAATCAGCAATAAAGGGTTTATGAAATAAGTTATTATGAATAATACTCATTTTATCTAAGTGTACTTGTACATGTTGATAATACACGTATACATATCGTTAGTGTATGTACACATGTATGTAGATACATATTAAACGTATACGTATGCACGTGTGTTACTTCAAAATACATGTATATATTTATACGTTCCGAGAATCATGACGATTCGATGATTTGATTCAAGCCAAACGATTTTTTGTAAATTGATGAATCAAATCAGCAATAAAGGGTTTATAAAATAAGTTACTAAATTTCAAGGGTTTTTTTAATTTGCCAATTCGTGGCCGATTCAATTCCAATTCATGATTCGATTTAGCCTTGCCAATTCTGATCTGATTCCGATTCTTGTTACTTTGATATATATTCACACACCTAGGTACCATGGATATTATTTATAACATAACACTTCGACATCACATGGTGCAAAATTCCCCAAATTATATTTAAAGGTAACGATTGCATTTCTCTTCTTGTTCATATGAAGAGAAATATATATATATATATATATATATATATCTTTTAATTGGGTGACCTTATCTTATGGTGGACACTTGGCATTATCCAAACTGTCCCAGCCTACTTTTCCCTGACAAAAGTGCTTTAGAAGAATACCTGATAACTCAGTGGCAGGTTGGTGCTCGTGCCCTATTCCTTGTCTACCAATGCTCTGTGCCCCTCGCCGCGCTCCTGCAAGGAGGAATAACCTGGTGAAAGCATATTTCCAAATCATTCAAAAATTAAGTTACCATGACAATCACTGTATTAACTATCCATTTCCAGTTAATATAAAATCATCACAATTAACCAATATTTTCTAATTCACATGAAACCATAACGAATAACTAGTATTTCTAATTCACATGAAACCATAATGAATAACCAATTTAACCAGCTATTTCCAATTCGTTTGAAGTCTCAACAGCTCTAAAAATATTTAAAATTAAACAAAATAAGGGATGTAACAGACTAATTTGGTGACTTTATAAGTGCTATACCTTATCCCTCTCAACAATTTGGTGAATAACTGCTGTATATCATCCCTGAGAGTTAGCTTTCACAAACATATCTGCATATTACCATCCATCATCAAAGATTCAAATGTTCAATGTAGAAACTCATAAAAAGTTCCTAAATCACTCGCGAAGGCTGAAGCAAATTGTTTAATTAATCCAAATGTCATGCTTGTTACTTTTGGAGGATAAACTGGGCAGACCAACTATTAGGGCTACACAATACTATTTGCACTAGGGTGACCAGTGTCTTTGCTCCTTGACAATAGGGCAAGAGGCCAGTGTCTCCGACCTGACAAATTAGCCTTCCATATAATATCACAGCATATATTGTATTATCTTAAACTAGATGATGTTTCTAAGTATTGCGACCTTGAATACAGAAGGCTATAAGGAACTATTGGAGTAGTCTTCACGAGAAGATGTCTAGGTGAATTTTTTTAAGTATTACTACCTCCGATACAAAAGCTATGAGGAATTGTTTTCACAAAATTCAAAGATGCTCCATTTATCAAAGGACCGCAAAGACTATTAGAATAGGAATCACATAGTATTATGATCTTTTCACTGCTCTTTGCGTACTCAGAAATAAGATGAAAATTTTCATGTATATGGTACAGTGTGGTCAACAAATCTAGACTGCCAGTGACACACATGTACAGAACTTAACATCCCCCTTGGGACTTATTCCACTTATTTACAGCAGCAGGAAATCACATTAATATACAGCTACAGCTTCAAAGTTAAGTTATACAGTTTCTACTTAAGAGCCCAGTATAAAGATAGCAATAGGCAGTTTGAAATATCCAAGGTATGAGCATTTAAAACAATAGTTAACAATGGCAAAAATAGCTCTATTTGATACCAAGTCACTTATAAAAAATGGCAAAAATAGCAAATAGAGAAGTTATTCACGTCACACCTTAGCCAGGGTAAAGAAAGGAGAACAAAGATTATGCTGCACAGATTGGTTGTCCAGGTTAGTGAATATACAATAGCATTCCATGAAAGGGAAAGGAAAAGCTTTTCAAAAGGCAAACAACCCAACCGATATTCTCCTCCCTCCCAGCAATGCTACTCACATGTTTATGTTACACAAATGGTACAAACCAAATTTCAGTCTTCACATAGCCTCTATATATTCACAAACAGGATTTTTAACCAATAAATGGGGTCGAATCTTCACGTCCCAACATTGGAGATTTCTTATTAATAAATTACTAAGCTGAATTTCTATGTACATTTCATATGAAATTTCCCGTTCACAATCTACAACGACGTATGAATCTAGTAGGATTAATCGAGCCTGATTTGGCACGAGTATTGACAGATCGATTGAATATATGTAGTGATGAACTAGAAGGTTTAATCTCCCAATCTTCAATATATTTTGGCATATCTATATCAAATGGAAGCTTTCCTGGCATATCCTCGGCATTTGAACTAGAAAAATTCACGATATCAATTAATTCCTCCTTCTGCCCATCTGCATAAGATCCAATATGTTTACGAATCTGAACTTGTGGACAACTTGTTAAGGTCGAAAGATCCATTTGCCTGGTCACAAGGGAGTCAGCTGTAACCTCATCTGCATCACACGCAACATTGGACATTTTGCAGTGTGATTGTCCACCTGTGGTTCCCTGCTGCAATAATTTTCCCATTCTCGCAGAGAAATGAGAAGTTGCTGAAGTGAGATGCATCACAACAGCATCCCTGTACTCCTCAGGATGATCTCTGTAATGGCCTGCCATTGTGTACACAAAATTTAGATTCATTGTGAAGGTTTTAAACTGTTCCTTTTTTAGAATAGAATAAAGTTATGGTAAAATTAAGATTATATTACTATTTCAATCTAACAAAATCTAAGATCTGAACATGAAGGATTATTGTATTAGTTTAAATATTGAAAATGAAAATATCGTGCAGCTTACCAACATGAGGGGAACTTTTCCATGCAACTATATTCACTTCCCCACCAAGTTCACGCATATGAGAAGCAAAATTGCAGATAGTCTCAAAAGGAGCAAGATCATCATCTTCTGAGCACAATAAGAGAACTGGACCCATGTTCTACGCATGGTAATTGAGCCAGTTAGAAATATACAAGTTTCCTAACTTAATGCAAATGCACTCAGCACTAAGTATTTCACAAAAGTTAGGATGGGTTCACTTACCACTGACGAATACAAAGTCTGCCAGTGTTCAGCGCGTTGCGCTTCAAACCTACTAAGAAAGAGAGCATCCAAGGCCCAAGCTGTAGCCTGAGCTCCCCATCTCAGCACTCTCGGTGGATGATTTAACTTGAGGACAGTAGGATGGACCACAAAGTTAGCACCCAATTCGCTAATGAAATCTATTGGACTCGAATCATATATCTGTCCGGCAACACACTCTCTGACCAAATTGAAACTCCCCTACACAAAAATAAGAGAATCAAAACAAGGCATTATAATAAAACCACTTAAAGTAAATACTTAGTTACAAGAATGTGAGAAAATGCACTTCATTTTCATAAGCATAATCTGCCCATTTTACTATTTTTAAAGGTAGGACAAAATGGTTGAAAGAAAAACAAGATAATCAAGCTTACTGAATCAACATTTGGTTCTTCACACCTCTCTTGCAGTATCTGAAATAATATACAATACAGCCACGTCAGTATGCTTTTCATCCTAAACATAGGAAATGATATGGCCAACTTGCTTCTGCAAAGGAAATACACTAGTACACCTAGCAATTTACCCCAAACAACATTTATTTCTGACCTAAAATATTTATCACTGACACAAAACCAGAAATAAAGCTACATGTAATCAATGGTTCCAAGACAAATTGCATTGAGGAATATTTTTCCCTTCACATTGTTCTTTTACAATGAGCATAAGCAGTGCATACACTCATGCAATTTTCCCTGACATAAGCCCCCTTATCAAAGAACCAGAAATCAAGGCCTTATTTACATCTCTTAAAACAAAGTTGTATCTTAATATAGGTCATACATGGTCATCTTGTTTACAATTAAGTTAATACAGTTGTACCCTTTAACTAATTTTAGAAATTCTTCATAACCGTGCCAATATTTAGCTCAAAATATCAATCAGATTTAACAAATTATAAAAAATATACAATTAACTTCAATTTTAGTGCTCCATCATGTGACACATAAATCAGCCTTCATAAGCATGAACAAAATTATGATTTGTCAGATTCAGAAAGCCTGTGAATTTGAGACTAGTAGTCAAACCTCTCCTTATCACAAGCCTTACAAGAATCGAGTGCATACCATAACCTTATATGGTTTACAGCATGCTCCCATGGATCCACACAAGTACAATAAACTAGCATTACGATGGAAAGGAATAGTGGAAACTGGAAAAACATTAGTGATTCTGCACAAATTGCTAGAATAATGATTCTATACTGTTTGCCCTTTAAAAGAAAAAAATAAATCCTATGAAATTATTTTTTGTTAATTGATAGGCTACAATCTAGGTACCAGATGCGACAGACCCTGCCAAAATCAACTGAGCAATGGTCCAAATCTAGATCGAGCTTGGGTCCAGACAATTTATGTCCCCATCCCTGGCCATTCAGCCCAGGTACATCTCAGGCCACGTAGGCAGGGCCACCAGGGTTGGCTCCTGGGAGTACCTATGACAATTTCTTTTTTTCCTAAATTATGGCGAAGACATTGACTGAAAAGAGGATTCAACAAGATATATTCCCCCTTTATCCGTCTTTCTGAGGACTTGTAGGCATCCCTCTATGTGCCTCGAGGTCCCCTAGCCTCACATTAAATGCATAAATATTTAAAAAATAGAAAAATAAATTTAATTCATTTTTAAACAAATAAATTTAATAAGAGCTCCCCCCCAACCCAAAAAAAAAGTTTTTAAACCCATTGCCCATTGTTGTTTACATTCACCAAAAGAGGTGGAAAAGACAAAAGCTGAAAAAGAGGAAGAAGAAACAAATTGAATAGTAGTTACCGATATATCAATCCCATGATGAATGTGATTTTTGAGCTTCCTGTCCAATGTACCTATGTTCCAGGCATGATTGATATTACAATATATACTATTTTAGCATCAATGGTTATCAATCCGTTTGATGGAATTTGGAATCAATGAATTCTTAGTGTACTTACTCTGGAGTTTCGGCTTCCTTTGGTTTGTTTATGTTAGTTTTAACAGACCTGTTCTTGTCCAATGTACCTATGTTCTATGCATGATTGATGATACATTATTTACTATTTTACCATCAATGATTATCAATCTGTTGATGGAATTCGGAATCAGTGAATTGTAATTGTACTTACTCTAGAATTTCAGCTTCTTTTGGGTTGTTTATGTTATTTTTAAAAGACCTACTTGTCCTCTAAAATTTCAAATATAAACTTTATATATCATTTTGATAACCATCCCCCTGCCAACCCCAAAAAAAAAAAAAAAAAAAAAACTTGCCATACCCAAAACCTATCTTCCCATACCCACATTTTTTATCCATGAAACTTGGTTAAACACCAGTGTACCCCGGTGAGGCCCCCGCCTCCCCCTACCCCCCACCCACCCCCCAATCCCAAGCATTCCAGAACGGGTGGGGATGGCATTCCCTAGTCCCCGGTGGCGCCACCAATTTTGGCACTTGCAACTGGGAATGCAGGGACATCCCAGTGTTCCCAAGATGCTGAGCGGGACCCTTGTACGTCAAGTGCCCCCGCCCGGCAGCAAATTAAAACACATGTTTAAGAGAAAAGCACATTTTTCCATTACTTCTTTGGTTCTACTTGAACCCTAACAGTATGTGGAGCACATCTATGGTCTTCTATTCTTTCAAAGGGCCTCCAAGCTTCACTTGTATTCACATTTAGTATTTGGCATTTGCAGTTTGGCTAGTTTACTTCTTAATAGTCTTATACATCTTTTCATAACTAGCATTTTGTGTACAATATGTATAGCATATAGTATATGGTTGAAAATGATGTTCAATCTTATGTTGGTACACTGAGGACTGATAATAATGGTGAATTCACATCAAAGGTTTTTGAAGATTACCATGAAACTAAATGGGATCAAATGTCATTTCACAGTCCCTCGCACTCTATAACAAAATGGAGTAAATGAAAGCATTATCAAATCTGTGATGAATATGGTCTAGGCAACTTAGCATTTCAAACGAGTTAAACCACATCTTTAGGGTGAAACGGTTAAAAAATGCAATATATCTTTGCAACAAGACACCTTCAAAAGTTCTTCAAATGAAGACTCCATTTGAAGTTTGGTGCGGTCACCCCGTATAGTGTGACATCTCAAAATATTGGGATTAACATGTTATGCTTCAACTGCTAGGGAGCACAAACAAATTGGAGTGTTGTCACAAATGCATATTTTTCACGGTGTTTGGAATCCTCAATAGCTTGCTGGTAAAACTGACAAATGAGAATCAAATAAATGATGCGTTTACTTAAAGAAAGCATCACCGTGATTTTTTTAGAAAGGTGAAAATAGAAAGTAGCTGCGGACTAAAAATAGACATTGCTTATGGAAGAACTAAAGATACGGCTTACAATAGCAATAACTAATATCATTTTAATATCCCCTTAATGACTAAACCAGAAAAAAAAACTTGGCCCAAAATTTGATAGGATAAAGAGGCTTACTTATTAAACTAGTAGAGTACAGAAAGACGTACAAAAGTGGATGGGAACATCCACATGGGCAACTTTCACAGCAGATAGCACATGAAGAACCCACACAGAAGAAAAAAATGAGCATGCTTATCTACTAAAGCACCAATTTGTTTTGCTATCCTCTGAGGTGTGCATTTGATTGTGCAAGTTCATCCTCATGTATGCCTTTGAAAGTGGAATAATCTTAGGCAAATGCTATGAAGGTAAGCTCTCAACTTGAATGGATACACCATAACACTCAATTAGTAACTTCACTAACCTCCTATGAATCAATGGAAAAAAATGGCTCTAAGTCTTTGTCATCATCATCCTAACCAACAATGGCTTTAAATACCTTATAGAGTTGACTATAGATAACAAAGAAATGCCTCGTACTTTTCAAATCTAGCTTATACCTTTTCTACCCAAGAACTAATATGTATCCAGCTGAATCAAAAACATGAAAAATACTACCATAGGTTTGTCACTACACCAAGCTTCCCCAAATGTGACATTCTGTGAGGCTCTCAAAATACTCGTGTTAAGGAGATACGCCACTGTGTCCATAGCTTCTCTTGATACTGATAGGCCATGTTCTTGTTATGCATCATGCATTGTGGCATCTCACCAATAAACCCATTACGCCTTTCGACCACTCTATTACTGCAGAAAGTATCGGCATAGTCAACTAACATTGAATGCCTTCTTTCTTGCAAAATTCTCTTAGTACAGTGGAGGTGAATTCCCCACATTATCAGAACATATAATCTTTATCTTATACCTTTTGAAAGTTTTCAACGATGCCTGAGCTTCTGGAATGCATAAAAGAAATCAAACTGCTTCTAACATCTTCCTTGAGAAATCATCCACCAACACCAAAAAATATTTCAAAATGAGGGCAGTGGGAGATTTCAGTTCACATGAATGGCATCTAAAATCCGCTAAACATGACATGCACCTTCGGTAGGAAACCACTTCCTTTTCTACTTACCAAAAAAACACCAGGCACAAAGATTATGTTTTCCTAAAATGGAGGTGGTCATTGAGCCATATGGGCTATTTTGAGTTTGGTCAAATATTGAAAGTTAAAATAACCATACCCTTCATGTCAAAGAATGTTGGCATTCCCTTCGATGGCTAAGACATACAAATCATTTGTAAGGAAGTTCAACAAATCCATACACCTTGCCCAATGAATAGGATAGCCATTATATTCTATTTCGCATCAGAAACAATGTGTTTCTTCCAACTAATCTTAACATGAATGTAAGGAATTTCTGTAAGTTACCTAATAGACAATTAAGAAAAATTCACCTCAAAAACATACCTCAAATTAATCACTAAAAATTCAATAGCATCAATCAGTGCAATTCTTACATCCTATATCCCTTCCACCACATGTAAGCTACCATCACCAAGTGAAACTGAATCTGCAACTAGAATCAGCAAAAAACCTTACATATCAGTCCTTTTGACATGATGTTTCTAGATGTCCTTGAATCCAAGAACTGGCAATTGTTGTCAATGTTGTCAAAAAGAAATTAAAAAAGTGAAACGCCACTATCTAAACCATGTTCTTCAATGGTTGCCATATTAGCTTCATCACATGGCTTGTGGGATAACTCGTACAATCTTTTCTCGCATTCTGTCCATCCATATTTATCATTGTATAAACACTTCTTTGACCATGAAATATGAGAATTTTGGCCCTTAAACCATTCAGAAAATGCACTTTCTAAAGTCCCTAATGTAGGATCTCCTAGCTGTGTTTATCTATGTTCCTAATATGTTTATCAGAAGTTAGAATTCAAGTTTCAGCCAATAAGTATAGAGACTCCACAAATGTCTCAAATGAGGGAGACAAGATATTGATTATCAACGCCACCATATCATTCTTATCATCTAATTTGTTTATAGCAGATAGCTAATGCCTCTTGATGTGTGTTTTGTGACTGCACCAACAGTAAAATAAAATACCAAAGTATCTTATACTCTCTTGATCAAAATCATGTGTATGCTAAGATTGCGAAAGATCATACAACTGACTCCAACATTCTTTCATGTCAGTTCTTGACTGTGGATAAGCTCAATGGTTGATGTTATATACTGGTATAATGAGGAGACTTACACTATTTTCTCAAGTCAACTTCAAATAATACTAGTTTATGAAACTTTCAGATGATATGGCAATGCAAGTACTTTTTCTGTAATGTTCTGCAGATTCTGATAACAAAATCAGAATCCAAGATCAAAGTCAGGTAAGACTCAGAAATAACCTTGATGCAAATCTTATATTCAGGTCTGAATATGCTGAAATATAAGATGACTGTAAATTCTGGGATAATCACAAACTGGAGTGTTGAAATTGTTGCTAAGAACCCGTGAGGTTATGTATGCTTGAAGATCAGACTGTAAGTGTGCTGTGTGCTCTCCAAACTGCATACAAAACCCGCCTATATATCCTCTTTAGAGGGTATGTCCCTTAAGGGACATAACCCTTGACATATACCAATTAGTTAAATATCTCTAAATCAGCAACCATAAGAAATTGTTAGCAAGATCTAACTAAAGTTAGTTAAGGCCAAACTAAACCAATTACTTCCTGATCGCCGCCACCCATAGAGAAAGTATAAATAATAAAAAATGTCATTCTTAGAGAATATGAAACAAGGAGAGTCAGGCATGATCTGCACCCATAGACCTGTAGATTATCCAGGTTAATTTCTTAACATTTTCTGGGGGGACTTTCACGATATATGCTGAAAATAAATGAGAGTAGGGTTGATAGATCTATTCCAATCTTTAGAACTTAGAAGATGAGTATTGCTACGATGAACTCTACCAAACTTTGCTTTGCCAAATTCAAGAACTACGCAAAGCTAGTGCAATCTTCAAGAGTTGTGCAGGAATTTTTATATCCCAATGAACACCATCATAATGAACAATGTATATCGAAGATAGATGTAAATTAACCACGTGAAGGCTCAAAACCAACCTTACATTGCATGCAAGGAAATTTCACCATAAACTATCAATCTCATTCATCTAAGCACTTGAAAACAAATCTACTCTAAATGAGGGAACAAAGAACATGCAAGTACCAAAATACATCAAGAAATCACCAAACTTTAATGAAGACTTTATTACTTTGGTGGCTCTTAAGCAACAATCTCTAAATTCTGCCTTTTTACTAGTGAGAAGTGAGCCTTTTATATAGGTCCCAAATTACAATGGGTGGCTAGGATCGAAGCAAAACAAATGGCCCATATTTTTCCCTGTAAACCCTGATTAGGGTTAGGGCAAAAAGAGAGAATCAACAATTAATGAGAGGGTCCACTTGGACCAATCAAAAGAGAGTCACTCCCTTAGTAGGGCAATAAATGCCAACTATTTAAGTCCACTCAATAGGAGTGGGGTGAAAAGAATGTCCACTATGCATTAAAAGTTGTCACCCCAAAATATCTAGTCAAGGATTCCCTTCATTGAATCCAATGAATCGGGACATGTTGACTTTGGAAGGCGACTAAGCATCATTCCTGTTGACTATTATGTTACTGCTGAAGTTTTCATACTTGTATTAGAGCTCAAGAACTTGAATGTCTTTCTTGAATGTCTAGAATTGGAATTCTTCCTCCTTGCTCTATCCTGACTCGGATCTTTGAATTTTCTAGTGGAACTTCAAGATGTTGCAATCTTCCTTCTTCGTTTATACTTCAGCTTTGATCTTGAGATCTTGAATCTTGAATGCCTTGATCTAGAATTTTTCCTCTGTAATGTCCCCACTCATTGGGACAACTTTACCTATAGAATTTATTTGCAACATAGGCTATTAAATTGAATTTTCATGATTGACAATCAAGAAAATTCCATAATTTCTAGTTTTCTACACATCCTTAGGGATTCCTTCAATCACTCTTCCTAACCCTCTAGGAGAATCCCCCGTGTTGCTAAGGAGTGATCCTCAATTATGTGAAAACCTTATGACTGTGTTGTTCTTGGTTGTTGGTTGTATCTCCTTGTGTCGGTTGTGTGCCGATGTGGCAAGTTCATGTACATGGCTCATTGTTAGGGTTCAATCCTTTGGAGACCATGTACTTGATCTGCTATGTAATTTCAGATTCTCCCCCCCATTTTGTCGTATGCTATCCCATTTTTATATACGATAAAACTATGGGTCACAACCCTAGGTTAGAATAATTTATCTTTTAATGTTGAGTAGACCGATACTCCTTATGAATGTTTTAATATGACTGTCATTTAATTAAGTAATATATTTAATTAGAGTTTTTTTTAATTCATTTGTAAACATATGTAATCATAATTGATTGGATTAAATGAATATCATTTGGATACTCAATAACCATAAGTGTATTCTTATTTGTACCTTCATAAATTGTGATCATTATTATATTCGAATATTAACAATCATTTTATTTGATATACTTATTACTTGATAAATGTTTTAATCGATTAATGAAATAATTTTTATCAATTTGGACTCATGACCGTCCGCCCTTTCCAAATTTGCTTGTCCTCAAGCAAATATTGTGAGTTTAGTACCTTAGAATAGCTTCCTCCTATTTCACATAGGGATAACCCTATATCTATTATCTCACAATGTTTCCATAAGTTGATCACATATTATGTTCTTGTTCATCAATCTTTGCTCCTTTTTCTTGGACTTTCATCACTGCAGATCTCTTCTATTTGTTTTAGTTTTCCTCTCTTACATTGATGGTCATGGTTCCAAGGACCCTTGCATTTGATGCATAGGTTTTTCTCCAGTAGTTCCTCTCTTTGCTGGCATCAATGTCCCCTAGTCCATGGTTCATGACATATATAACACGGTCTTCCTTGATTACTCTTTTTTGATTCTACAACTTGTTGGGATATTGTTGTTAGGAAACCATTGGGTCTTTCCTTTATCACATTTGACTGTACCTTTTTTGCTTTTTTGATGGCTTCTTCTAGATTTTGGGGCTCAAAGGCTTTCACTTGTGTTTTAATGGATTCTTTAAGTCCTTCTATGAGCAAATGAGTGAATTGACCCCGAGATAGATTTGGAACCATTACAAAAAGATCTTGAAATTGATTTGCATATTCTTCTAATAACCCAGATTGTTTTAAGTGAGTTGGTTGTTGGAAGTACCATTCAGGATCCCTTAGATCAAACCTACTCATCAATCTTTGAGTGAATTCACTATAGGAGGTAATTTTTTTGAGCCCCAGGGAAATTTGGCCATAGTGCCACTATTTGTGGACTGATCCTCTTAAATGAACTATGGCCAACTTGACAGCACCTTTTTCTGTCATAGGATTATAGGATAGATATGTATCTAACTTTTGGACCCATGATTGTGTATTTCTTCTCCTAAACCATTAAAACACAATAATTTTACCTTATTTACCTTCTTTTGAAGGTCTTCATCTACATGATGTTTCTTTCTATTTTCCATGAGTTTAGATTCATAGTATTTTTTAAAGGGAATAAGTTGTTGAAGATTGGGATCCAAGCTAGCAGACATTTGTGCAATTTTTTCCACGCTATTAGTGGTCGTTCCATTATCCGCAACAAGTCCTTCTCTTGGAATGAACGAAGGGAATGTTTCTCATGGGACAGAACTTTGTGACGAGGGTTTATTTTCCTCATGAGTGGAATGATGGTCCCTCTGTGAGTTAAGTCTTCCATTTTTGTATAGCTTACAATAGTACCTTATTGGAGTTTTCCATCCTTTCAAATCTCTCATTAGTTTGTTCTATAAAGTTCCTTAAATCTTGGGCTAGTTCCCTTGCCATCGTTCTTTAAGGTGTGACAATGTGTGGACTAACTAGTTCCACAGGATGACAGGATTATTCTCTAATACCACTGTAATGTCCCCACTCCTAGGGACAACTTTACCTATAGAATTTATTTGCCACATAGGCTATTAAATTAAATTTTAATGATTCACAATCAAGAAAATTCCATTATTTCTAGACATCCTTAAAGATTCCTTCAATCACGCTTCCTAACCCTCTGGGAGGGTCCCCTGTGTTGCTAAGGAATGATCCTCGATTATGTAAAAACCTTATTATTCTGTGTTGTGCTTGGTTGTTGGTCGTATCTCCTTGTGTCGAATGTGTGCTAATGTGGCATGTTCATGTATGTGGCTCCTTGTTAGAGTTCAATCCTTTGGAGACCACGTGCTTGATCTACTATGTAATTTCAGATTCTCCCCCCCCCCCCCCCCCTTTGTCATATGCTATCCCATTTTTATATGTGATAAAACCATGGGTCACCACCCTAGGTTGGAATAATTTATCTTTTAATGTTGAGTAGACCGATACTCCTTATGAATTTTTAAATATGACTTATGTTGGGTGGATATTTTGCAACCGACATTTTTGGGTAAAAATCCAATCGCAAAATAAGATGACCAGCCACAGCATGTGAGACAGAGTCTCTCCTACCTTAAAGGGAAGGCTCCCCCTTCTCACCATTCCTTGGATCAACTCAAGATAAGCAAGAAGTCAAGAGATTTTATAAAAAAGGTGTTACCAATATCCTTTCTTCTTAACTTTCAAGAAAGAATCCACTTACTCGTGGAGCAAGTAATGGGCAGGGTGAATCTCTAACTACACTTCTATCAAGAGCTAAAAACAGTAATACCGATAAACCTTCACTAACTCAAAGGCTAGCTAAAAAGGTTTGACTCTAAGTCCGGTCGTACTACTATATGGAAAAATTTTACAATTAGGGCACAAAGACTCCTAAAAGTAAAAATAGCTTAACTATTTTGCGAATTAAGAAAGAAATATAAGCTGCAGACAAAACTTCTAGCTATATATTTCCACAACCACTCCCAGTCAAAGCTTCGGCTTCGATTGCTTCTTAAATCACTATGCTCTATTATTGAACACAATAATAACATGAATCAAAGACAATAGGCACAAATTATAGTCAAAACTTCTAATTTGCTCTATCACAATTGCTTCCAGTCAAAGCTTTGAATTCAATTGCTTTTTTTATTCACTTTTCTCCCAAATTCATACTACACAATCAAAGTTATGCTTGCACAAATGTGGCAGAGCTTTCTTGCATACAACAAAAGATGATTTTTACAATGAGGGGGCACTCCTTTATATAGGCACAGGAGTTGAGAAAAAGATGGAAAAAAAAATGTGAGCAACTCAATCAACTTTGACCTACTCTAACCAGAGTAACGAGAATCGCCATAAAATCGCCTGAATCGGCGATTCGGCGATTAGATTCAGCAATGGCGATTTTTTTGGAGTCGAAAATCGCCATTGCCGATTTCTTCAAGTGAATCGCCTGAATTGCCGATTCAGGCGATTCAGGCAAAAAATCACATGAATCACCTAGAAAAATCGGCAGGAATCACCCGCGGCCAATAAAGTATAGAGTTGTAAAATTTTAAAAAATTGCTTTTTTATTTTACTTTGTTTTTGACCTATTCTCTTTGTTATAACCCTAAAGGGCCTTCTATTTGTTTAACATGAGTAGAAGAGAGGAAAAGTGAGAGAGAAGAAGAGAAAAGAAAAGCCATAGGTTTCTAACCGGCAAGAAGAAAGAGCACAAAAGAGATCAGCAATCCATTTGGGGAGGCCATCAATTGCATTGGGAGCATTAGGGAGCCAATCTCAACACTCCTCAACTCATTTGCAAGAGGTAAGTGCTCTTTTTTTTTTTGCATGTTAGTGTATTATGCATTTTTTGTTAAATTTTTATAGTTTTCAAGATTTTTAGTTTAGATCTTGAATGTTCTTTATTTTTACTAAGTTGCAAACTAGGGTTTGTTGTTTTGTAGCTTTTATTAGCTTCAAACTTTGATATTTTACATATAAATTTTTATTGCAGCAGCCTTTGCTTTCATTTTTTGCAAATTCGCAATGGGTAGAAAAGATGAATGTTGGAAATATAACGAAGAGTTTCCTGGAAGAACCAAATATCAAACAAAATGTATTTTTTGTAAAGAAAAAATAACTTCTGGGGGTATTTATAGATTGAAATACCACATTGCTGCTATACCTGGACACGATGTTACAATTTGCACTCACCAAACTCCTGAGGCAAAACGCACTTGCTTAATGGCATTAGAAAAAATTGAAAAAGACAAAGCCAATAGGAAAATGCAACTTGAAGGGCTAAGGGGTATTGGCTCCCATGTTCCCGCATCCGCATCTGCATCTGCATCAGCTTCTGCATCTGTAGGTTGTGTTGGAGAGGGTTCTTCTAGGCCTCCTTTTTATCCTAGTTCTTCTGCTCGTGCTAGTGCTAGTCGGTCACATACTGAGACAGAGTCCCACACCAACCTATTGCATCCTAGAGTGCGGAAAAACAGAATGGATAGTTACTTTGTGCCCCGCACTACTCCTAGTTCCCAACCCACGCTTGAGGGCATGGGTTTGAACAAGGAAATTCATGATGCTGCCAGAAAGGACATATGCAAATTTTGGTACTTTTGCAACATTCCATTTATTGCAGCCAGGTAATTGATTCTTTTTTCGTTGTTTTCTTTAAAGTTAAAATTAAAAGTAAAAGTAAAACTTTAATTATATTTACTTGTTTTATAATTTGAGTCTTTGACATCTAAATTTTTATTTGTGACAGGGCTCCTTATTGGCAGAACATGATAGACGCGGTTGCTATTTGTGGTCCGGGGTTTAAAGCCCCAACTGAGGCTGAGTTGAGCGGATACCTCTTGGATGAGATGGTAGAGGACATGAAGGCTGAGCTTGAGGAGAACCGAAAGGAGTGGATTGCAAAGGGTTGCACCATCATGACTGATGGTTGGACAGATAGGAGGAATAGAACACTCCTCAATTTTCTTGTATCCTGTGGAGGTAATTGATCATTCTACTTTCCTACATACATAATTGTAAATTTTGATTTGTTGAATGCTAATTTGTTGATGATCCATTTAATTTTAATATTCTAATTCGTTGTTTTGTTACTTGTAGGATATACCATGTTCATCAAATCCATTGATGCTTCCGCACATGTAAAAAATGTCACATACTTATGTGAGGCTATTGAGGAAGTCATAGCAAAGGTGGGAGAACAAAATGTCATCCAGGTGGTGACGGATAATGCAGCAAGTTATGTTGCTGCAGGTAAACTTTTAACTTTTCAAGTTTTGAAAATAAATTTATTTGAATTTTGAAATTTGAATTTCTAATTGACTTAAAATTGTTGTAGGTAAACTTTTGATGGAGAGGCACCCCACCATATTTTGGTCCCCTTGTGCGGCACATTGCATTGACCTCATGTTGGAGGAAATTGGCAAACTTGAGTTTGTCAAGTCATGTGTGGAAAGGGCAAAAAACATATGCAAATTCATTTATAATCATTCATTTGTCCTTAGCACAATGAGGAAGTACACAGAAGGCAAAGAGTTAGCTCGCCCAGGTATCACGAGGTTTGCCTCGAATTTCATCACCTTGCAGTCCTTGTTGACATCAAGGGATGAATTGAGGAGCATGTTTGTTGGGCGGGAGTGGATTTCCTCTTCCTATGCTACGACCACTGTAGGGATAGATGTGGCGGATTGCATATTTGATGAGGATGGTTTTTGGAAACCCGCTAGAGAAATCCTGCAGGTAAATTTATTGCAATTTAACATTTAGTATTTTACTTTTACTTTAAGTTATATTATTTTATATTTAAGTTTTGACTCAAGTTTTTTGTTTTACTTTATATGTAGGTCACTGAGCCCCTTGTAGCTTTCCTACGAACTGCTGATGGGGAGAAGCCCTCTATGGGCTACATTTATGAGGGCATGGATAGGGCCAAGGAGGCCATCAGAGCCCAATATGCAGGAGTGCAGGAGAGGTATGGCCCTATTTGGGACATCATCGATAGGAGATGGCAGAATCAGCTCCATCGACCCATCCATGCAGCAGCTTACTTTCTGAATCCGGCATATCGTTTCCGTCCTGAGTTCAAGGCGGATGCGGAGGTTCTCACTGGCTTATACACAGTGATTCAGAGGTTGAGTAGCGATGAAGATAGCGCTACTGCGATTGTTGAGCTAGACCAGTTCAACAATAAAGAGGGGCCACTTTTCTCTAGCAGGATGGCCATAAATGCTCAGACAACACTACAGCCAGGTAAAAATTAAATAATATATTCAATGTTCATTAATCTAGATTCTAATCTTAAAGTTGATTATGTAATTTTAGAGTTAACTTGTAATTTGTAAATGAGACTAATTGTTTCTATTTTCAATTTTTCCCTTATTGCAAATAGAAGGTGGCAAATGTTTGGGGCCACAACCCCAAAACTTCAAAAAATTGCCATTCGTATTCTGAGTCAGCCAAGCAGCGCTTCTGGATGTGAGCGCAGTTGGTCCATATTCGAGCACATCCATTCGAAGAGGAGAAACAGGTTGACAGTGCAGAAGTTGAATGATATTGTCTTTGTTCATTACAACCTCCGTCTTAGGATCAGACAGATTTTGGGCACTGACTCCTCTCCGATCATTCTAGAGGAGATTGATCCAGAATCAAAGTGGCTCACAGAGGTTGTGGATCCAGTCTTCACTGAGGAAGACCGTGTGTGGGTTGACCAGGTGGATATAGAGGCTGAGGCAGCTAGAGCACGTTCTTCAGGCATTGGTAGACGCACACATGCACGCACAGGCACAGGCTCTAGCGACGTTCATGAGCCCATCTTACATGCGAGAGATATGGCTCGGCAGTCCTCTAGGACCTACATTAGACGCCTTGCTACTAGGCAGACTGGATACTCAGAGGCTGAGGCTGAGGCTGCAGCCCAGCTTCAGGATGATGTTGAGGATGATGATGATGACTATGAGTCTGAGGCTTGAGCTGGAGCCTTGTTTTTATATTTTGTTTACAGATATTGATACTGAATCATTGATAGACATATGTTTCAAACTTTCATGGATCTTCATCTTAGATTCTTACATACATTTATGATTTGATGTCTTATGGATCATCTTACATACATTCTATGATTTAAATCATTGTGATCATTTGATTTCTATTTACTTCAGCTAGCCTACAATTTACATTTTAGATAACATAGTTACATATGTGATGGATTTTATGTTCCATGTTTATGTATGTTAAGTTTTAACTTCTATTTGATGATGTTATAGTGTGTTTAAGTTATATTCAATAAAGGGTGCATGAAATAAGTTTTAAATTGTTAAAATATTTAAATTTAAAAGGTTTTTTCAAATTTGCCGATTCATTGCCGATTCACGATTCGATTTGGCCTTGCCGATTCCGATCCGATTCCGATTCTTGTTACTTTGACTCTAACTAAAAGAAAAAATATAGGGTTACATGCAACTACACATGCAACTCGCATTACATGTAATTACACATCTTCATGTAATACATCCTCTTCAATTACAAACATGAAAGAAGAAGAGGAAAGACGGAAGAGAATTGAAACAATCTTAGAGATTGTTTTGAAGGGCCTTGTACTTGAATATGCAATCCCAGATGATCATAGGGTCGGAAGTTCCTGTACTTTGTACCGCTACATTCACCTTGATAACTATGGCATTGCGTCTTTTGATAACCTCTGACTTTGATGAATTCTTTGCTGTCATGTGAAAACTTGATGCGATCGAGCTTTTCTCACACAAGTTGTCGTGCAAATGGAGATTGCTGATTTTTAAAAAGTGACTTGGGCTTTCAAGATGTCATTGCACGGAAAATGGATTACATGTAAATGCAACATGTAACGGGAGATGAAAGGTGAGATGAGATGCGAATGCAGATGGAGGATGCACTTTACATGAAAATGCGAACGGAGGATGAGGCGCAAAGCATGGAAAGATTCGGAAACATGTATTTGCTCATGGAGGTGCAAATGCATATGGAGAGATAGAAATGGAAAATGGAGGAGGGATAATGAACTGTATAGTCATCTTGGGTGAAAAGATGAAGTCAAAGTACATGAAAGATGAAAATGACATCTTTTTTATTTTTCAAAAAGTGACTTTTAACCAAAATCGAACCTTTGAAATGCAATTACACATAAGGCATTTCCTGTAATCGTGTCGTGCGAATGGATGTGGTAAGTGAGATGAGTGAAAATGGAAGCAGAAAATGGAATTACATACATGTGTGGATGGTGAATAAAATGGAAAACATGTAATCACATTTGTCAGATGAGATGCGCAATGTTGTGGCATGGAAAGATGGAAATGAAATGTAACGATGCTCTCACATAAAATGGAAAGTGGAGTGAAGCAACAAATTCTTGGAAAAGCACTTGTACCTTCTCCAAAGTGGAAAAAACCGGCAAGCAAGCACAAAATACAAAAACTCAAAAGAAAAACGTACCTTTGGAAAGTGACTCAAACATGTCAAGATGCAATGCACTTCAACACAAATTTGAATTTGGAAATTGAAGAAAAACCAAAAACAAGAAAATGAATAAATTCTTCATTTTTAAAATAAAATGCACTTTGCATGGCATTGATTTCAAAAAGTGGCAATCATCAAGCAATAATGTGCATGGAAATAGCAAGATACGCATGAATTGATGAGCAAGTTTAAAAATATCCACTTACTTAGAAGTTAAAGAGCCAAAATAGCATGTTTTATAGACTTGAAGACCAATTCTCCCTCAAATCCGAATTTTCAAACAATTTTTTGACTTTTTCCGTACTTGCATGTAATGGACATTCGATGGTCGAATTTGACATGAGAAGGCCAAAAACGTGGTCTCCAAAGACAAGAGCACACATTAAAACTCCAAAACGACCCCTCTTGATCCAAATGTATGGGCTTAAATGTCATTTTTTGAGTGTTTTGAACAAAAACATGACTTTTTTATGCAAAATTCTGGGCCGTTTTTGCAAAAACGTAGCCAAAAAATACATGTTTTAGAGTCATTTTTTACTTGTGAATGCAAAAACGACTTTCCCATATGCCAATACATGGATCCAAAAGCAAAAAAGTGATTTCAAAATGCATAAAGGTGGATTAAAACCTCAATTTTCTGGGCATTTTAAGCGAAA
The DNA here is from genome assembly GCA_028749045.1 of Cupressus sempervirens. Classification (NCBI taxonomy): domain Eukaryota; kingdom Viridiplantae; phylum Streptophyta; class Pinopsida; order Cupressales; family Cupressaceae; genus Cupressus; species Cupressus sempervirens. The sequence continues at coordinate 590,797,597 of CM053790.1, forward strand.
ACGTGATTCATAAAATGCATGAAACAAAAATGTTTTGGCTTTTAAACACCAAAACATGAGTCACAATATAATGTAAAACCGATTCCTCTTTGGGCCAAAAGTGATGTTTTTTGAAATTTTTTTCCTAAAACGTGCCCTTGGAAGGATTTTGAAAAAACATTTTTTAGCAAGATAAATCCATTTTTGACGTTAGAAAATCCATTGCCAAGCAAAAACAACCCTAATGGAAAAGATTTCATGCAAATTCACCAAGTAAATCTCTCACAATGAGCAAAATCGGGTTCTTGAAGAGCAAATGCATGTGTTCTTCCAAACTCGGACCTTTTGGGGTGATATGCATGTTTTAAAATATGCTTTTGGTTAAAATCAGACCTTTTGGAGTGACTTGCATATTTTAAAAACTTTCAACAAAGAAAATCGGACCTTTTGGAGTGCATAACACATTTTAAAATATGCATATGATCAAAATTGGACCTTTTGGGGTGCAATGCATATTTTAAGTTGTATCTCACTTTTTTGATGCAATGACACAAAAACTTACCTTTTGATGTAATGACATCAATAAGGTCCACTTTTGATAGCCTTTTGATGTAATGACATCAAAAAAGTCCACTTATGATTTCAAATTGAACTTTATATGAAGTCACATGTAAAATGTCCACTTTTGATGGATTTTACATGTAATTGCATATAAAAGGTCCACTTTTGATAACTTAAAGTCATTTAACAAACATATATCAATTTAATTTCATTAAAATGTTACTTTAATGGGACAAACAATATTTATATATCATATTAAAAATATAACATATAAATATCATTTAAAAAGTAACATTTAAAAGAGCATTTGATTTAAAATCAAAAGTCAAACTGAAACTATATAGTTTATATAGTGACTTTAAGTGAAAAATCAAAAAGTAACTCAACTTAAAATTATAACAAAGTGCACTAAAATGGCCATATCTCTTGACTGAAAACTCCGATTACACTCTAGGTTAGACCAAATCGAAGGGCAAACTGAAAGTCATGACATAAGCAAAACCAAAGGACTAAAAACTAACAAATACACACTCAAAAGCAAAGAAAAGGACAATGAAGGCCTCAAAAATCAAGCATAGGCTTTGACAGAAAGCAAAACAAAAAATACTTGACGAAACCTCCAGTAAAATAATTTGATATACGAATTGAAGTCGACTGATCGATCAACATTAGACAATTGAATATCAAACTCAACTTAGAGAGACGCGAAACTAGATTGAAAAAGTTCTGTGTTGTTACCAACATTTTGTGGTGACAAAATGCAAGACAACAACTTAGTCATTTAATTAATATATTTAGTTAGAGTATTTTTATAATTCATTTGTAAACATATGTGATCATAATCAATTGGATTAAATGAATATCATTTGGATACTCAATAACCATAAGTGTATTCTTATTTGTACCTTCATAAATTGTGATCATTATTATATTTGAATATTAAATATCATTTTATTTGATATACTTATTACTTGATACATGTTTTAAATGATTAATGAAATATTTTATCAATTTGGGCTCATGACATCCTCCTACAAAATAAAATAATTGACATAAGAATCATGCCAAGAATTTAAAATATAAAACATAAAAACTCTTCCATATTTTCTCTCTAAAAAATCTTTTATTTATAATTTCCAATCTGCTTCGAAATTCCTTTTCTTCAAAATTCCACAGCTCTTTACAAATTCTCTCCAAACTTTGCATGCGTCTTGCTCTTAGTTTTTCCAAAAACAAATCTTTTCAAGGCATTTTACTTCATCAACACACTTCCTACATGGGTGCATACTAGACCTTGTAGGATTTTCATGCTTTTCCATAGTTCCTTAACTACCATGAATTTGCGCCAAAGAAGCATTTAAGCATTGCAAGACAAATTTTTGCTTGCCTACCATGGATTTGCACATAAGGCGCATTTGAACACTACAAGAGGATTTTCAACATGTCGACAAATTTCTCCTTGCCTTCCATGGATTTGCGGCTTGCGCCCAAGGTGCATTTGAGCACTACAAGAGGATTTCAACACTTAGACAAATTTATGCTTACCTACCTTGGATTTGTGCCCATGGCACATTAGATCACTACGGGAAGATTTTCAACACTTCGACAAATTTCTGTGGGAGGATTTGCGCTCACGGCTCATTTATCACGCTTTCCCAACTCAACTTGTATGCAATGCTTTCCCAATTCAACTTTCTTGCTTTCCGAATTCAACTTGCTTGCTTTCCCAACCTAACTCACTTACATTGCTTTCAGCATTGGAGCTCACCCAACGACTGAATATGTTCTCCCTCGATAAGTTATTTGCCCCTTTCTCACACTCTCGTCAAACGAGCAATGCATTGTGCACCAACCCCATTTCAAACGTGTGAAGAGATGTACGTTTTTTCAATGCTTTTCTACATTTTGATGCTTTACACTTGGTTATTTTTCTCATTTATCTGGAGATGTGTGTTTACCTGATTTTTCGTCTTTTAGGTGCTTTTTCAGTTTATCAAACTACTTTTCCTGGAGGCTTCTTTTTCAGGGGATGCTCTTTCTGGAGGTTGCTTTCTCAAGGGTTGTTTTTTAAACTGCTTTTTTTGGAGGCTGTCTTCTAGGAAACTGTTTTTTTGAACTATGTTTTCTGAAAGTTGCTTTTTCAAAGAATGCATTTTTTTGAACTTCTTGTTTAGACTGCACTATCTAATCACATTTCTGGATACCTAATTTCTCCCTCTTCTATTTGCGCTCATTAGTTGCCCAAAATGACCTGCTAAATATAGACTTACTATAAATAGTAAGTTTGTTCAAATGTGAAACTAGGGTAATTCAATACTTACGAAAAATAGAAATCCCAAAGAAATAGGAACCACTTCAAAACTCAACAAAGCCAATCTGAGACTTACTAAAATTTAAAAATATAAATCCCTGAAATATAGGAACCCCAAAAGACTTGGACTACAAGCATTGAATGCCAATAGCAAATGCAATAAGTGCATACAAATGGTGTGACATCTCGTGAAGTTTTTCAACCTCAAAAAGCCCTCACTCAGACATCCGCAACTGACATCTACCCTCTCCAGACACATCCAAACAAATGATATGCCCTTATTTTTCAGATGGACATAATTTAAATTCTTCTTCAAACATGACTAGCTCCCTCTTCCAACCAAAGTCCTCATACAGCCTCCACACAACTAGTGCAACAATCTTCACCCTCAGGACTTCAGCAATGTCCAGAAGTCTTGCCCTTCCCATCTCATCCTTCAGAATCTTTGGAATCAGTGTTGCAATCAACCAACCAGGCTTCCTCAACATGATCCAGCTTTGATACAAATGTTGGTAAAACATGAAGAAATGAAAATGAGCAAAATAGCTTGCCTACTCAACAAGAGAACCAAAAATAATATTAAGTTACAAAGTTAAAAAAACAGTTACAAATGACTGCAGTTAAAATGAACAGTGTTTAAACACTACTAACAAAAGATAACGCTTATTATGGAAATATATTATTCTAATATTTGAATAAAGTTTATTGGCTGTATGATGAGGAAGCTAAGAAATCCTCCATGCGAGGGATGATCTATTTTGTGAAATCAAAAAATTCTTAAGTCACATTGACGAAGCTAATTGAAATTAAAATATTATCTTCCAAATGCAAGGTATGTCATGAATAAAGCCACTCAATGCAAAGGTGAATGTAAATAAATTCATAACCAATGCAAAGGCAACACAATCCCATGCCCAAAAGCTGCTTCAGCTACAAAAGACATAACAAGGAAGAAGATGGTATTTCAACAGGTTGTAGATTTACCGTATCCACAAATAAAGTTCACGAATATCCTAGAATCTGCTCACGCATTCCACGACACAGTGAAAAAGGTGGGACATATACAACAAGCAACAGGGCCGAAGAAAAACAATCAGGGAAGGAATATAAAACAACTGAAACTTACACAAACTGATGACAGGGGAACAAGCTGCAACATCTTTCCATTGTACTAAATATTTCCAGATTCTGGAATTGCAGATGTCAGAAAGTGACATAATAAGAGTATTTAACATTTTTTTTCTTTTTTAAAGTGCTTAATGATAAACTCTATGATCAATACAAGGAAAATAAGCACCAGCAAAATCAAGATAAACAATAGGTTGTTCATAATATTTTAAATGCCTGTAGCTTTTAATGGTAGTAACCCTGTCAAATTTCAAACGTGAGAACATACTGAAGCCATTATAGACTATGGAGAATTCTCAAGAAAACAACCAAAGCTGCCTGCCAAGACTCCAGACCAACTAAAACTTGTTACTTCAAACTAGGTATTTAGACTCTTAACTCATCCTTTTAACATGTTTAAAAAAATTGTTAAGATACTAATTATAGATTCAACACGCAGACTTGTGGTTGTGGTTGTGTCTGGCTACTATCTCATGAATGTGCAGAATTCTATTTCTTTCTCCAGTATATAAGAAAACGAATTGATAGTTCATAGCAGGAATATCCTTTTAAGTTGGCACATATGCCGTACTATTTTATGTGCTTGACCAGGACTCCATCTGTAATCACTCAAGTATGAAAAAAGGCAAATCAAACAGTATTCAAATGTACTTACATCACTGCAGGAACCTGACCCAAAAAATGACAAAATTCACAATCAAATCTCAGAGAGAAGTGTGATCTTTTACTTACATATAAAGTGCTAAATTATGAGGAGAAAGTTATTTTTTTGGTAGCCCGTCATTAAAAAATGAATATGGATTAAAAGCGGAAGTAGATTACAGAATCAAGCCCCAGTTTATAGTAGAAAAAGCCAATTCTAAGAACATATTTTCCGAAAATTTTACCGCACGGTGCTCATTTGATATAGATAAAATGTGAATAAAATTGAAACATTTGCTCCACTGGTACAACTGATTCTTTTTAAGCCTAACTCACATATATCACTTGTTGATTAGCACAGTTACTAAACAATGAAGTGGCAATGTTGCCCAGAATAATGTAAATTTAAATTCAAATGCATTTGTTATTGTCATTAGTTCTTTTTAGACCCAGCTCACACAGATCAATTGTTAATTAGCACAGATGTCATAAGATAAACAAGTGGCATTGTTGCTCAAAATAATGTAAGTTTCAAATTAATATTCATTTAATATGTAAATTTAATGCCTTAGTGCAAAAGGGTACCTGGAAAAGTTTGTACATACATGACTTTGACCCACCAGAAAAAGTAGCAAAGACAATGGGCCTTGGTCTTTTTGCGACTTCCTAACAATCACTCCAAAATAAAGGTAAAAGTTAGTTAAGATATAGTCAAACCTGTTAATACAAAAAAAATATATCATTCCATATGGATGCCTCAAAGCTTCAACATTTCCTTCAAAACTCTACTCCAGAACTAAATTCACTTGTAGCATAGAAAAATGCTAATTCTAGAGAGAAGTTAAGCTTAATTACCTTGGAAAGCTCGTCAAGGACAATCAAAGCCAAAGATGTTGCCTGGCTCGGAAAAAACCTGCATAAAATTCTTGTAGTAAGCATGCAGAATAAAGTATGAAATCTTATTCTGCATGAAAGGCACACCATTAAGACAAACATTGTGCATGCTACTGCGATTTTTAGATTTTTCTTGCCAAATTATTTATTATAAGTTTTTTTCCTTTTAATTTAGCTTTAGTTATTTCTTTCGATACAACTACTTTATTTTATATTAGCTAGTTAGAATAAACACCAATCCATTTCTCATAAACTTTTCCTCATTTCCCATGCCTTTTTATATATATTTAGGTAGCAAGAATAAATAACATTACGTTTCTCATTAACTTATGCTGACATACATTGATCGCTAAAGTAGGGTAAGCAAACTAAATATGAGATATACTAAAGTGTATCATTCATTTATCAGAAATCAACTGAGAAATTCCTCCTCATAAAGATGCCATACAAACATTAAGTTATCCCCATCACACCTTCCTTGAGCATCCTTGTTCCCAGAATTTTTGGCACACTATGCTTGACTTGAAAGAGAAAAATTATTTTTCTCCATTTTTACAACTAGTAAAAAGTTTTTCAGCATTTTGAGTTTTTGCTCAGATTTTCCCAATACTCGAACAGGGTAATATCCTTTGCTCTTTTACCCCTCTATGTCATTGCCATGTAAATGGAATAGTATTATACTCCTGCTCCAAGATCACATTGCCCCAGTCTAATTCTGAAAGCTCACTCTGGATCAGAATTTTTCAATTTTGTTACCTAAAACTTCTTTTAGACAAGAAATTTATAAGACTGGATGACTCATAAAGAAGAATGTAGCTCAACCTCGTAAGCCATGCTACCAATCTTTGAGTCACCTTATGCAGCCATAAAGTCATGTTCTGGCCTATTTCTTTTTTGTTGCTTGAGCGATAGCTAGTTGTATGGTTAAGTTCTTAGTTAAGGGTGTGTCTCACGCAGGCTCGCAGCGGATGCAGATGCAACTGGATGCAAATGTGTCTGTGGATGTCGGCTGGATGCTCACAGGATGTGTGCCGCCACCTGAAGCTGCGCAGGCGCATTTGGGCAAATCGGCAGGTTGCAATTTGTACCCATACCTCTGGTACATGTACCCATGTGCCCAAGTACCAGGTACATGTACCCAAGTACTCAATACTCAGTGGGTACTCAGTGGAGAGCGTCGTAGTTAAGGAACTTGATTAAGATTTCTGATTTTTGGTTGCATATCAGCTTGCTGTTTATCAAGCTTAATTGAATATGTACTCAATTTTGATACAATATTGATTAACAATAAACTTCATCACTGTTCATGTCAGAAGCTTATTGTTTGTAGTATGCAACTGTTATATAATGTTTTTTGATCTTCTTGTTCATGTTTAAAGTTAGTCTTCTCTGTTATGCGTCTAAACACTTAGCATCTGTTATTATTACAAACATATTGCAAATCTGAAACTGAAAACAATACAGTACATCTACAAACTTTATCACTGCTCTTGTTTTGAAAACTCATTGTCATGACTCAAATTTTCAAATTTTCTATAAAATATAAAACTATAGTAAAAAAATGACATACCCAAAATACCCCCGTCCCCTATTTTGAAAACTAACCATACATACACCCATACCCAAAGTACCCGTCGCTGTGCAACCTTTGTTTGAAAGTGTTCTTTTTTGTTTTTTTCCCTAAAAACCCTAAAATGGCTCTTTATGAGGCCATTCAAAAACATATCCGTCAATTGGCAATTAATATTTATCTTTGGCATTTTTGGCATTTGGCATTGATCAATGATGAAGTACCATTCTGTCAAATGATTTAGTTTTACAATTCTGTATATTTCTTTATATTTTTGTATTTATGCATGTACTCTATCAAATTGGCAGGTTGCAACTTGTACCCATACCTCTGGTACGTGTACCCAAGTACCAGGCACACATACCCAAGTACTCGATACTCAATGGGTACTCTGAAGAAAGCATCATAGCTAAGGAACTCGATTAAGATTTCTGATTTTTGTTTGCATATCAGCTTGCTGCTTATCAAGCTTAATTCAATATGTATTATGTAATCAATTTGAAACTTTGATCCAATATTGATTAACAATAAACTTTATCACTGTTCAAGTCAGAAGTTTATCATTTGCAATATGTCATTGTTATATAATGTTTTTTGATCATCTTGTTCATGTTTAAAGATAGTCTTATCTATTATGCATCTAAACATTTAGCATATGTTATTATTACAAACATATTGAAAAGCTGAAACTGAATACAATACATTACATCTGCAAACTTTATCACTGCTCTTGTTTTGAAAACTCATTGTCATGACTCATATTTTCAGATTTTCTGTAAAATATTAAATTATATTAAAAAAATGACATACCCAAATACCCCCATCCCCTACCCCGAAGTACCTGTCCCTGTGCAACCTTGTTTGAAAGTGTTCTTTTCTTTTTTTTCCTAAAAAAAAACCCTAAAATGGCCCTTTATGAGGCCATTCAACCTAAAAACGTATGAGTTAACTGGCATTTATTATTTATCTTTGGCATTTTTGGCATTTGGCATTGATCAATAATGAAGTATCATTCTATCAAATGATTTAGTTTTACAATTCTGTATATTTCTTTATCTTTTGTATGTATGTATGTATGTATATATGTGTGTGTCGTGAATATATATATATACACAAAGCATCCAAACGCCCCAAAAAAATTTCCAAATATGTTGATCTTTTCCTAAACCCAAAGCATTCAAAGCCCCAAGAAAAAATCCTGATTGCCATGGACTGTAATAGCATAGAATAGAATATTTTGATCTTTTCGTAATCTAATTAAATTCAACTCAATGAATTTCACCAATTATCTTGCAAATAAGAAATGAAGTCGGCATCAAATTTGATTGCATGTGTAGTATCTGCAGCAAGCAACACAATTATGCATATGAAAGCCAATTGATCTTTATGAAAAGATAGAACGGAATCTGTTATCAGTAAAACAAACTGCTTTACTGCTATACGAATAATTTCTAATTATCAACAATGTAAATACGCCACAGCCTGCACCAACAGTTATTTCTTTAGTTTAGTGAATATTTGCTGATCATCCAACTTAAATGATAATACAGCTCTGTAAAACAAAATAATAGAATTCTAAAGGACCTGTCCGACTGGGGGCAATAATTATGTCATGATCCTTGCCATCTACAGCCTATAAATATATGCAGATGATCTATCCTAGAAAAAACAGACTTATTACACAATGATTATTGCCAGCAATTTTAACCAATATCAACCCTTAAAGAGTGGCCAACGATCTAAATCCAGATCAATCCTATGTGAACAATTGACTCATAAACAACAGCAAGCATTGTCCCGCTTCCAAGTCAACTATCAATGGTATTGGCAAAATGGTCACTGCTATCCTTGGGGTTTGTGACAAGGGACTAACTGAGTCGTGTAGATTCTATAGGTCTAGTTGTTGTATCAGGCATTAATAGGTCGAACTTTTGGTGCAATAGCAACCATACTTATAACAAGGGGTATCAGAGCTTGGTCATGTGTTTGAATCCCCTCGAGTAACACTGAGTGGGAGATTGTTGGCAAAATACTCAGCACTCCCCTCGAGGTTCATGACAAGGGAGTAACCGCTTCCTATGGATTCTATAAGTCTAATGGTTATATTGGGCATTTACAGGTCAATCATTTTGGTGCAATAACCACACTTGTAACCAATGGTATTTGAACAACCACCTCATGGAGACTAAAAATTACTCAAATCTGCAACTGTGATTTGCCCATGAAATCACTTTGAAGGAATTGTGGGTTTTTGTCCCCCAATTCCAAACCTAGCTGTTTTCCATCCTCGAGTTAATAGAACCGAAGACCAATGCTCCAAGAAAGACTATAAATCAGCAAAGAAAAATGTCAATCAATATGCCTCCTAGCTTGACTTCTCTTAAAATAGAGTTTTTGATCCAAAAGTCATAACTCTTTAAATTTCCTTCATAACCCTTAGTTGATATTTGAGAGTAATTACTTAAAATAAAATTCAATTACAAGAGACTTTATTAAATATTTTATAGTTTCTCTTTACTTGAGGCCCTTCTTTATTATTATTAAATTTTATAATACCATTTAAGAGGACACTTTTATGACATTATGATCCTCTTGAGTTATCATACTCCCATTTTCCTAGAGCTGAATTATCAAGGCCATTGGAAATGAACGTTGGGTGCTTGGGCTTCAATTTGGCTTCAATTTGAATATACATTTAACATGAATGTCCTAGCTACCTTACTATTTACAGATAGATAAGCCAGACTAAACAAATATGTATTTATTTTGGATGTCTATCAACAATGACTATGATGACACTCAAACCATCAAACTTTGGCAACTTTGAAATGAAGCACACCTCATACTCATAATAATGAAGGATGCACCCCTTCAAAACACAAACACATGCTCTAATACCACTTGATGAAGAATACTCCCCTCACACATTCAACACATGCTTTTGATACCACTTGATGAAGAATCACACCACCCTTACAAACTCATATTCAAACACAAAACAACACAAAGACAAAGAGAGAACAAAAATACTTTATAAAGCATAGATTCATAATGCTCAAGAATTCTTTTTCCAAATGCTTCAAAATTTTGAAGCATGCTTTTTAATGCTCAAAAATACTTTCTTCCAAACACCTCCAAATGTTGAAGCATGCTTTTTAATGCTCTCAAATGCTTAAGGATGAGATCCTTACAATTTCTTACAAAATGAATCACTACAACCTCTACAAGATGATATCATTACAACCTCTAGAAGTTGATATCATTACAACTTCTTGAAAAAGAAAGAGCTTACAAATTCTTCAAGATGATAAAGCTTGCAAGTCTACAACTTTTCAAGGATGTAATCCTTCTTTGACCTCAAAAAACTCCAACCACATTCACAATTGATTCCCATGAGTATATATAATACTTCTCACCTAAGAGATAACAAACGCAAGCAATGTGCAATAAAAGGTAGATGCAACTACCTTGCTACAAATATTGAATGCATAATGTAATTTAATAAATGCCTAAAGCATTATACTAAAAAAGGAATTTCCACAAATTTCTAAAATGTCACCTATGCACCTTGATAAATTAAATATTACAAAAAGTAACTTTATGATTATTTTATTATTTTTTCCTCTCATTTTTTTCTCCTTTTTTTCTTTTCCTTCTTTTTATTTTCTTTTTCTTTTTTATATATCTGCTTTTATTTCCTTCTCTTTTTTTTCTCATTTTTTTGGATGGTGCAAGATTACTCTTACACCTTAGACCTGCATCAGACAGCCGAGTGAGGAAAAATTTTGTGAATATGGATTAACAAAATGGAGTTAAGTGATAGTACTACCCTTTCACATTGCAAAAATCCTCAGCAAACTCCATTGCTGAAATAAGTACCTCTAATTGTTTTTCCTCCTCTTCCAGCACCTAGTTGGAACAAGTATCCTTTGCTGGCAATACTGCTTTGTGCTAGACCTACTAAACGTGAAATTAATTTTACCATAAACTAAGTACCACTTCCAAGTGTCTCTCTTTCTCCACCAATCTTGTGGGATTCAACCCATTGTAATCAAACCACCTCCACCAAAATGCACCTACATTGAAATCTGCATCACCATACAAATCTTTCTCTGTAATAATCCTACCAGTTATAGTTTAAACAAACACTAATTTTTCTACCAATTAGTTCACTAATTAGTTGCTTGACTTTTTGTCAAACAATTTGAAAGCAAGCTCAATTACCACGGAAAGGAATCCAAAAGTTTGTTCATTTGCAATTTCCACAATTACCACACTTAAGCGTTTAATTAATTAAGACATAAATCTCTAAATATCCATGTTGATGGTCAACTAGTTCAGATTACAAGATAAGATCTGCAGATTAATTGCTATGTCACTGAGACTGCAATTTGAACAATCACCTATTCCAGAATTTATTGCAAATTTGTTTCTCCTTTCAAACTAATTAAGAAAACTCCAAATGCTATGAAAGAATTACAACACCAATTCTTATGAACCTGGAGATCACTACTTACAACTTACAGCAGAGATGAATATTGGCTTCACCCAGGGCCAGATAACAATAGCAGCTCGAATAATTTGGTAGTTGCTGCTAGATCTTTCACAGTGAAATTCTTTTGTGTGGGCTGCTACAGGCCCACCCATAGCAGAATTCACTGATGGCAACCATCCAAACTCACGACCTCCTGTGTGAATAATCTTCAGCAAGCAAAATGCCAGAGCTGGTGTTTACACAGCAGTAAATAATCAAGCTCAGCTTAGAATACTTCAGCAGCTTATAAGCCACCTCCAGGCGTCACAATAAATCAACAACAATCCAACTGTAAATTGCTTCCCACACCAATGATAAGATGAATGGATATTTTCCAATGCAGCAGAAACTCGCACTAAATCAAGGAAATGGGATGCCAAACCCCAGTAAAGATAAACACCCAGATGCAGATATGGATATTACCAATTCTCAGCACATTAATGGTCTTCCAAGTAACAGCAAGAACAGTAAAGGAAGACTCCTAAATTAATTCACAAGTCTCTAATTCCAAAACTACTATACCTCGGCAGTAGGTTGGAAAAATAATCAGCGTCAAGTACCCCAGATCAAACCCTTATACCTCAGCAAGGGCACAAAATCATCAGACTCGGGAATGTCACCAAGTCAACAAAGAAGATAACATTCAATCGGATGACTTTTCTCAACAAATGGGCTAATATTTATAATCTCCAAATGGCACAAGTTTCCCAAATGAACTCTACTTAAGAAGCTTCCTCAACACAATATTAAAATATAGTAAAGTGTCATTATAATATAATTTTTTAATTGCTTTTGGCTCCTGAAAATGACCTTTTCCACCATAACACAATATTTTGACACACAAGGCCAATTTAGAACTTTTCAAACCGGTTCCAATGAGCTATGATTTTGAGGTGACCAACATAATTCACCCATCTTGTAAAAACAACTGAAGAAGCATCAGAATCGAAATCTAACACCAAAGTGATCCTAATGAAGGAAAATGAATAAACCTGACGAAGTGACTTACTATAAATAGACGCTCCCTCCAATATTCTTGGAGCCCAAACCAAAAACTAAAAATAAAAACTACAACTCCTCTATCTTAACTGGGCTCATCAAAACCAACCTTGACTTATTATAAATATTAAGTCCCTCAAACAGAGCAAAAACACACCATAGGTTGTTGGAAAGCCTATAACCCCACAACTGAGACCCTCAAATCCCACTGCCATCTCACAAGGGTTGCGATGGTGAATTGACCAAGCCAACTACAGGAACTTTCTAAAAACGGGGAACATTACAGTCCTCCCTCCCTTAGATTGCTTGTCTCTAAGCAATCCTGGAGAAAAATAAACATCAGAGTCCACCTGGATCCCTAGAGTAGAATTGTGTATTATCCCTACTATGTACAAGTAACTCCTGTAGCACCAGCACCCAAATAACTGATATCAATGACAAAATCATCTGGGAACTGACTATAGGTGCTAATGGTGGTAACAACTCATTAGAACTCAACCCAACTGAAATACCAACTCTATCAATATCTAAGTCCCTATCAAACTGACACTCACACCCACCTGCATTGTGGAGATGATAACGAGAATAAGTACCTAAATCAATCTCACCAACTCCAACCTCTGATAAACTGTCCTAGGTGTGTGTGGATACTACAAGCGGTCTAACTTGCAATTGCCAAACCCATCTACAAAAGATAGTGATAAACTATCCCATAATGGATGGTATAAAACTAGAGCCAACCCAAACCAACATGAAACCAAATCCCCTACCTGTGGATCAAAAGCAAAATGATTAGCACACCCCACTACATAATGTCGATATAAGGACCCAATCTCTATCAATGGCTCTGATAGAGGGCCACACCACTCTAACAACTCACAACCAAGAATGCAACAATATAGAGACCAAGAAAAAAAATGCTTCACAAATAATTTTATTATACTTGAAAAATCCTTACAACACCCACAAGATGATATGACTTCTTCAACATAAGAGAAATCCTAAATAAGAGTCTTCACACCTTCTAGCTTCTACTTCTCAAACTTCTACTTCTCACGCTTCTACTCCTCAAGCTTCTCCTTGAGCTTGATTTAGAAATGCTCATATGCCTTGCTTAAATAGGCACTTACCACCCCATGCATGACTTATCCACAACCTTCTAGAATTCCTCCACAACCTTCTACAACTTCCATAACCTTCTAGAATTACAACTAAGCACCACCATGTGGCCCAATTAGAAAATTACATTTCCTTTATGGATCACAACAAATATTAAATGCAAGATTTAAGAAACTTTCCACAAGCTTCTAAGATGCCACCTACACACCTCGATTAATGTAATGACAACTATTTTTCTTATTTTTCTATTTATGCCACCTATGCACCTCGAAAATAAAAATCCTCTCTTTCTTTTCTCCTTTTTATTTTTTTAATTATTTCTCCTCAAATTTTCGTCACTTTCTCTCTCCAATTTTTTTTTTTTTTTTTTTTTTCATGCAAGATGCTCTTGCATCAGACTCCCCGGTAGATAGAAAAGTGTGTCCCACACTTTGACGCCAAAAGAAAGATCTACCACCATCTTCATCTTCACCAAAGGCTTCCACCTCAATGGGGACAACAAAACCACCATGCAAATCTTCCACATCTGCATTACTCTATCAAACACTCGAATCTCAACCATCCAATCAGCATGCTCACCCTCAGAAACAAACTGAACATAATGCTTCATTACCAAACTTCCATTCACATCAACAACTAGTGAATCCATACCAGCAATAACAAGCTCTACATCAGCATCAACATGTAGATCTCCATCAACACATTCCACACTCACAACATCAGCAACCTCATTGCTCACAACAAGATGCTCTGCAACATACAAGTCACCACCAACAACAACTGGTTCATCCACAACCGAGTGCTCCACAATCTCCATGTCAGACTCAACCAACTGATCATGAAAACCAACCTCTGTCCCAACATCAACAACATTAGGAATATCTTCAGCAACAACCTCTAGTTGCTCTGCAGGTTCTGCATCAGACTCCACAAACTGATCAGCAAAACCAACCTCTTCCACCTCAACCTTGCGATGCCATCTTCTCTCACGAACCTCCTTAACTTGATCAGCCAATCTATCATCCAACCGAGAAATCATCTTAGAAAAATTCCTCTCCACTATATCATGGATTTTCGCAATCATCTTAGGGTCCAATCCTCTTGGAGCCATCTCCCAAGATCTTCGTAAACCCTCTGCAACAAATCCTTCCCACGCTCCTTGTGACAACCAAATTGTTTGCAAGTCAGATCGCAACCTGCCACCTCGCACGAACAATCAGGAACCACATCACAAGTCTAGGACAACGGATTTGCAATCCACCAGCTCTAATAAACTTCACCCAACCAAGGTCCTGGTACAAACTGCCTCACACTTCGGCGATCTGCTTGTACACTCAGGAACTCCTGCTCTGATACCACTTGATAGAGGGCCACACCACTCTAACAACTCACAACCAAGAATGCAACAATATAGAGACCAAGAAAAAAAATGCTTCACAAATAATTTTATTATACTTGAAAAATCCTTACAACACCCACAAGATGATATGACTTCTTCAACATAAGAGAAATCCTAAATAAGAGTCTTCACACCTTCTAGCTTCTACTTCTCAAACTTCTACTTCTCACGCTTCTACTCCTCAAGCTTCTCCTTGAGCTTGATTTAGCAATGCTCATATGCCTTGCTTAAATAGGCACTTACCACCCCATGCATGACTTATCCACAACCTTCTAGAATTCCTCCACAACCTTCTACAACTTCCATAACCTTCTAGAATTACAACTAAGCACCACCATGTGGCCCAATTAGAAAATTACATTTCCTTTATGGATCACAACAAATATTAAATGCAAGATTTAAGAAACTTTCCACAAGCTTCTAAGATGCCACCTACACACCTCGATTAATGTAATGACAACTATTTTTCTTATTTTTCTATTTATGCCACCTATGCACCTCGAAAATAAAAATCCTCTCTTTCTTTTCTCCTTTTTATTTTTTTAATTATTTCTCCTCAAATTTTCATCACTTTCTCTCTCCAATTTTTATTTTTTTATTTTTTTTTTCATGCAAGATGCTCCTGCATCAGGCTCATCAGTAGCAAACTGGGAATCAAGAGACAACTCCAATCTCTGACTCCGAACTATTAATCAAGCGTAGGATCTTGGGAAACTCTCTCAGCAAACCCAACCACAAGATCCCTGTGGGGAAGCATCATATACAAAGTCTCTACAATCGTTTCCACCAACCTCTAAATAGCACAAGAGCCTTGGATGAGAGTACCCTCAGATATTTTCTATGAATCCTCTGCAAATTGGAGCTCTCAAGCAAATACTCCATGAATGACGCGGTACGTTAGAAATTGTAGGTGGAAACATCAACCTACTCCCCCACAATCCACAACTGATCCCTCTGAAAACATGGCACAACAAGAATCACAGTGTAGTCCTCAACTAATGCTCTCACCTTTTCTATACCTAATGCACCCATATCCTAGGCGGATGTGAGTGCCACATCACCGTACCCCTCATCCCCAGCCGTGGAAATAAACTCACCACCAACCACAATATGCAACTGAACAGGGTTTGGGGTTGGTGTCGACTGTACCCACTCCAACTTCACAGTAACCTCATCCAACCGTGACCATGACTCCTAAAGAGTCAATTGAGTACACTGAAGAGAGTCCGTAGTCGCCTCAAGCTCCTGGGTGAGCTTAGCCACCTCCTCCTCTTTTCCTAACAATGCCTCATAAAGGTGCTACCCCACTCTATAAGGTAATCCTTGTCAGTAACTAAATGTGAGTAATTATGCTTCAAGATCCTAACAGCCTCTCGAAGTGCATGAACCTCTGCTTGGGAAAGACTACTATCACCGTGCTCATTTGACACAGGAGCACCCCAACCAAATGTAGCTAGCATATGACAAATAGCATCATAATGCTTAAGAGTTGAAGAAATGTCACTCTCACTCGCCTTCAACTGACTAGACACATGAAGCCTCTATAACCCCTGCCTCTTATGCAAGCACTCTAACTCACTAACTACACTACTATAGGAAATTGAATCAGTGCTACTCACCACATGTGTGCTATCGTCCTCACACACCTCTGCAACTAAGATACAACTACTCGGTATCTCAACCAACACTTCCTCTGGAGAAGTGGAAGCTCTCGTTGTATTAAACTCCTCACATGACTTTGCTTCCCCCTCAACAGAAAGTCCCTGTAAATCCTAACCCTGTGACCCATCCAAAACCTCCTCGTACTCATCACCCAATAACTAGCAAGGGGTATCATACCTACTACAGCTCATAGCATCATCAAATGGATCATCAGATGTGTCCATACTCTCTATATCCACATCTCCTAACAAATGCTCAACTGTCATCACTTGACTCCACACGACTCAATGTTAGGCTATGAATCAATAATGCTAGAGCATGATCCAACATCGACTGACTCCGTTGTAACACCCAAATCACCAATATCACAACTAGGTGACTCCATATATGGTATCGGTTCCCACCTGAGGGAGCAGCTGCCTCCCGCAATGGAGCAACACTATAACAACTTACATACAAATCTCCAATAATAATCCCCTCATTGAGAGAGCTTAAAGAATCAGTGTTAACAACTCCATCCATTGTCTCTATACTAGCTGCAACAACAACTCTGCGAGCCCAAACCTGTTGGAGCTCAATGTTACGGTCCACCAAAGGAACTGACACATCCACATGTCTTTTTATGTAGCGTCCATCATTGGTACTATAGATAGGACTAGTAGGTGATGAACTAAATACAAGTACATCTGCATCATGGACACCTGTCGAGAAAAACTCAAGCTTCCTTCCCTACAACCTTGATGTCGGTCTTCTAAAGGCAAAAACCATATACCTCGTTGCTCTATCAACCACTACTGAATCTGACAGTCTCTTCGCCAACCTCTGTTGATGAAGCTTAAGTTTCTCCACACTGTCTCTCAAGGCATTTATTTTCCTGCTACCTTCTTCACTACTTGTTCAACTCCCGAAACTACTAGGCCTCATGTCTTTGTCCATAGCTGAAAAAATACAAAGTGTTGGTCACTCCCCAAACAACAACAGATCTGAAATAAAAATAACTTTCCTACCCCACAGGATAGCAGGAAACTACTCTAATACCACTGTAATAACCCTACCAGTTATAGCATAAACAAACACTAATTTTTCTTCCAATTAGTCCACTGGTCAGTTGCTTGATTTTTTGTCAAACAATTTGCAAGCAAGCTCAATTACCATGGAAAGGAATCCAAATGTCTGTTCATTTGCAATTTCCACAATTAACACACTTAAGCGTTTAATTAATTAAGACATAAATCTTTAAATATCCATGTTGATGGTCAACCAATTCAAATTACAAGATAAGATCTGCAGATTAATTGCTATGCCATTGAGACTGCAATTTGAACAATCACCTATTCCAGAATGTATTGCAAATATGTTTCTCCTTTCAAACTAATTATGAAAACTTCAAATGCTAAGAAAGAATTACAACATCAATTCTTTTGAACCTGTAGATCACTACTTACAACTTACAGCAGTGGTGAATATTGGCTTCACCTAGGGCCAAAAAAAATAGCAGCTCGAACAATTTGGTAGTTGCTGCCAGGTCTTTCACAGTGAAATTCTTTTGTGCAGGCTGCTACAGGTCCATCCAAAACAGAATTCACTGATGGCAACCATCCAAACTCACGTCCTCCTGTGTGAAAACTTCAGCAAACAAAACGCCGGTGTTGGTGTTTACAAAGCAGTAAAGATCACGCTCAGATTATTAGATTGCTTCAACAGCTCATAAGCCACCTCCAGGCATCACAATAAATCAACACCAATCCAACTGTAAATTGCTCCTCAAAAATAAGCCTTTCCCCACACCAATGATAAGATGACTGGATGTTTTCCAATGCAGCAAAAACTCACACTAAATCAAGGAAATGGGATGCCAAACCCCGGTAAAGATAAATGCCCAGATGCAGATATGGATATTACCAATTCCCAGCACAGTAATGATCTTCCAAGTAACAGAAAGAACAGTAAAGGAAGACTCCTAAATTAATTCACAAGTCTCTAATTCCAAAACTAATATACCTCAGCAGTAGGTTGGAAAAATAAACAGCTTCAGGTACCTCAGATCAAACCCTTATACCTCAGCAAGGGCACAAAATTATCAGACTCGGAAATGTCACCAAGACAACAAAGAAGATAATATTCAATTGGATGTCTATTCTCATCAAATGGGCTCATATTTACAATCTCCAAATGGCACAAGTTTCCCAAATGAACTCCGCTAAAGAAGCTCCCTCAACACAACATTAAAATATAATAAAGTGTTATTATAATATAATTTATTAATTGCTTTTGGCTCTCAAAAATGACCTTTTCCACCGTGACACAATATTCTAACATACAAGGCCACGGTTTCTTGTGCCAACGATTTAAAAGCTTTCAACCCGGTTCCAACGAGCTATGATACTGAGATGACTAACATACAACACCAACAAAAATAGCAACCTTAGCATATTTAGATGAATAATTATAATAATTCACTCGTCTTGCAAAAACAACTGAAGAAGCATCAGAATCGAAATCTAACAACACCAAAGTGATCCTGATGAACAAGAATGATGAATGAACCTGACGAGGTGACTTACTATAAATAGACGCTCCCTCCAAGATTCCTGGAGCCCAAACCAGAAGCTCAAAATAAACATTGAGGGCATCATTCAACTCCTTTGACTCAACTGAGCTCATCAAAACCAACATCTTGACTTACCATAAATAGTAAGTCCCTCGAACAGAGCCAAAACACACCATAGGCTATTGGAAAGCCTATAACCCCACAACTGAGACCCTCAAATCTCACTGTCAACTCACGAGGGTCACGATGGTGAACTAACCAAGCCAACTACAAGAACTTTCTAAAAATGTATACATTACATTCTTTGGATACCACACATCACTGGAAAAATCCTCTTGAACTAACTCTTCCATAAAATGCAAATCATCATCACTCTCTTTCACTTCAAAATACAAATTAATTCCAAATTAATCATCACGTGATTCATAAAAAAAATCTTCTTTTGTTGCAGCATCTTCTTCACCAACTCTCCTCGTGACTACCACTTCCTCAAGTAACTCGTTTGCTTTCTCATTATCTTCACTTCATGTAATATCTTCTCAAAGCATGAGGTCATCTTCACTAGGTCTTGGATTAACCCCTACCACACATTCTACTTTATTTGCTTCCTTCATGGCTTCAACAAGATCTGTAACTATTTCACTTGTTTGAACTCCAACCAAGGCATTCCCCACTCTGCCTCTACTGCTGCAATCTTCATTAACAAACCATCTTATTCACTTTCTTTTATTTCCTCTACATAAATCTCTTTTTCTTCAACCTCATTATGCTCATATCCGTCTTCATAACGATGTTAACTAAAATTAAATTTTGCCTCGACTTCATCCACTATTATAACTCTTTCTTCCATTAGTTTTAAGCCTTTAGAAAGACTTGTCTAATCTGCAATCATTTCAATATCATCCTATGCATCTTTCAATAAGCATTCCTTAATTTCAGGTTCATCAATCTCTTTGTATTCATCCTCTTCCTTTTCTTTTGTGCCACTTGCATGACACTCCATTGCATCCTCTTATTTTCTTACATTCAAAATATCATTAGAAAGATAAAAGCAATTACCATCATCTCCTTAATGATGGACTCTTCTATTTGCAACTCTACTTCTACTTGTTCCACTTGTTTCCTCAATTATATCATTCCAACTCTTATTTCTTCTTGTGTTCTCTCTCTAATTTTCTCAAGCCTAGGAATCCTAACAATCCATCGAATGACAAATGTCATTTTCTTCTTCCTTTTTTCCATATTCAAGGCCTCACAAAGCCTCAACACAAATCCCCTTATCAACTCTTTCAGGCTTTGTTGCAAACTCTCACATTTGACAGTTTGTTTACAAACTTAAGAACCTCTTCGCAACAATCCTCTAAGTAGACCTTCTTGCATGTTGCACATACATATGCAAGTTGCGACAAGCTCACATTCATCTATCCTCTACCCAACAAAGATTTCTAAAAGACACCTCACTTCCTCTACCCACTCTCTCTTAATGGATGAACTATGTGTACCTTCTACCTAGCTTCAATCTCTATTGGCGGACTGCTCTCATAAAATTCCACCCAGCCCAAGGTCTTGGGGTAGATTGTCTCACATTCAGCAATATATCTACACACTTGAGATCTCTATCTCTGATACCACCAATGTAAGATACTCCCCTTTCAAACACAAACATATGCTATGATACCACTTGATGAAGAGCACTCCCCTCACAAACTCAACACGTGCTCTTGAAACCACTTGATGAAGGGCACACCAGCCTTAAAAACTCATATCCAAACATAAAACAACATAGAGTCAAAGAGAAAACAAGAATGCTTTTTAAAGCATGCTTAAAAATGCTTCCAAATGTTGAAGCATGTTTTTAATGCGATCACTACAACCTCTACAAGTTGATATCATTAGAACTTCTTGAAAAAAGGAAGAGCTTACAAATTTTTCAAATGAGAGCACAAAAGCTTATAACTTCTTAAGGATGTGATCCTTCTTTCTTGGGGACTTTACAAAGTCCAGCCACATTTGCAATTAATTTCCATGAGTATTTATAGTACTCCCACCTAAGAGATTATAAACACAAGCGATGTGGTATAAAAGGTAGACGCAACTACCTTCCTACAAATATTGATGCATGATGTAATTCAATAAATGCCTAAAGCATTTTATTAAATAAGGAACTTTCACAAACTTCTAAAATGCCTCTTATGCACCTTTACAAAAAGTAACTTTATGACTATACTTTTTTTCCCTCTCATTTTTTCTCCTTTTTCTTCTTTTTTCTTTTTCTTTTTTTTTTTCTTCTCTATTTTTGTTCTGGATGATGCAAGATTGCAATAACACTCTAGATGCTCCTACATCAGATGATTAGGTATGAATACCAGTTGCAATACTCCCAAAGGCTCAATTGCTTCCCCTTGTTCCATTCTCATGGCAAGGTTTTGACACATTGCCCAAAACAATCATTCTGAGCCTATTATAAGTCTTTGAAATTCAAAGTCATAACAAAATGAAGATGCATGTTGGTTTTCCATATGAATTAGTCAAAGCATGCCACAAGTCAGCTGCTCTGTAATCCAACAAAACATTATGACAAATAGAAGCTTAATGCAAAAGAAACTGCTGCTCTTTGTAGCATAGAAAACACTATTAAATAAACATTCTACAAAAGGGTATGTAAGAATCTTCAGAATTGTAATCCAATAACAATGATTGGTTTGAAATTTAAGAATGTGCGGGAGGCACCATCTGCTTACTTTGGTTTCTCAATCTTCTCTACCAACATCTTCAATAAGTCCCCTATCTTTTAATTCTCAGTGTCCATCTTGCTTGATTTGCTCTTTTCCATGAAAGCTTTCACTTGATTTATAATAACTGTCAGCCTCACACTCTTGCTTTATTCCCTCAAAAATAATCCCACATTAATGCAGTCATCACAACAGTGAAAGGCAACAAGTTCATATGTTGCAATGCACAAAAAAGAGAGACAATAGTGAAGAGAGAGGACAATAAAACATATTATTATTAAAAATGAGAACATGCTTTCTTGGATTCAACAATTTTATCCTTAAAGACAACAACGGTTAGATTATTGATCTCAAGTTAGACTCATAATTAACAATTACAAATATGGTTGTATGCCTATAACATCACCACAACCTGTCCTGCTTGAGAAAGAAAGAAGCCTACGATTGCATGAAAATCCTGCGAAGAATTGCATATAGTAGACTCCTCATTCTTAAAATACCATAGCCTAAAACTGATTAATCAAAAGAAATTATAAGATTCCATTAAAGTTGTTTGACTATCACTATTCATGATTATCCATCAATCCATATATAATCTTCATAAGGATCAATTTAAAACTTTCAAAACTTTGGTTCCATGAATGTTAATGGCTTTAGCACTTCTTATTCATCTTTAGTGTGTTGTAACATAGCTGTTCATATGCAGCCTTCGTGTTGTTGTCTTTAAAGTGTGCTAACATTTTCTCAAGTTTCCTGATTGTTATATTCCTGATAAAGAGGTTCTCCATAGACTTTCTACCATTGTAATAGTTTGTTTCTTTTATGGAAAGGCTATTATAATGTGCCCTTTCTGAAATATAATTTGATAATAAATACTAATAAAATTAAAACATGAAACAGTTAAATAAAATGTGATATAATTAGAATTTAATTAAGTTAATAAATGGTCAAAAGGCATGAGATAAAGAGTTGTGATTCTCAAAAATAGGGGATATAAAATGCCGAAACGTTCATTTGGACGGGGATAGAGAGAGAGGAAGAAAAAATAGAGCTTGGGAATCAAGAAAAAGTTAATTTAATGGAAGAGAAAAAAGAAATGAGAAGAAAATAACAAAGTGACTACTTCAAAAGGCAAAAATTATGAAGGTTGTACACCTTCAAAGGGTGACAATCGTGAAAGATTGTGACTCTTTCAAGGGCCAGAATTATGAAGGGTTGAACTCTTTCAAAGGGTGCTATTGTGCAAGATCATGACTCTTTCAAGGGCAGAAATTATGAAGGATTGTACTCTTTCAAAGTGTGCTTATTGTAAAAGGTTGCGACTCTTCAAGGGCACAAGTTATGAAGGGTTCTACTCTTACAAAGGGTGGTATAAAAGGTTGTGACTCCTTCAAGGGCAGAAAATGTGAAGGATTATTTACTCTTTCAAAGGGTGGTTAACTGTGAATTGTTATAACTCTTGCCAACAGGCAGACATGATGAAGAGGTGTACCTCATCCCTCACATTGGAAGATAAAAAGGAAAGTTTCATTTGAGAAAGACACCAAGAGAGATCAGCTTGGAAAATAATTGTTTAATCTCAAAGGCAGAAATGGAGGATGGTGAACGGAAACAAGAGAATTAGATTGCTTCACCTGCTATTATATGCAGAGGTTGCTGGGAAAAAACAAGCAATGAAAGATGGTGGAATACATTTGGTAGTGTAAAAACTTAAACACTGCTGTGTGAATGTAAAAGCTGTGGTTGGGCATGTTTAGCAAAATTCGACTTACTGTTGAAAGTGATAAATCGTATCCAAGTTTAAAACTGTGAAGCAATAAAAAATTAGTGACAAGGAGATAAGTACATGTGGGTAAACCAAAAAGCCAACACATAGAAAAGGCATATATTAAGAAATTATAAGGGGAGTTAACTGTGTCATGAGGAGTTAAGATGATACATAAAGAAAATTGATGTGTTCTCTTTTCTGCCCTTTGAATTTTTCCTACCAGCCTATATGCTACATACAATCCTCTCCCTCCTACAGAAAATTGTCTTCCTCTAAATTGTGAGGTACTTCAACTGAGTTCTCAAAGCCAGATCACATGGAAAGGGTTTGATCGTCACAAAACCAAAAAATCAGTCAAACTCTATAAAAAAAAATTGATCAAGGAATCAAATATGAATGTCCCTTTCCAGATTGTAAGCATTCTCCTAAATCTTGTATGCATCACTCAATTCAAATTTCCTAGTTTATTTGTACTCATGGATAAGGGAAATTTGTTTGAAACTCATTTCATTCGGGTGCTTATTTTCTTCTTGCCTTGCCCTCAAGTGTAGTATGTCACAAGATGTGCAAACACATCACATATAACAAGCTCCCTGTATGCCATAGGCATATATTGTACAGCACTCAAGCACATTAAAAAAAGTGCACTTCAGATAATCCATATGCTTAAGCATATCGAATTGTCCAATTTCAAGAATCTTACGCGTTAACTCTTCACAAAAAATTGTCACTAGTGTCAATTAATTTATTGATTATTCACTTCAGGCTAGAACATCCATGAAATGCCACCCATGAAAGCATATACAGCCACAATTGCATTTAGGCCTGAAAATGTGCATACCATAAGGGCATAAGGGGAAAGGCCAAGGCAAGATCTGGATGGATTTTGTTTTAAGTGTTCCCCTTCGTAGCATAACCAAATGATGTACCTCTCTACAACTTCTGATTTCCTACCTCCAACAATCAAGAATAAATATTTTTTTTAAACAGACCTAAAATTTTAATGAGAGGCATCAAACCTCCAATCCAAATAAGTCAAATTATAGTTCACAAACTCCAAGTCACTTAGACTTGGACCTGGCAAACTAAAAAAAGTTACCAACTTCAAGAACTTGGCAACTTGAAAGTACTTAAGCTTAAAAAAATACATATTGTTTATGAAAAATCCAACTACAAAAAATGCATTGCATGAGTCTATAAAACATAGGGAAAGTGTTTTCCATTAGATTTGATACAAATAGAGTGTGAAAATTCATCATTATGTGAACACAACTAGCTAATAACTGATATGGTCTTATCTGATTGTCTTTAAAAATCATCATTATAAATTGCATATATGGACAAGTTACAAATTACAAGAATTTACAATTTTGTCTACCCTAGTTTAGTGGACAATTAGGGAGAGGGTCTAGTTCTTGCACTCAACTACAACTCTTCACTCAACCTTAAAAGTTTGTACTTGCAATCACCCTCGAACTAGATAGCAATGACTACCACATGTTGGACATCATCTACAATAAAGTTATTCGATCCATTTTTTGCTGCTTCTACTATACCTACACTCTTCATGGTTTGCCTCTTGAAATCTACAATCTCGTTTTCCGTGACCAAGTAGGTCTCCTTTTCCTACATACTCCAATCGCTATAGGGATCAACCATCCGATTCTATAAGCTCTCATGATGTTTTTCTTTTCTTTTCATATGAAAGGTCAAATCTCATGATGTTTTTCTTTTCGTTTCATATGAAAGGTCGAAGGTTATAACTGATATTTCCCAGAAATTGCCATTTTAAGTGTTATTGAGTCAACTTATTGTGGTTATCCATAAAGGAGCTTGAACAAACTCCAATTTCACTCACGTCAAGGAGTGTTACACAATTGAAACAAAATTTAAAGGTCTATCTTTTGGAGATTTTGGTTAGTTCCACCTCAATCTTCTCACAAAGAACCTACAAATAAGATATTTAAATATTTGTCAGTAGGCAATATTAATAATTGTATTTTGAAACTTGTAAAATATAAAGTAAGACTCCGATTTTAGTTAGTGTCTGGATTTATCTCCCACAAATAGCTAGCACCAAAGAAAAAGGACTCCTCTTAAATTCCTTATAATTCTACTACTCTAAAATACTAAAACCCCATATCTAAAACACTCGTGTCATTCTCCCCATTCATATTGAAAGGCCCTCCATAACACCCCCCCGTCAATTAACATATGTCAAGCTATTGAAGAAGAAAAACTTGAGGTCAAGGTAGTGTTCAGTGGAGTTGATTGTTCCACCTCTAACCAATGATCCCAAAATGGATCAAATTTCTCTCTATCATCCTATTATAGTTTTGAATGACCTCTTTGACCCTATCAATGGCTCCATATCTATCCCATTCTTTTTTCTCCCCAAAATTGCAAAACTCTCACCAACAACTCCAATAGTTACAAGTACAAACAAGTTATAGTTACAAACTTGCAATTAAAGTAAACTTTCAAAAAATTGAAAACAGAAGAGTCTTTTCAAAATTTAAATTACATATTTTAGTTACCTTGATAATCGCTACAACTTTCTTCATAAAGGCATCATCCTTTTTTAATATGTTGATGCTAACCAAGTTAACTGAAAAACACATACTTCACCAATGTTATCCACCTACAAATGCTTTGCAATGTTAATTATTAAGCTTATGCTCCCAAATGCACAATCTCTTTTCATTTGGTGTGAAATAACATCAAGTTCACCCAAGGGTAATCATAAATTTATTTTAAGATGTTTCAAACATCGTCTGCAACCTATCTCACTCAATTAATTTTGCCTATGTCCTCCAAAAAAAGGTTAAAGCAATGAGTTGTGTGTGAGATCTAAAAGAGTGGTGAACGTCTCTCTTGAAGCAATCTCTCAATGAACATGTATGTTGCTACATTGACAATCCACCGCATTCTATGTGCCTGCATGTAATACAACCTCTTCCAACATCAAGTTCAAAGTTTCCAAATTCATTACTTCATTAGAGGCATCAATTGATTTCAAAAAAACATCTCACCATTCCAGACCACCAAAAAATTGATGAGTGTGTTTCTTTCATTTCATCCACCCATCTGAGAGAATGGTGTATCCAAACTTTTGCCAATGTTTCTTTGTTAATCTAGAACTCCCCTGGCATCTATGATACATCCTAAAGGAGCTTCCACTTGAATCTGTTGGAGAAGATACCTTGTACAATTTCCCTACAAATATCTAGTGAATATGTTGTCACTGATGTCAAAGGTTGATGATCAAGGTCGTATAAATTGTAGATAATTACTCTAAATAATAGAAATTGGTTTGAGCTGCCTGTCTGTCTGCTTGAGCTGTTTGACTCGTGTAACCTGCTTGATGTGCTTCAGCTGGTAGTGTGTCTACTTCAGCAGCTTGTCAGCTGCTTGCTTGCCCGCTTCCTTGCCATGTCAAATTAATGTGCCATGTCATCCTTTGAATTCAAAGAAGAATCGGTTTTATTCATGCTGCAATAGTTTTGGCTATTGGTGGCCGAATTTATCATGCAGTCACTATTTATGCTCTAAATTAATGAACGGCATCAGAAATTAAACATTGGTGTTATTTACTCCTATTTGGTCCAACAGAATTGTAACGCCTCTAATTAAAGAATTTGTAGCATCAAATTGTTAGAAGTCATGGAATTGAATATAATAAAAATCTATGTGGCCGTCTTCAAAAGACTCATGCATATTTTTCAGGAAGAGATGGCATGTGAGACAGAAAAATTGGCTACAATTACTTTTGGCTGGGTGGGATGGAGAAAAGTGGGAGTTATTTTTTTAATTCAAGCTGGGTGTTTGATAAAACAGACAGCATGATGAACTGAAAAAATTGTGCATATTAATCTGTGTAAAGATAAGGGCTTGCATTTTAACAGCATGAGAAAGTTTTGATAAAAAATAAAGCCGTCTATGGTATTTTCAGGTGGCAATGATTATTTGTGTCAATTACAGGACAGTGGAACTTTTGGGAAAAATATTAGTATTGAAAGCCTTTCTGCGAGAGTACTTCTTTTCACATAGTCAAACAAGATGGAATCTTTTCTGCAAATAGTTCTTAAATCAGCTGAGGGTTTTGATGAGCATGTGTTTGGTGTCGCATGATATCCTTTTGAAAAGACAGCATAAAGGACAGAAGGTGTAGTGTTAATACGGCATGCAAAGTGATTCATTATTTATCGAAGTTACCATATTCATCCCTGCAACCCCAAGGTCAATAGTCAGTTCATCCCAAATTTGATCTGCAGTCTACAAAATTCGGTCAAAATTTGTTTGAAATGAGTCTGGACAACTTCGTGGTGGTTTTCGACAAATGGGGACAAAAAAAAAGCCCATACGGAACCTGTAGTGAATGACCAGCGACATTGATCACTGTTGACTTTTCAAACGATTTTTTTAATTGCCCAACCCTAAACGACATTGTTTTGTGCCTTTGGCTTGTTTTAGGGTTTTAGAAAACATTTTACCTTTTGCTGATGGGAACTAAAATCGTGCATCCAAAAACGTTTTACTGTTGTTTTTCCTTCTTCCTAAAAGAATGACAATCAGAGCATAGCTTAGTCAGCAAATTTTACTTGAAACGCAGAGTCTGGTTAAAAAAGACATTCATCCAAACATTCAGCGCCTGGAGTTGGTAGAAACGCCATTTGATTGTAACAACTCACAGCTCACAGCATTCAGGCATTCAGCTCACAGCTCCCAACTCACAGTACAGAGGCATGTTTCTATTTCTTTACACCTACAGAACAGACCATTCACAGTACAGAGGTACATTCGATTCAAGGGCACACACAGGTATACTTTCAAATTTTGAACATAATCTTTAAATCTTATTGTATAACTTTTAACCTTATGCACAATGATTGTCTCTGAATCTTTTATTACTTATACGGTGATTATCTTTATTGTAAGTATTTTAGTTTTTTATGCAAGATTAAAAGATTTCAACTCGATATCATACTGATAGACAGAATTCAGAAAGAAATAATAATATGAATCTACAGTAATTTTGTTTCCATCTTAGTAATTTAATGGCGTTTTATTGTTTTCATATTTATTTCTTTGTTGTGTGTTGTTTGTATATTCTATCATTCTAAGAATGGCTGTAAGTGGTTTTGGTGCCGGAAGCCCCCGCTTCAAAATAGAAAAATACTCCCCATTTTGGAAATATGTGGAAATGGATCGACCAATGCCTGGTGGAGGAGGTTATGAGTGGATTTGTGGCCATTGCAAAGAGGAATTAGTAGCTCTTATAGTAGAGCGAAAGCACATTTTTCCTTTATTCCTCTAAAAGGCACTAAATTTTGTACAAGGAAGCCAAGTGTTGACTGAGTGCTACCTAAAACCCTCCTTCCAAACCACATTGTAAACAAATAAGTTGTCGGTAAATTCTATATTGTAGCCAACGGATAGAATAGTATCCAAACGGGCCGTGACAGTTGAATCACCCCTTCGGGAAAGTATATGTACACCGTCCGAAAAGGACTTTGGAGGATCATCAACATCATTGGAATAATTGTAGTGTGTATATTGCGTATATGAATAAAGTATCTGTTTTGTGTTATATCTTGCTATACTACATGCGATAAGTATCATTTTACCCTGTACAGTAAACATTTGGTGCCGTTGCCAGTCGAACCTGAAACGAAGGAAGTATGATGAAGATTAATGCCTAATTTGCTTAACAAGGATAGAAATTAGATAAAAGATTAGAATGAAATACGCACAGCACAAGAAGTTTTAATTTTAGCACAACAGGCAGCGCGCAAACAGAAGCTTCAGCAGATTGCCGATAGACACCAAGGGGGTGAAGGGCACAAACGGCGGGAGTGCATTCACCTAGCAGACTGAGGAGTGCCAAGGAATTGCTAGAAGAGACTCGACAGCGATTAAATTTGGTGGAAGAGACAAGGGAGGAGTTCCTTACTTTGTATACGCCGAGGGTAGAGAATCTGAATGGAAGGGAAGTAACTCGCACAGCTCGAAGTGTCGAAGGAGCACAAGTGTGGAGTGAACTCTTCGTTCCCTATACACCCGACGAACGGATACAAGCATAGAATCGAACAACTTCACTTGAGAAAGATTTTTTATCACCAGGTAATGCGGTTGTTGGAAGTAGGACGGTTGTCTGAAGCAGCACAAGTGTGCAGAACAATGGAGGTACACAGCAAGTACCACAGAATCAAAAGAAAGTAGTAATGGCAAGACCAAAGGAGAAACTACTGAGGTTTAATGGTGACGGAACGGCAGATCCAATCAGACACTGCAAGACGTGTGAAACGATATGGACAACAAATGGTATAATGAACGAGGATGATTGGGTCCAATAGTTTCCAACAACCCTGCAAGGTGTGGCAATTGATTGGTTTGCAGATGTGGATCCTTAGAAATTGACTACATGGGCAGAAATCAGAAAGGAGTTCATAGCAGAGTTCTGATTGTTGCGGGACAATAATGAAATTGTAGCAGAAATATACAGCACAAAGCAAGGAAAGAATGAAACGATTCGTGCCTATGCAAGACAGCTAAAAGAGCTGGTGGGGAAGATGGAGAGTCAACCGGCTGACGAGTTGAAAAAACAATGGTTTGTGGAGGGGCTACGGCCGGCTATGAAGAAGAAAATGAAGATTGTGCCTCCAGCATCGTACATAGATGCATATAATAAGGCGATGGATCTGGAAAGCAAACAGAAAACAAGTAAGAAGAAGAAGCACAAACCATCGGATTCAAACGATTCATCGTCCGAAAGTAGCAACAGTGATGAAGAATCAAGCAAGAAAGTTCGAGCGTTACAGAAGGATATGCTACGAATGATGAAAGAATTTGAAAATTTGAAAAAGAATCTGGACTCGGTGAAGGGAGAATTGTAGTGTACGAACTGTAAGGAGGAAGGCCAAACAAAGGGTTCATGTCCGAAGAAACAGTTCTGTGATATCTGCCAAGTGGCGAGACATTCCATAAAGGAGTGCCCGTTTAATATGAAGTCAAAAGGACACCAACAAGTATTACTGATGCAAGAAGTATCCGCCGGAACAAACACAAACAACAATGCAACCTTAGGCCATTATCGCAACAAAAACCGGCATGGAAGGGGTGGAAATAATAATAACAATAATAATAATGAAGGCCGGAGTCGGATTCAATACGACGCGAGTGGACGACCAACGATGCAGTGTCGTGCTTGCAACCTCTGGGGCCACTTCACCAAAGATTGTACCACGAAAGAGATGCCACAACTCTTATGCAGATGGTGTGGTCCTGGAAATCACGATGATTCAAAATGCCCGAAGCAGGGGTAAATTTGTTAAGCATCGAAACATGCGATGAGGAAACACTAGCCATTACACATAAGCAAGCTAAGAAGGCAAAGTACCCTGATGCGGATGAAGAAAAGAAGAGGTTGCAGCTAGCACGAACAAAGTTGGAGAAACAAATGGAAACAGGAAAGTTGCAAGCAAAAGACATTGTCGATACCTTGAAGAGGAACCTGGCTGAACAAAACATGATAAGGCAGGTAATGCAAACAGAAGTTCATATAAAATTAAACAACCTTCTTACAATGCCACAGTTACGAACGGCCATTCTGAATATGACACCGCTTCCGAAAGCGACGGAGGAAACAAGAAGGGATGGTAGTGGAATGACGACAGCAGACCCGATGCTACTAGCACTCAGGACAGGAAGGCATCCGACAGTAGTTGAGATGAGCATTCTAGGAACAGTACTTACAAACAATTGTAGACAAAGGGTCAGGTGTGAATGTGTAACCAAAAGATATATGGAAAAAGTTAGGAAAACCTACATTGTGGCCACCAACATTCCAATTGCTCACGGCGGATCAACATGGAATCAAACCGTTGGGAACCTTGATGGCGCAGCAGATAACTATTGGAACGCAACCATTTTTATTAGATTTTGTGGTCATTCCACTGAAAAGAAGAGGGTATGATGCTATCCTTGGACGAGGTTGGTTGGTACAAGCAAAAGTGAAACATGACTGGAAACGAAATACCCTATCTATGGAACGCAGAGGCTAAAGATTCGTAATCGACTTACACACACAGATGGTAGGTGAGGAGGCAGCACCATCAGATTCCGAAGGTGAAGGGGACAACGAAAGGAAGATGAGAATGGAACCTAATGAAGAGGGAGTATTGAGACTGGAAGGAGGGTCTAACGATGACGATCTAGACTCAGTGAATGGCCTACTCCATTGGTAGATGGAGGACTACGAGCTCTTTCCAAGCTGTAATATGTTAAGGGTCGACGAAGGTGAGAAAGGAAAGGAAAATGAATGTCCAAAGAAATACAGAGAAGCGGAAGAAGGAAAAGCGGTTAAGGCTGAAGTTGAAGGGAAGAACATACTGTACAAACCCAACAAAAGGAAATATTCCACCATACGATACATGGTGAACAGACCGCGTGGAAAGAAAAGGTTACAACGCATCACAAATTTAGTAGAAAGGTACCAACGACAAGGAAAACACATCATATGGTCTACACAGGAAACAAAGAGGACGGGCTTAATAAAAACTGCAGTAGTACAGAGTGAAGGTTCTAGAATCAAGAAAACAGTTATTAATGACAAGGAGTGGCAGCCGACGGAATTCATGGTACCAAGTTTGAGAATTGCAATTAAAAATAAGCTAGGAGATATGGAAAGCCTGAGAGAAAGATTGTATAACTTGAATAAATTGGATGAGCGACAATTGCAGGCACAATGGGCCACCAAGGTAACACAGAATAGGCATAAACCATGGCACGACAAGCACTTGAAGTTGAACAGATTTCAATCGGGACAATTAGTTTTGAAGTATAAGGGGTGCAACGAGATCAGACCAGGTAGATTCAAAATAAAGTGGGTCAGGCCATACAAGATATGCGAAGTTGGCAATAATGGGGCAATCAAACTATGGACGCTAGACGGAAAGGAAGTGGACGACGCAATGAATGGGTCAAGTTTAAAATCTATCACAAAAGAAATAATGCGCCCTCACGGACGAACAATTGAGAATAAATAATGAATATTAATGTATATATGTAAATTAAGTGTAAATTGAAATCTTTTTATTTTAAGTTGATAGACGTAATAAGGAAAAATAAAAAATAAACAGGAGAACAGTAGTCAAAAGAATTATCCCAGAACTGTACGGCCATCAGAAAAGGAAGAGATTATAATAGATATCACAGAGAAGGATAACATTCACATTTAAACAGTAAACAGAGAGTATTACGGAGAGTAGCAAACATCTGGAAGACACTGTATGTTCTTGTTTGTATTATTTGGGGAGAAGACACCGTATGAACAGTACGAACATAGAAGGCAAACACCGTACGGCCCGAAGGAAAGTCATTTGGCGGGAGTCAATGCGTACGGACATAAAAGACAAAGACAAAGGAGTTGTGAAACCACCATACGGCCGTACGAGCAGAGGGAGAGAGGCACCGTACGTCAATGACAGAAGGGAAACAGTTAGAATACCGTACGGCGAAGGAGAAGGTACCGTAGAGGCAAAACATGCGGATACAAAGATATGGGAACTCAGCAAATGTTCCAATAAACCGTATGGCAAGTAGGAAGGCAGAGACCGTATGGACACAAATGCACTATCTGTGAAGGAGAAAGCATCATACGGCCTTCTATACGGCAGAGGATAAACCATAGGGCCATGTAGATATACAAGAGCATTATTGGGAGGAAGAAAGTACTAGAGGAGCAATTAAAACAATAGAAAGACATGGAAGCGGCCATATGAAGATATTTTGTACGGTCATACGACTCAAGGAAAGAAACATCAAGCACCGTACATCATCAACGTACATGAAAGTGAAAAGTGCCAACGTCGTACGGCCGAGAAAGAGAAGACTAGAAGAGCAAAGTTAGACCATACACCCAGGAGTTGAAAGAAGTGGTTGTACGGCCCTTGCAGGATCGGTGGGAGAATGAGGGAAGCATTTTTGTATGATCAATCAAAGGTTTGGAAAAGACAGGACGGTCATTATTAAAACGGGAATAGAGGTGACTGATAGAAGGGGACAAGAAGTGTTTTAAAAATAAAATAAAATAAACGACGACAAATCAAAACAATTGAGAATAGAAAACATATGATACCGAAGGGAAAGACATAAACAGGTAACGAAGAAAACATAAGCGGTGGGCAGAAAGAGTATGATATCACAAAAATGGTGTGTTCCATGGACTTCTATGTGAGTTTGAGGATGTTAATTTGGTCTTGGCGGCAGGGGCGCTACCCCTCAACCCCACCCTGTATCAGCGCGCCTAGGGCTCTGCCCCAAGACCCCATGGGGGTGATGCCTCCTAGACCCCCAGTTAATTCAATTATCAGCACTAGAGCAAGCCTTTCGAGAGGGATGCTACGCTTTGAGGCACTCAAAGTAGGTGCTGATTTGACTTGAGGTTGTATTGGTGGATGCATAGAGAGCTCGGGAGGAGTTAATCATCCAGTTGAAGGCAGTAGAGCGACACTTGGCACAGTGTACCCAGGCGTTGGAAGCAAAGAAGGCGACACGGATGGCTATCAAGGTCCGCTTGGCTAAGGATGCAGTAATCTATCAGCAAAGGCTACAGATGCAACGTGTTTTGGAGACCAATTTGGTGCAGGCACAGGACGAATGTGAAAGTGGTGTGACAGAAGAAGATCTATCCTGCTATAGTTAGTCACAATTAGTGTATTCTATTTTGTTAATCTATCTCGGATATTTTATAATCGTCGTTCAGAGACGACTTTACTTTTTGGGGGGATAATGTTGTTGGTAAATTCTATATTGGAGCCGACGAGTAGAATAGTATCCGAACGAGCGCGTGACGGTTGAGTCACCCCTTCGGGAAAGTACATGTACACCGTTCGGAAGGGACTTTGGAGGATCAACATCATTGGAATAATTGTAATGTGCATATTGCATATATGAATAAAGTATTTGTTCTGTGTTATATCTTGCTATACAACATGAGATAAGTATCCTTTTACCTTGTACGGTAAACAAAATACACTCAAGAACAAAAACAAGTAGACAAAGCCACTGAGAGGGCAAATTCTTGTCATCCAGTGCAAAATCCTAGGCTTCAATAAAAGAAAAAACATTTATGGCTTCAGCTACCACTCCAATGTACCCTCTGCAAAGGGCCATCCATTCATGCATTCTCCTCAACAATTGGTTGTAAGTAAGAGAGCAATGGGGCCCTTGGAAACATCATTTCAAACTGAAGCTAGAGACATTGTCGAGCAAGCGATAGCAAGATGCACCTATGCAAATGGATTGCCATTTAATGTTGTTCACTCACCATATTGGCAACAAATGGTGAGAGCAATTAATGAGGCTCCAAAGGTTTCACGGGCCCTAGTTATGAGAAGGTGTGCACACTTCATTGGATAGAGAGGTGTCCAATGTAGAGGCTTCCATGTAGCCCATCAAGGATGCATGGATCAAAACAAGTGTAACAATAGTATCTATTGGAGAGGAAAATGTGAGAACTTGTCCTTTGGTCAATGTTATTGTAATGTCCACAAGAGGTGCAATGTTTTTGAAAGTTGTGGATTGTGAAGGAGAGGTGAAGGACAGTCCTTTCATTGCAAACATTCTCATCCAAGCCATTGAGCAACCCTTAGAATGTTGTTCAAGTAGTAACCAACAATGCCAATAATTGTATGGTTGTAGGCTTATTGGTTAAGGAGCACTTCAAACACATTTTTTGGACACCTTGTGTTGTGTACACACTCAACCTAATGCTAGAAAAAATTGGCACTAAGATTGAGTGGATTAAAAAAAATGTCTGAAGAGGCACACGAGATTCAAATGTTTGTTACGAACCAACATATGATACAAACCATATTTAGATAATTATCGAAATTGGAGCTCTTGAAGGTAAATTAAATTATTTAAAATTTAAAAATGTTTTAGAAATCTAGTCACTTTAGTAAACTTTCTATGGTTCTAAAATTTTAAGTTTAATCTTGATCTTACTTTATTATTGTTTTGATCTGAAAATAGGTTGTTGAGACCCGCTTTGCCAACACTATTGTTTTGAGACCGCTTGTCAAGGTTAAAGAAGCACTGTCTACAATGGTAATCAATGTTAATTGGAGCATATGGAGGCAATTTAATAGTACCAATGTGGTTTCCATTAAGGCATTTATTACTAGATGACTCTCTGTGGGATCGTGTTGAGTACCTTTTCAAGTTCACCGAGCTTATATTGAGCATGATCCAATACACTGCCATGGATAGGCTTTTGCTTGGGTGTGGTATATAATGGCATTGAATTGAGGATATTAAAAATATCATAAATGAGAGAGGAATATCCAGGTGAAAAGTTCTTCAAAGAGCTACAAGTAATCGTGACAGAGAGATGGAAAAAAATGACTACCCTTTTGCATCTACTTGCCTTTGCATTGAGCCCCAAGTTCTATAGCCCATCGGTCCTCAGGGGGAGTACCATTAGACTTGCCCAAAGAGATGGAAAAAAATGACTACCCCTTTGCATCTACTTGCCTTTGCATTGAGCCCTAGGTTCTATAGCCCATCGATCCTCAGGGGGAGTACCATTAGACTTGCCCCATGCAGAGATCCTATAGATGCTCAAGAGTACAAGGAAGTCCTTTGAAGACTCTTTCCCAAGCACCTACGACCTGCAGTGAGATCTGTATTTATGAGTTTCGCGAGCACCAATGATTGTGGTCTTCAAGCTCTTGAAGACAAGAACAATGTTGATGCTCATAATGGTGGTACTTCCATGGACAAGTGTACCAGCATTTCAAACCCATTGCCATCAAAGTTTTATCACAAGTTCTTTAATCTTAAGATTCTAATTTCTGAATTCTTGTCGATGAATATTTCGAACTCTTAACTCTCTAATTTCAAAATTGTAAATCTCGATAGGTTGTTAGTTCATCATCATTTGAGAGGAACTAAAGCACATATTTCTTCATCCACTCAATAAAATGCAATTGACTAAACTCCAAGAAGGCAAATAACTTGGTCTTTGTGCATTCAACCTTGAGGCTCACAACACACAAAGAGAATACATACAAAAAATGGGAAGCAAAACATTGGGATGTTGAACCGGAGTTTGCGAAGTTGGAAACCCACTTTGATGCACATGCAATTGATGATGGTGATCACGAGATACTTAGTGATTTTGAAGTTGATCCTGAGGTTGGGCGTAAGGCTGCTAGTACTGATGCTAGTGGCACTATTTGTGCTTCTAATCTGCAACAGCATAATGATGATGATTTGTTTGATGATATTTGGTCACATAAGATTAATTAGAAATGTTGGCATTATTGTTTTTTAGCTGAAACATTGATATGGTGGTATATTTTGACATTTTGTTGTCTTTCAAACTAAATCATTAATATATGTAATGGTGTATGAACTTATTTGTGCAACATATTAAAAAAAACTTGCATGGACGAACCCAAAAAAAGCCCAAACCCAGCCCGAACCCAGCCCAAAGATATTTTGAGCAAATGTTGAACCCATATCTCAAACCTGCATCTGAACCAGAATCCAAACCAACAACTTAGTTACTTATTGAATTGTGTGCATTTTTGGATTGACAATTTTAAAGGTGGTGGAGTGGTTTTCAAAAACCAAATCCATCATTATTCTTACACTGTTGAGTCAAGCTTCTCTCATACTGGATTTTCTCAGTTTTTTTTGCAATAGCTGCAGTGGATGTAGCACAAATAGGATGTTGTGATATGGCTTTCGAGAAGAAATGTCTTACGCAAGGAAACATATGGATTAAAACAAGGATCGATTCTTCTTCGCTGACAACTGGTTTTTGCCTTTATAAATTGGAATGTGTTCCCCGCAAACTTTGGGTGTTAATGAAATCATGCAAGTTAGAAGGGGAGATGTTCTTTGTAGGTAGGTGGGATTAAAGTGAAGTATGAAACATGTGTTAGTTTCAATGTATTTATCAAGCTAGTGTTCAAATTGAGGTTCGTGTCTCAATTGTTTGGAGTTGGTTAGAATTGGTGTTATCTTAGAGTTCTCTACAAGTTCGTGCTCACTTTTGTGAGGTAAAAATTTGGTGTTTGCATCTTGATGGTTGCTCTCTTTATGTTTTTTGTGGTTTCATGTTTTTCAAAATTTGATCATTTAAAATAGTGATTCAACCCCCCCACCCCCTCCCCAATATTTCCTATGCGCTCTTCAATATCAATGTTGTCACCAAATTCTCCCACCAAGAACTCTTTGTTGCATTGAAAGGAAGCAGGTTGTAATAAAAGAAAGTTGTACACACCTTGTGTACTTCTTAATGCACCTCCTTGTTCGACCTATATTGTGCAACAAATATTGGGCTCCAAATATGTTTTTGAATACAAAAAGCCCTATGAGTAAGTTTTGCTCTAACTATATAAGGTAGTACCCACAACATTTCCATATCAACCTTTGTGTTTACCTACAAGTCAAGGCCAAAGGCTACTACTATGGTGTCTATGTCCTTAGCCTCTCTAGTTTCTTCTCATCCAACAATCCAGAAATGCACCACGTCTTTCATTTCATCTATTCAAGAATTTTTGCACATGGCTTAATGTAATGGCAAGAAATGCATGCAATATGGTCTTGAAGCAGTTAACGCCTCCAATGAGCTTCAAAAGAAAAAAAAGGTAGATCACTCCCCAATACCAATCCCATTGCGGCAATATTTCTAAGCAGAGTTGCAAGTTCTGAGAGAATGACTTTCACTGGTTGATGCTAAGCTTGACATGAGATTGAATACCATTGTATGCTAACTTGGACATATTAAAACTAAAATAAGAATAGTATTTTTAAAAAATTGAATACAAAAAACCTAAATACATTTTTCAAACACAATACAGTAATTGAATAGCAATTACGTTAATTAATTTAGCCAAAATACATTTTTTACCAAGCAAGAGTCTACAACACAACGATAAATTGTGAGCCTCTCATGTGGGAGGTCTTCGGTTCGAATCTACTTGAGATTAGCATATAATAATAATTAATCTCAACAAATAGTAATAAATAATCTAGGCTTCAGCCCATTACCTATCCCAAAAAAAACATGTTTTTACCCTCCAGCATGAACCCTATGTTCAAAACAGAAAAAAGAACTATCAATTTCTTTCACAAAAAGTAGCATAAATAAGAAATAAAAACCATACAAATCAAAACCAATACATATCAAATTGTAAATTTGTTTATAAACCTAATAATAATGTGCTAAAAAGAATTAACATGCTTGGAAAGACAGAAACAGAAAAATGAACCAACTTAAAAGCCTGAATCAAATCCACTATAAGCTCATTTCAATTTGCTCAAGTGTTGAGTGAGGAAGTTGTGCGGACATATGGTTTCAAAAAGAAAGTAAAAGCAATGTTTTTTCAATGTAAAATTTACATACAAAATACATTTCAGTATACAAACACATCCACCAAGGTTTGGGCACCGGAATTTGCTCAAAAATGGTCAAGTGTTGAGTGAGGAAGTTGTGTGGACATATGGTTTCAAAAAGAAAGTAAAAGAAATGTTTTTTCAATGTAAAATTTACATACAAAATACATTTCAGTATACAAACACATCCACCAAGGTTTGGGCACCAGAATCGTCAAGTACTTGCATCAGTTGGGCACTAGAACTTACCAAAAACCCACAAGTAAACATGGGAAAAGCTGAATGAGCAAACTTTTCTACAAAATCTCACAACCCGCAAAGTACTCTATGAGTTTTCCATTTATGCATCAAATGATGTTCCTTTAAACAAATGATGGGTTGGTTTCCCACCTTAAATAAGAATAAAAACAAAAAAGTGGAAGTACTCTTGAAAGGCTCCATACCTCCATGATGCATATAAGGGCAACATCTATGGTGCAAGATATATGCATCATTATTCAATGGAAGTATAAAAGAATTCCACTATTTAACACTAGCTAGGGGTGCATATATGTTGCCCTGTAGCCACTCGCACATATAAGACCTCTAGATGAAAATTGTGCTAAAAAAAAATTAAATTAGTTAGGCCATCCAATTTTCAATACTTTAGAAAGCATAAAATAATAATTGTCACGGAATTTATCAAAAGCAATGAAGAAAAGGATTGCTTGAAGCTTCTTTGCTTAATCCAAATGTCAAGTTACAAAAAAATTTAGGTGTTAGCATAACGATATACCCAAACAAAGAATGGGTGCCCTTTCCCATGCCTCCCATTGTATTATTCTGTTCAATCGGTCTAAAGATTTGTTTGGTTTTCTTGCGAAGCAATACAGCTTTCAATCAATTATATAATAGATTTATTGAATTGAGAAGGTTCAATTTCCTCTAAAATTCATCATGACATCAAAGGCCACACATACAAAATTAAGCTGTGTTTATACAAAGTTTCCAAATGTAGTCGTCATTTTTTCAGGGTAGACCGGTACAGCAACATAAATAGCTCAAACAAACCGAAAGTAGCTTAAGTTTCCAAAAATTTAAATAAATATAATGTGCTGAATTTGCAATAACCATACTTCCGTTTTAAATCAGATTTTTAACATGTTTTCCTTTTATTTTTATTTGTATGCGCCAAACGAAGTACTCTGTCCCTCAAAAGGATCACATAAATTCCAAATACCCGAGATCCAGACGCCTGGGGATGCATGCCCAGCTAAAAACTCCTCGTCTTTCCTCATTTTCTCATGTTATGTGAGTTCGAGGCCCGCGACAACAATAACTTTTCAAACTACATAAAGGTTCCTTCTATAAAAATCCAATGATTAATTTTTAATTTTATTAAGGCCCTCGAGACAGGAACAGTTTATGGGGTCGCTGATCATAACTAGGATGTAGTGCAAACAGGATAACTACCTGACCCACATCGATTTCATTTCCCCAAAATAAGGGTTAAATTACATGGCAAAATTGGCATACCCTCGACCATATTTACTCTGACCTAGAACGAAAATTAAAAAGGAGAAACTCACAAATTCAACAAATGCGAATGGGTAACCAAAGAATCCCATCCCAGAGAGTAGAAAAGATTCACATAAGGGTCCAAATTCCGCCGTTTACTGAGCATCCAAGCAAATACAACAACAATTCCTTCACTGTGGCCTTCATCTTCGCTGATTTTCTTTCCCCAGTAAAAATCCCCCGCACGCCACATTCCTCTGCCCTCGCGGCACAAATCTGGTACTCCTCGGCTTTGAACCCCCACCCTACCCGCCGGATCAGTAATTGCAATTCCTTGTGGAAAACTACAAAATCAACCTTCTAATCGTGAGCAATCCATACTGATCGCTTGGATAAGGTCCTCCTTTGACACACGTAATTCAAACTTCATTTTCTTGTCTAAATCCTACGCCATAAATATGCCCCCTACGCTTTCAAAACCCCTGAAAATTTACGCTACTCCTGTGATCCAGACAGTCTGAAAGCGACGATCAAATTGATCCCTCTCAGCTTCGATTTTTTTTGGTATTTTTCGGACACCCTTGCTTAGCTGACAGTTGGCATTGTTAAACAAGAAAAATATGCATATTTTGAGCAACCTTTATCCACCATTTTATTTTATTTTTCAAAAAACGTTTATCCAGGCATTCTTGGTGCATATTTATGGTATTTATTTTTTCGTATATAATTGAAATTATTGTTCAATGAAAAAAAAGCTTTAATATATATAGATTTAATATATATAGATTTTTGTATGTGGATATATAAATAAAACATATGCAAACAAAAAAAATTGACCAAAGCATTTTAGATCATAATGGTAATGGCTTATATTGTGAAAAGTACAATAGTTTCAATAACAATAACAATGTCTATTATTTGTCTCTTTCAAAGTGCATTTAGCTTAATTAACTATTTAATGAAATGAAAATGAAATGAAAGTTATAATTTATTTGTATTTAATGAGATGGTATCTATTGTCTACCACTTTGTATGTATGTATGATCTCATTTATTGTTTGATGAAATAAAGGTTGTGAAGATATCTTGGTATGTGTATGTGATCTTGTTCAATGAATTTGAAGTTTAATGATATCCACCAACGATTTCTTTGAATGTACATTTGATTTTATTTATTCTTTAATTAAATTAAAGCTATAATGACATATACCAAACAAGAAAGATTATAAGGCCAAATAGTTAAGTTGCTCAACAATAAATGAAACTAATACCCAACAACTCCTGACTCATATCTTTATTTGTCTTGTACTTTGTGGGTCTTCGACTATGAGTTTTAAACAACATCTGCCTAGCACTCTAGGTGCATATTTGACCTTATTTTCTAATCAAGTTTGATGATTCAGTTATCCCTTAAGACAATATAGGTTGAAGTGGCCCAATTCATGTTAATGGCTCATGCTACTATTATGGATTTGAAATAACCTAGAGTGTTTACAACACATATACTAATTATTAGTTACCATCCTTGATTTGAGGTGACATCTACTAGTAGTATGTGTGCACATTTGATTATGCTTATTAATTAATAAAATGAGATTAAAAGATTAAAAAATGATGGCATCCGTAAGACTATATGAGATTTGACAATTGAGTTGTATGGTAAGAAAAAAAAATGGCATCCAACAACCCTCAACTCCTACTTTTGTGCTAATCATGGATTTTCTACTATTAATTTTCAACAACTAAAATTTTAGTTTGTTATTTGCTTCCTTTCTTAAAAAGTCATTAAAGTTTAGATATGTAGATTATCTTCACATTTGATTTTAATGTCCTCGCATGCCATATACTCCATGATGTAATTTTATTTTGTTTTCACTAATCTTGAGATTTGAAATATGGAAAACCATGCTTTCTCATTCATGTTTGGGTTTTTTTTGTCATTTTCCACATAAGATGGTGTA
Organism: Cupressus sempervirens; assembly: GCA_028749045.1. Taxonomy (NCBI): domain Eukaryota; kingdom Viridiplantae; phylum Streptophyta; class Pinopsida; order Cupressales; family Cupressaceae; genus Cupressus; species Cupressus sempervirens. Next base: position 590,840,314 of record CM053790.1, read on the forward strand.
TGCTAATTATTAGCTTGGACTATAGTCTTTTAGCTTTTGATTATATTTTTGCACCTATATAGTACTTTTTGTACTTTATATGTGATATTGAATTGCTTGACAAGTTCTCTTTTTTGTCTTTAGTGTTTAAGAAATGTAAACTCGTAACTCGTATTTTTGGCCATGAAAGAATGGCAAAACAAAATTAAATATAGAGTTTAACTAAGAAAAATTACTCATAAGCCTATTTCTATTATGTTGACATGGATTTCTATCCATTACTATATCGATTATATTTAAATTTAAACTAGAATCTTTCCCTATAATGAAGAAAAGTGAATTGTAGTTCCATTGTTTTAACTAGAGTGCCCATGTCTTTTACCAACACTTCGAACTGTATACCCAAAATGCATGGATTTAACCACCCTTTTGAATATTGACTAGCAATGAACATCTTGATCTAACAAAACCACCCGTAACATACATCAAGTTCCTTAGAAAAAGGTGATTTTTCACAAAAATTATGACAAAATATATGTTCACGAATTTTGGGGTCGATGGAAACTTCAAAAAAATGGCTAAGTCTGGAAAATTTGGTAACCTATAATTTTAGGTTGTGGTTCTCTAAAAAACTCACCATTGAAAATTTGGCTAAGTGTGAAGATTTCTTGAACCTAAAAATGGTTTTGTCAAAATTCTTGAACTTCTCAAACTTGAAAGTTTAGTACTCTTGTACGATGTCAGGTTTCCCTTATGAAACCTTTCCATTATTTCTTGAGCTTCATTTAAGTTACGAAACTCCATAGAGTTTAGCTTCTTTTTTTGCTTCTTTCTAATCTTTATAAGGTTTACATCGAAGTCCTTTATTTCCTTTCTACCATCCAAGATTTGTGTCATATTCTCCTTGAATTTGAACATGTGCACATCATCCTTCATGTTCACTATGGTGACTATTCCCTTAAACTATTTTATAGTAAACTTTGTGGAATAGAGCCAAGTCCTATCTTCATCCTAGTACACTTGCAAGTTGATGTTATCAAAGAATTTCTCTATTTCTGCAACTCATAACTGTGATAATTCAAAAATGGTTTAGTAAATTATAAGCCCCCTTTCTAGCATTTTTAATCTCTATGCTAGACTACATCTTACGCTTAATCAATTCTACATATTTATTTAACCATTACCCTTTATCAAATCATCACTTAATCATTTATTCAATTTTATCCTATGGTTTGACCACCTTATTCTAAGTCTTTATTTAATTAGAAGAAGTTTCTCCTTTTTAATTAAATAAATACCCTTTATCATGTGTGTGCACATGATAAATGACTTTTCTAATTTAAAAATAAAAGAAAATGGCATTTTTGTCTACACATTGAATGTACACTTTCCAAGGCAATGAAATCTCTTTTGTCTCTTATTCTCCTCCACAAAACTTTTGTCTCTTAACCACATCCATTGATTTTGCCTCTTTAGAATATTGTGCACCAAATTCAACATGAGAATATTTCTCCATCGCAAATTTTGCATCTTAATCTCTAACCATGCATTGTTCTTTAAATGGGAGCTTTTTCCTCACTCTCTCATATCTTTGGAGTTCATGCTATTTTTTTATGCAGGTTTCTTTCTAGCACTATTTGAGCACTTGAGCACTCCTGTTTTATTCTCATTTAGTTCATACTTTCATGTTAGTTTAATTTCATTGTAGCTTAAATCTTGCATGGTAGCTTAGTTTTATTTTTTGCATATGCTTACATCACCTATTCTAAATAGGAGGAAAGTAATCATCCTCATCTTGTTGGCTTAGATTTCTTTCTTGCACTTGCATTTCATCCTAGATTAACTTGCACTCTCATTTGGTTTTATTTACATTTGCATACTCACTTGATTCTTGGATATGAGTATCCTTACTCTTATCTTTAAATATTCCATTCTATGGTGCACCTTTCAAGATTCTCCTTTTGAGGTTCATTTGAGAGCCACATTCATACTACTATTGCTTATTTTCCCTTGCACGTCATAGATAGGAGTCTCCAAGTCACCATTCAAGGTTCTTAATCAGTTGGATCCATTGGATAGAATGTCGTAGAGAAGTGTGCCACATTTTTGGCATACATGTTTTCCCCCATCGTGGAGATTAGCCATGAATTTTGCATATTCACTTTGGTTTCTAAGGCTAACCCTTGTGTAGATTGACTTGAAGGCAAAAATCGTAGGGTTTTGGAAGATTCGATCACATCTTCCAAACAACTCAGTATTTTCCTCTAAACGCTTTTTTTGCAAGTTAGAAATGGATCAAAGATGACTCGGTCCAATAATCATATTTTTGGATCATTTTTCTATGAGTTAAAAATGTTTCTTGATTTTTCATGAAAAAAATTTCTAGTTGCAAGTTAGCAAACGTTTTGGAGAAATTTATAGTTTTGGAAAGGCCTAAGAATTCTATAGGGGGTTACTTCTTTGTGTTTTTTATTTAGATGAAATAAAATGGCTCAATGAGTTAATTTATGAAAACTGGGATGTTTTGGAAAAATGGCTCCCTATGGCACAAATTAAGATATATTTCTAAAATTCTTTCATTTTAGAAAACTCTTTGGTTTTTAGAAGGTGTCTCTTCTTTACATTTCTACTTTTGAGGCCTAAACAATAGCATACAAATCCATTCTTGTTGACTAGGTCAAAAGCAAAAAATGAAAAAAGAGAATTTTGTGATTAGCTTGCACTTTATTTACACAAAGTTCAATGCATGATATGAGTTGTCTTGTTTGTATGGAATCAACTATTTCAATGCATTATGCATTTCATATAAGTCATCATATTTCTTCATGATTTCATGCACTTGATTGAAGATTGTGAAGGCAACTTGGAGGTCGAAGGAGCAAAGAAATGGAATAGTATGGAAAGCATGAAATCAAGGTGCATATGCTACAAACCTTTATATTTTCATTGTAAATATTGATCATTGTCTTCATCTTCCTCATCAAATCATTTCTTTCTTTTGTCAACTTGTTTGGTGTATCCTCCCAACATTGAAAAAAGGGTTTAAAATTAATCATTCACACTTGGATTTGGGCTTAAAATGAACCCCTTTGTGTTTTAATCCCCAAGATTTTTATTTTTTATTTTTTTTCTTACATCCTTACTAAGGAGTTTGAGGGGAACATAAATAAGGGATCTTGCTTTTTTATTTTTAGTGGGCCTGCTTAGAGAATTTAACACTCTAGGGGATGACCTCAACTTTTGTGTGTCAGTGGAGTATAAAAAATGGGGCTTGAATCTAAAGACAAACCTCTTGGAAGTAGCAATATTTCCAATGGACTAGCTAAACCCCAAAGAACTTTATACCTTTGGGAAGTGAAGGTGGAGATTGGGTTACCATTTCCTCCTAGATGTATGGCAGTATTCTCTTTTATCTACAGATTTGTGCCTCATGTACCTTGTGTATATCAAGGACATCCCCTAATTGAGCTTATACATCCTAGTAGAAACTTGAATAGGTTGTTGGTGTGTTTTATGTACTTGAATGTTTAAAACCCTACTCACTTGGGATGAAAAGAGGACAGGTCCATCAAATTGACCCTTAGGAATTTTACCCTCTTTCATGATTTTATTGTGTAATTTTATTTTTTATTTTTAAAATAAAATAATAAAACACAAAAGAAAAATGGTGTCCAAAATTATTAACCATCACAACAGCAAGTTAAATGAGTCTTTGGGATCAAACTTTCCAAATTGGGCTTAAACATTGTCAACATAGCTTTTTCACTATCATTCTTAGATCTTTTCGTCCTTTGGTTTTGTCTCAACATGTTAGGATTATCTTTTTCTAAAAAGTTAACTTGAGCTACTTGACTACAACATTGGTTAGTGAATTGTTGACATGTTCATCTTTATTTATTATCTGTTTTATTGATCTTTTATCTTATCTTTGCTTGTTCACAATTGTCATACTGATGCAATACAAGGCAGGAGAATCCCTAAAGGAGATGTCCTAGCCCTCGACATACAACCACAAACCAACAATAAAGCAAGATCTGATACCAAATCACAACTCTTTATTCATAGATAACTTATTACATGCAATATGCTTGGTTGTAAGGCCTTTCGGATTAGGGCCAAATACAACAACAATTACAATGATAGTTTGCAAGATTCCTCAAGATCCAACTCCACACACCAATCCCAACTAGTCTAGATCCACAATTGGATAAGAACACCAAGAAGAATCTATACTTGTACCCTCAGGTCCACCAAGCTATTATATGGTTCTCAAGCCTCAGCTACTAGGCCGTCAATTTTCACATCCTCTTCTCCAAGCTGAATGACTATAATATTGCCTAAAGACTCCACAACAACCCCTACTTATACCAAACTAAGCCACAAGTTGGCCTGATTCATTACAAATTAAATTAAATCCCTTACATTAAATATATGTTGAGCCATAAGTCGGCTAGTAACACAAATTAAATACACAAAATTGGCTCACAAACAACTTGGCACCAATAGGAACCAAGACCAACTTAAGTGTTAGAAAGACCAAGCCATCAACAAACTCCCAAGCATTGTCGAGCTCCCAATGCATGTCAAGCTCCCAATACATGTCAAGTACATATAAAGTGTTGAGCAACAAACATATGTCAAGCACGTAGAGAGTACCGAGCAACCAACACATGTCGAGCACACAAAGAGTATCAAGCAACCAGCTGCTTAGCCACAACTACACCCTTCAGTGATGAAGCACCATTGTTTGGTGATCAAGTCCACAACACTTAGCCAAAATACATCCAACATGTACCCCAAGATGCTCGTGCATCATAATTATCCATCTTTACTTATTATCTTTTTTATTGATCTTTTATCTCATCTATGCTTGTTCACAAGTGTCATACACAGGGTATTTACCCACAGCTTGGGTATCTTGTGACAAGTTTTCTTTTCTTTTACAATATCACTTTGGACAAGTGTACTCTTTACTCACCTTTTTTGGAAATTAAGGATGCTCTAGTTTTCCTATCAACTTCTTCTATTCTCCTTCATGCTTGAGTTTTCATCCAAAACTATGGGATTTAAATCTTTTACTACCAAACCTCAACCAAGTCAAGATGATCATGAGTTACTCTATGTTGCTAATGAGTTTTAAGACTTGTACGCTAAATACAAAGAACTAGTAGAGACATATGATCTTTCTTAAATTAGTCTCACTAAGAACATCATGGTTATGCAGTCTAACCTTGTAAAACAAATGAGAGAGAGAGAGAGAGAGAGAGAGAGAGAGAGAGAGAGAGAGAGAGAGAGAGAGAGAGAGAGAGAGAGAGAGAGAGAGAGAGAGAGAGAGAGAGAGAGAGAGAGAGAGATCGTCACATTAGTTTTTCTCAAGTCCTTTATATGCACAAAAGTCATCTTCTTCAAGATCACATTCATCCTCTTCTTCTAGGTCTACCCTCTCTAAACTTAAGTGTAACTTTACACCTTTAAGAGACTCGTATGATGTGGTTCTCAAGACCTTAGTTACAAACAAGATTGTCACTTTACCAAACAACTATAGACCTTATGAACCCATGGTAAAACCTAAGTGGTAGAAAAATTATCACTATTGTGGCTACCTTAGAAACAAGGGTCATAAAACTAAAAATTGCATAAAATTAAAACATAAAGTCCAAGGCCTTATTGACGATGGGATAGTTGATATTGTAACCTCTAAAGGCTTATGTGATGAAGATGATACTCTGAGAAACCACATATTGTTGAACCTATGTCTAGTGATGGTAACCTTGTATCCTCTAGTTTTCCAACACTCACAAATCTCCTAAAAAATAAAATTTGTCCAACATTGCTCCATCAAACAAATAACCTAATCCTTTTCATACTAACTATGCATACCCTGAAGAGCTACCTCTAAAAGAAACCCAAAGTAATCTACATTTGGCTGCAAACCTTTTCAATGATTATAAAACCAAATATCTCAAACCTTCATGTGTTGCCATGCCTACTCCAAGTAGTCCTTCATTATCTCTTCAAGAGCCTACCATGAAAACCCAAAATTCTCCCTTGTCCTAATAACTAGCTCCATGTCAAGAGGAATATAAAAATCTAAAGAAAATAATATAAAAAGAGATCAAAATCAATATCCCCACATACCCTTTCATCTCCCCAATATGTTATCCCTCCATCTCAAGAATAACATATATTTCCATGTCATATGTATTCTCCATCTCCCAAGATAGATAAAGATACCACTTCCACCACTTCTATTGAGCTTATTGAAGATAAAGAGAAAACTTCTCTTCCCATGCTATCTAAATATCATTGTCAAGATCAAAGTATCCCCTTGTCTTCTTGTGGTACTTCTCTATATACACCTCATAAATCCTCCATTCTTCATAAGCCTTTGCAATGAATAAATACCCTCGAGCTTCAAGTGCTCATATCAAATATATTGCTCATATTAAAGCTATTTATGATCCTATTGGTATAAATATGTGTTGTAAATGTGAGAGCCTTAGCCATGTCTCTCACTCTAAAGATGTTGATATTCATGTCTATTATTCATTTTTGTCCTATGAATCTATCCTTGGTCCTTACCCATCAAAGTTAAATCCTTCAAACCTTTCATCCATCTTTAGACCTTATATTCCTCCATCTCCCATACCTTTCACTCCTATCTCATTATCCACTTCTCTCATCATACCTCAAGACCAACAAAGACACTCATCCCTGACAAATTTTTATCCACCCATCCATCCAAACCCACCATATCAACCTTTTTCATCCACAAATCTCAAGTCTCTTGGAAGCAATTTGGATGTCCAACACAAGAATAAATACAAGAATCCATTGAAAAATGAAGATTACCATGTCCTATAAAATAGACATGTGAATACAAAGAAAGAAAAAATATTAAAGAGACCACAAAGGTCCACTAACCAAAGAGGAAAATCAAAGAAAATATGGGTTCCTAAATCTATCATTGAAGAAATGTGTTCTAAAGAATCCAAAGGAAAATTCAAAAGATATATGGATTCTCAAGTCCTTTTTGAGAGACTTGGACCTTGAAAACAAATCAAAGTTGACATGCAACCTTCCAAAGACTTCCGCTCCCTTTTCTTCCAAAAATATTCCTCAAATACTTCCAAAGCCTTCAACTCCATCTTCTTCCAAAAGTGTCTCATTATTTCAAATATCAAAACCTCAAGTTATTTCATTCATGATTCCTCCATCATTCCATGATGCAAGGGAGGATGATAACTAGGGCAAATGGCTCACCCAATTACCATGCAACCTCATTGAGTTTAACACAATGAAATAAAATAACCAAGAGACAACACTAGAAGGAAAGAACTACAATAGATCTTCATTTGATTCAATAATTGCTTCATACATGCCAAGTTGTAAGGCCTTCCCTGTTGTAGCCAAATACAAAGATTCAACTACAAAATAATTTCCTCATTTATCTTACATGATTTACAGTCCTTTACACTCCAATGTTAGGATTAATGAGACAGAAATAATAATTACATGCAAATATAACCAATATTAGAAAATAATAAATCACACATAAGAGAACACAAGACAGAAAGAGTTAATGTGGTTCATAATCCATGGGCTATGTCCACCAAAAAGTGAGTCCAATATTCTTATTATCTAGTGATTACAACCTGGTTACAATTTTTCATCTCTTATAGCTCAATACCATCGCAAGAAGGTACAATATCATCATACATCATAAAATCCCTAACCCTAAGCCTTTTTTATACAAGTTTTTGCCACTTATAAAATTAGGGCTATAATAAATTGACCAATAGAAAAATATAACTCCCAACACCTTTTACAATATTAAATTCATTTTTTTATTCACTAGCATTACCCCTTGACCTTGCCTTGTGGGTTGCTGACTCCACGTGCCTACAAAGGGCGTTGCCCCTTGACCTTGCTTAGGGCACTGCCCTAGGAACCTGCAAGGGGTGTTTCCCCTTGACCCATAGAGCTTGGGGGTGCCACCCCCAAACTCCCATAGTGAACTATAGGGCGAAATTGTGTAGAATGAAGTGGGAAAAAAATTAACCTCCAAATTTGATTAGATTCCACATCACAACATCAAACTCTTCCCTCTACGCCACATCTACCTACCTAAAGATCTTCTAAACCTAAGACTTGACTTCATATGTATATTTTCCAAAACAACTTGCATAAGATTCTAGATCTACATTAGAGAAAGGAACGACCCAAAATAGGTCCACATGCTTCCCAATGATCGATCTCATATACTAAATCCAGCTCAAGAATTAAATACACAAGTCAGCTCTTAAAGAAGAACCAAATAAACAACTCGATGAACAAAGGGACCAAGAATCAACAAACATACTCAAAAAAGCATCACCAAACACGTTTGGTGAACAAAGCTCAAAGAGCATCTCGGTGAACAAAGGAACCAAGCATCACCAAACAGACTCAAATAAGCATCACTGAACACATTCAATGACTAAATCTCAAAGGAAAACTCAATGAACGAAACAAAGAATGTCTAGACAAACATATACACGAAGCAAAGTCAAGTCAACTTGGTAGAAGAAGATAGAACAACTCCATCTAGTCAGTGGCAACAATAGTTACCGAGCAGGTCCAAAGAAGTAACCAAGTACCTCCATTCCAAATGAGTAGGGTAACCAAATAATCCAAGATGTTCCTACATCAAACACATAGGGTTGAAACAAATGATTCTCTGAATCATGAAAGTATCACAACCTGAGCTAAATCCAACTCAAATTGAGAAATCTATGTAGCATCTTCAATAGGTCTATTTTTCCACTTAACCAAATACTCCATGTAATCCTTTCCTCTTGTACTTCTACCAACTCTCTGGTTCAAAATATATTCAATCTCTTTCATATATTTCTTAGGATAATCACTCGGTACAAAAAATTCTTCATCAGATTCATGAAACTCATACAAATTGATAACATTAAATATAGGCGATTTATCCATGTCATCAGGTAGCTCAACTTCATAAGTATTACCACTATCAAATCTTCTCAAAATCTTACGAGGGCCAAACTTCTTCATCTTCAACTTACTATATGTGCCAATACGAATTCTAACTTTCTTCAAATGAACCATAAATTCATCGCCAACTTTAAAAATCTTATGTCTCCTTAATCTATTTTCACTATCCTTGTGCTTTTGATTGCTTTTTTCCAACTTATGATTCACTTTCTCATGCAAAGGCTTCATAACTTTAGCAAATTCTTCTCCTTTAACACTCCTCTTTTCTTCTCCAAAAATATCCCTCAAATCTGATATAACTCTAGGTTGCATTCATGTAGTAATCTCAAAAGGTGTCTTCCCACTACTCCTATTCACAAAATCATTATATGCAAACCTAGTTTGTGCCAATACTAAATCCCAATTACTCAGTTTATCTCCAACTAAGCATCTTAACAAATTACCCAAACTTTTGTTTAGAACTTGTGTCTACCCATCAGTTTATTGATGGAATGTAGAACTAAAATTCAACTCATTATCCAACTTCTTCCATAAATTCTTCCAGAAATAACCAACAATCTTACTATATCTATCAAGTGTAATGCTCCTCAACAATCCATGCAATTTGAAAATCTTCTTAAAGAAAATATTTGTAATGTGCATAACATTTGATGTCTTCTTACAAGGTATGAAATGTGTCATCTTGGAAAATCTATTCGTAACAACAAATGTAGAATCATTCCCTCTTGCTATCCTTGGTAAGCCAAGAACAAAAGTCATGTTGACATCACTCCAAGGTTTCTCAGGTACTGAAATAGGTGTATACAATCTAGTTTTTTGACTTACTCCTTTTGCAACTTGATAAACTCCACAACTCCTTACAAACTTATGAACATCCTTATACAACTTAGGCCAATAATAATTCTCCTTGAGTAAACTAAATGTCTTATCAATACCAAAATGTCCATCCAAGCCACTGCCATGATTTTTCTTTATCAAATTAGTTCTCATTGATCCCCTTGGTATACATAGTTGAATTCCTTTAAGCAACATATCTTCTTGAGTGAAATAATCTTCATATTTACATGGTTGATCTGGTAAAGTTGGTGTTCTGCACACTCTCCTCTACTTAGAAAAATTAGGGTTAGTTCCATACAAAGATTTCATTTCATCAAAACAAATAACTATAATATGGATCCTAATCAACAAAGATATCCTTCTACTCAATGCATCTACGACTCAATCGGTGACTCCACATTTATGCTTGATCACAAATGTGAAATTTTGCAAATACTCAACCCACTTCATATGCCTCTTTATGTTGACTTCCCAAATATTGTAACACATACAACGCAAACTCCTTCAGTACCATATAATGTCTCCACTTGTTCAAACCTTGAAAAATAGCATAGAACTCTTGATCATATACAAAATACTTGGTTTTAGCATCATCCAACTTCTCACTAAAGAAAGCAATAAGTTTACCTTACTGAATCAACATAGCTCCAATTGCACTACCACTTGCATCACATTCCACTTTCAATACTTTATTGAAATTAGGTAAAGCCAACACAGGTAATTCACCAACCTCATATTTCAAAGTCTCAAAACTCTTATTACCACCATGTGTCCACTTGAATTCCTTTTTATCTCCTCTCATTGTCTCATTCATAGCATTATAAATTGAATTGAAATTTCTGATGAACTTCCTATAGAAACTTGGCAATGATCTCACTTCCCTAACATTATCAGGTGTAGGCCAATCAAGAATTGTTTTTACTTCTCAAGATCCATTTTCAAACCATCAGCAAAAAGCACAAAATCGCACAATCTCCTCTTTCATGAATGAACACCTCTTCAAATTAATCAACAACTTATATTCTTTCAATCTCTCTAATAATTTCCTAATATGCAACAAAGGTTCTTCTCTAGACTTATTGAATATTAAAATATTATCAAGGTATATAATCACAAACTTACCCATGAATTTCTTGAAAACCTCATTCATCAACCTCATAAAAGTACTCGATGCATTAGTCAAACCAAAAGGCATAACCAACCACTCATACAAACCTTATTTTGTCTTGAAAGAAGTTTTCCATTCATCACCTCCTTTGATTATAATCTAATGATAATCACTCTTCAAATAATTCTTGGCAAAATATCATGCTCCACTCAAATAAGCCCTTATATTATCTATCCTTGACATAGGAAATCTATAATTTACTATGATCTTATTGATTGCCCTGGAATCAATATTGTGTGTATAAAATGTGGACACACTTCTCTAAGTCCTTCTATCCAAGGGATCTCATGAATTGAGAGACTTGAATGATGACCAGAGCTCCCTAGTCATGTTAAGCAAAGGGTGTAAAAGGAATGTTGTGGCTGTCAAATAAGCTTAGATATGCAACCCCTTGCAAGGTGCACCATGAAATGTGAGATTCAAGAACAAGAGCAAGAGCAAAAATGTCCAAGAACCAAAGATGATATGCAATGAAAGTATAACTAATATAAGAGAATGAGAAATGCAAAGTTAAACTAGCAATAATGAAGTGTCACAATCCCCTATTTAAGATAGATGTACTATTATAATGCATGAGAAAAGAAGCTACAATGCAAAAATATGCTACTATGATACTATGATATTGGTGCAAGAACACTTCCAATACCTACCATTGCAAACACATCAGGATGATCAAACACAAAGAGTTAGGATAGTATTTGGATCTAGAATCCAATGCTACAAATAATGTCCAAATTGTAAGGCAAGGAGACATTAAGTGCGTTATAAACCTAATTATCTACCTTAGTCATTTAATGGGAAATTTCTAGGTAGAATAAGGATAAGATAGTCTAGAAGGTTAAATAATAATTATTTATTGATTAAAACCTTCTTAGAATCCTAGGTAGGGTCTAGGATTAAAGTTTAGTAAAGATTGGAGACATTTGACAACTTTTGTGAAAAGTTGCCAATGTTGCATAATGCAACTTTTGTGCAAAAATTAAACTTTTGAATCCCAATGTTCACAACCACCTTTATCATTTGGAACTATTTGGGAATGGCATAAACAAGGTTGAGTAACATTTCTCAACACGAAAGAGAAGAATCTATTGTAATCATTATTTGAAATCAATAAAATTCTATTGTTTTCCTATTAAAACTCCTTGAGAAACTACTTGTATAAAATTGTCTGGATTCACATGAAACTATGAATAACCTTTCTCAACATAGAAGAGAAGAATCTATTGTAATCATTGTTTCAAATCAATAAAATTATGTTCTTTTCCTAATAAAACTCCATGAGAAACTACTTGTATGAAATTGCACAGATTCACATGCAATTATGAAGGATTGGAAAAGTTGAAGAATTTTCTTATGAAGGATTTGTAAGTGGTTTGAGGTTTTGAAGTCATAGTGGTTAAGAGGAATCGATATTTTTTTACTTGCTGGTCATACAGAGGCCCTAATTAGGGTTTCGAGAGAGAAATTCTCTTTCCTAGAGATTCCACCATGGAAAAAAGATAAGAATCGGTTGAAAGAAGGGGGAGAAGATGTAAACTAAGATTATTTGGGTCTCAGAATAGGAAGCAAGAGATGTTGGGAGAAAACACTAAACCCTCTGGATAGGCATCTAAATGTAACTATCCAGGTTTTGGTTTTTGAGGCACAACTTGGCCCAGATGTGGAATAGAACCATAGGAACTTGGAATTAGATGTTTTGACATGTAACTAAAGTATTACAATAGGATTGGTTGGAATATGTTTCTAATTTCTTGTACTTACTTTGGAAAAGAGACCTAATTAGCCTTATTAGGCCTAGGAGAGTTTTGCAAACAACTTGAGTTGGGAGATTGGTCAAGAGTCTAAACTTGGCAGGGGTTGTTGATTTAATGATTAGAGTGTTTGAAGGTGTTTAAGACTTTATATGGTGGAATTCCAAGAAGGTTTCCTTCAAAAATCCTTAGTTTCTCCTTGTAGCCCTATTTAGAGTTTTAGGTGAGTAAGTTGACTTTAGAAGTACATATTGGGGAGACTTATGTATGAAAACATTTGGAAACTACATCTAAGGTTGGAAGAAACCCTATTTCATCCCTAAAATCTTTGGCTTAAAGTTTGTGTCTTGTTAGGCCTCAAGGAGGTGACTTAGACTTTAAATTTGATCTAGTCTAAGGAGAGTGGGTATTGGGAATCACATAGTGGAGTCTTGTATTATATGGTTGTGAAACATTTGTGCACCTATAAGGGACACACCTTGGGTATATAGAAGGGGAATTTTCTCTAAGTGGTATCAAAGCAACTTAGTAGATCTTTGGAGAAAGACAAGTTGCAACCATGTCAGATGGGGGAGAACAAAATGAAAATGAATTTCCTAACAAACTAACAAATGTTGAACTACTGAGGGTGGTGAAAGAGCATGATGCTGAGAGGAAGAAAATGAAGAGAGAGATGGAAAAATTAAAGGAATAAGTCAAGAAAGGATTTAGTGGTAACTCTAAGAATTAGAAGGAGGGGAGTGATGAAGAAACCCCTTGGCAGGAGGAAGAAGAAGAGATCCCTATAGAACAGAGGTTGTTCCTTAAGACTTTGAAATCCATGGAGAGAGGGACCATGAATAGTAAACTTGATCTTCCTATCTATAGTGGGAAGATGGATCTAGAAGAAGTGATGGATTGAATTGATGCACTCACTAGTTTCTTTGACTGTAAGGAAATAACAGAGCACCAAAAGGATAAAATAGAAAAATCCAAGTTGAAGGGGTCTACCTTAATTTGGTGGAGCTTCACTCAAGTAGAAAGGGTGAAGATGGACAAAAACCATATCAACACATGGAAGAAGATGGTGACCTTGATAAAGGAAGCCTATGTGCCTGAGGACTATGAGATTCTACTTCACAAAAAGAGGTAGAGTCTGAGACAAAAGGAGATGGATGTCTCTAGTTACATTGAAGAGCTTTGCAAACTCACTATGAAGTTCAAATTGGTGGAACCAGAATGTGTCAGACTTGCTAGGTACATGCAAGGGTTGAGGATAAATATCCAAGATGAAATGAGTTTGTGTTCTCCTAACATAGTCCAAAAATGCTTTCAAATTGCATTAAAGGTGGAGGAAAATTTTGAGAGGAAACAAGATCAAGGAGGGAGAGGAAGAAACCTGAGATATTTTGGCAACATAGGAAGAGGAACAAGTGGTGGCAGAGGAAAAAGTCCTAGAGACTATGGGGAGACCAGTCAGGTTAATTCCTTTAGTGAGAACAATGCTAGAGGATTTAGTAGGGGAAGAAGAGGAGACTCAAGGGAAATTTTTGGAGGAAGATCAACAAGACCTCTAAGATGTTACAAATGTAACCAACCAGGGCACTTGTCATCTAAGTGTCCTAAAAAAGGCAAGGAATCAAACTAATAGGAGAGAAAACCTAGTCAAGAAAGAAGATAGTCAAGAAGAGGAAAACCAAGGATCTTATGTAGCACCTAATAAGGGAGAAGCCCTTATGATGAGAAGGATACTTTTGAATGCACCAAGCACCCATGAACCACCTCAGAGGACAAATTTGTTCAAAACCACAAGCAAGTGTGAGGGCAAAGTTTGTAGGATGCTTATTGATGGTGGATCTACTAATAATTTAGTATCTAAGGAGGTAGTAAAGAAGTTAAAATTGAGGAGGGTACCACATCCAAACCATTATAAGGTGTATTGGCTAACAAAGAAGCAACAAAGGAGTTGGCTTGGGTAGAATTATAGATTGGAAAGTACAAGGACAAGGTTCTCTATGATATTGTACCAATGGATGCTTGTCATTTTCTATTAGGGAGACCATGGCAATATGTTGTGGAGGCACACCATGATAGAAAGTTGAACACATACACCATCAACCATAGAGGTGAAAAGGTAAATCTCTTGCCCTTGCCAATTTCTACAGAAAAGCAGAAGGATCCAAAAAAAATATTTTTAGATGGAAAAGAATTTCTAAAAGTTGTGAAACAGGAAAAGGCTCCATCCTATGCTCTAGTAATTTTGCCTAGGAATGACAGACCTAAGAAGGTTGTGAAGGAAGTGAGGCCCTTAAGACATGTGGGTCCTAAGGAGGTTGCAGACCTATTGGATCAGTATAAGGACATTGTCACCAAAGAGTTGCCAAGTGAGTTGTCCCCAATCAGAGATATAAGTCATAACATAGATTTGATCCCAGGAGCAAAATTGCCTAATAAAGAAGCATATAAGTTAATCCCAAAGCAAAATCAGGAGATGACAAGATAGATACAAGAACTCTTAGATAAAGGATTGATCTCAAAAATCCTCAATCATTGTGCATTACCTACCCTATTGGCACCCAAGAAAGAAGTAACGTGGAGATTGTGCATTGATTCTAGAGCAATAAATAGAATCACTATTAGGTATAGATTCCCTATGCCCAAAATAGAAGGCCTATTGGACCAACTAGGGGGAGCAAGGTATTATTCCAAGATAGACCTAAAAATTGGTTATTGCCAAACAAGGATTAGGGATGCTGATGAATGGAAGACTACCTTTAAAACCAATGAAGGCTTGTATGAATGGAGAGTGATGCCTTTTGGCCTATCTAATGCTCTAAGCACATTCATGAGATTAATGAATGAGGTGCTAAAGCCATTCCTTGGAAAGTTTGTCATAGTATACCTTGATGACATCCTTATTTTCAGTAGGAGCAAGGAGGAACATATAGAACATCTTAACTTGGTGTTGAAGAGATTGCATAAAGAAAACCTTTTTATAAACTTAGACAAGTGGATTTTTATGCAGGGAGAACTTGTTTATTTGAGATTTGTGTCTCTGAAGGTAACATAAAAATGGATCATCAAGTGGGCCTTCCCCTAGGACCATGACCGACGTTAGAAGCTTTCATGGGCTTGCTTCTTTCTATAAAAGGTTCATCAGAGGTTTAGTTAGTTGTGTGCTCCTATTCTTGAGACAATCAAGGGTGAGAAAAAGTGAAAGTTTGTGTGGAACAAGGATGCAAAGGAGGCCTTCCAAATGCTAAAGAAGAAGGTAATGAAAAAACCTATCCTAGTGTTCCCTGATTTTCATATCTTTACTATTGAATGTGATGCTTCTAAATTGGCTATAGGGGTTGTCTTGAGTCAAGAAGGGAGGCCAATAGCCTTTCTTAGTGAGAAACTAAATGAAGCCAAGAGGAAATACTCCTCTTATGAGTTGTAACTAAGTGCCTTAGTCCAATCATTGAAGAAATGGAGGCACTACCTCCTTCCAAAAGAATTTGTTGTTTTCACAGATAACCAAGCCTTAAGTTTCTTGAATAGCCAAGAGAAACTAAGCCACAAACACATGAAATGGGTAGAATCCATTCAAGCCTACATATTTTCAACAAAACACAAGAAGGGACTTGCCAATAAGACGGTAGATGCACTAAGCAGGAGGAATTTAGTTGTGCAAGAAATCCAACTCCAAAGTGTAGGGATCAATGCCTTGAAAGGCATGTATAAATATGATAATGACTTTAAAGACATCTATAAAGTGTGCTCTAACTTATCTAAGGCTTATCACACTGAATATGTTGACTACTTGATTCAAAATGGGCTACTATTCAAGGGGCATCAACTTTGTATTCCACAATGTTCAATGAGGGAGAACATCATTAGAGAAAAGCATGTAGGCAACATGGAGGGACATTTTGGATTGGACAAGACTTTGGAATAGGTGAGAAGGTTCTACTATTGGCCAAAACTTCAAACTAAAGTGAGGAAGATTGTGGAAAAATGTACAATTTGTCAAAGGGCCAAGGGTACATCCACTAATGCAGGACTATACCAACCTTTGCATATTCCTACAAGGCCTTTGGAGAGTTGCAGAATGGACTTTGTAATGAGATTACCTAAATCACAGAAGGGAAATGATAGCATATATGTTGTAGTGGACAGATTTAGTAAAATGGCCCACTTCATCCCTTGTAAAAGCACCAATGATGCATTAGCAATTGCAATTTTGTTCTTCAAGGAGATTGTCAGAATTCATGGTTTACCTTTAACCATAATATTAGACAGAGATGTAAAGTTTATTGGTCATTTTTGGAGGACCTTGTGGAAAAAATTGGGAACTAATCTTTTTTTTAGCTCTGCCTATCATCCACAAATAGATTTGCAGACAAAAGTGGTTAACAAGTCTCTTGGAAACCTACTTAGATTCTTGACAAAGCAATATGGAGACAAGTGGGAGTTAGTCCTAACACAAGTAGAGTTTTCATTTAATGACTCTGTCAATAGAAGCACATGGAAGATCCCTTTTTGAATAATGTATGGGAAGAATCCAAGAGGTATCCTAGAACTCGGGGAACTACCTTCCAACGCTTCAGTCAATTCTCATGGAGAGGAGTTTGTAGAAAGCATTAAGGAGATTCATGACTCGGTAAGGTTGGTACTTGAGAAGAGTGCAAAGAAGTATAAGAAGGCTAAGGACAAACATAGAAGAGATGTTCAATTGTAGGTTGGAGACTTGGTCTAGGCATACTTGAAGAAGGAGAGGTTACCAAAGGGCAAGCTAACTAAACTACTCGTGAAGAAAGTAGGACATTGTCAAATATTGAAGAGGCATGGAATGAAAGCTTATGAGATAAAATTGCCCTCACACCTTGGTATCTCTATCATATTTAATACATCTGATCTCACCCCGTGATGTGAGTGCGGGTTCAGAAGTGCAACTTGAAGAATTGGAAGAAGATGTTACAGGAATACCAACCCATGAACCAAGAAAAATTGACACAATCTTAGACACCAAGGTCATCAAACAAACCAGGAAAAATGCATATAAGAAGTAATTGGTTCAATGACAAGGAAGTCCTAAGGAGGATTTTGTATGGATGGATGAACAAGAGATCCAAAAGCATAGCCTAAGTTTGCAAGAGCTTATCTCAAGAGGACTTGAGATCAATGTGCCCCAGGAGTATTGTGTAGGAGCACTTCCAATACCTACCATTGCAAGCACATCAGGCATCAAGAGGATCAAACACAAAGGGTTAAGATAGGATTTGGATCTAGAATCAAATGCTATAAATAATGTACAAATTGTAAGGCAATGAGACATTAGGTGTGTTATAAACCTAATTGTCTATCTTAGTCATTTAATGGGCAATTTCTAGGTAGAATGAGGATAAGATAGTATAAAAGGTTAAATAATGATTATTTATTAATTCAAAACCTTTTTAGAATCCTAGGTAAGGTCTAGAATTAAAGTTTAGTAAAGTTTGGAGAAATTTGATTATTTTTGTAAAAAGTTGTCAATGTTGCATAATTCAACTTTTGTGCAAAATGCAACTTTTGAATCCCAACATTCAAAACCACCTTATCAATTGGAAATATTTTGGAATGATGTAAATAAGGTTGATAAACCTTTCTCAACATAAAAGAGAAGAATCTGTGATGTGAATATCAGGATTTAACTGTGTGATTTTGAGTCAAACTCGATGACCCATGTTTCATGAGTAGTGATTCAACATGAATCCATCTCTCATGAGAATAAATGGAAGACTTATCACTCATTGGATCTAGGTGATGCTCACAGGGGTGAAGCACCAGGACTTCCCGGGAGGTCACCCATCCCAGTACTACTCCAGCCTGAGCGCGCTTAACTGCGGAGTTTCCTCCACAGTTAAACCCAAAG
Organism: Cupressus sempervirens; assembly: GCA_028749045.1. NCBI lineage: Eukaryota > Viridiplantae > Streptophyta > Pinopsida > Cupressales > Cupressaceae > Cupressus > Cupressus sempervirens. The sequence goes on from CM053790.1 coordinate 590,858,924, forward strand.
CTTGCAACCCCATTTGCAAAACCTTCACCAAGTGTTGTGCCTTATGAACCATTCATTAGAAAGCCCCTTAAGCTCATCAATTGATAAGTAGGACATGATTTCCACAGCTAGTCACCCCTGTGAGCATCACCTAGATCCAATGAGTGATAAGTGTTCCATTTATTCTCATGAGAGATGGGTTCATGTTGAATCACTACTCATGAAACATGGGTCATCGAGTTTGACTCAAAATCACACAGTTAAATCCTGATATTCACATCACAATTTGACTAGCTGTGGAAATCATGTCCTACTTATCAAGAGAAGAATCTATTGTAATCATTGTTTCAAATCAATAAAATTATGTTATTTTTCTATTAAAACTGCCTAAGAAACTACTTGTACAGAATTGTACGAATTCACATGAAACTATGAAGGATTGGAAAAGTTGAAGAATGTTCTTATTAATTATTTTCAATTGGTTGGAGGTTTTTAAGTCGTGCTAGTTAAGAGGAATCAATTTTTTTATTACCTGTTGGTCGCAGGGAGGCCCTAACTAGGGTTTTGAGAGAAAATTTCTCTTTCTTGGAGATTCCACCATGGGAAAAAGATAAACCTCAGTGGAAAGAAGGGGGAGATTATGTTAATTAATATTATTTGGGTCTCATATTAGGAAGCATAAGATGTTGGGAGAAAACACTAAACCCTCTAGACATGCATCTAAATGTGATTGTCCAAATTTGGGTTTGTGAGGCACAACTTGGCCCAAGGGTGGAATAAAACCATAAGAACTTGGAATTATATGTTTTGACATGTCCCTAAAGTATTCCAATAGGATTGGTTGGAAGATGTTTTTAATTTCTTGTACTTGCTTTGGAAAAGAGACCTAATTAGCCCTATTAGGCCTAGGAGAGTTTTGCAAACACCTTGAGTTGCGAGATTGGTCAAGAGTCTGAACTTGGTAGGGGTTGTTGATTTAAGGATTTGAGTGTTTAAAGATGTTTAATACTTTTTTTGGTGTAATTAAAAGAAGTTTTCCTTCACAAATCCTTAGTTTCTCCTTATAGCCCTATTTGGAGTTTTAGGTGAGTAAGTTGATTTTTGAAGTACATATTGGGGAGACTTGTGTATGAAAACATTTGGAACTACATCTAAGGTTGGAAGAAGCCCTATTTGATCCCTTAAATATTTGGCTTAAATTATGTGTCTTGTCAGGCCTGTCTTAGACTTTGAATTTGATCTAGTCTAAGGAGAGTAGGTATTGGGAATCACATAGTGGAGTCCTGTATTGTATGGTTGTGAAACATTTGAGCACCTATAAGGGACACACCTTTGGTATATGGAAGGGGACTCTTCTCTAGATATGCAAGATTTGAGATTATGCAACAAGTCTCCAAAAGCTCCAAAAAGTACCTAGGATTCTTGCAACATGACGTTAGTATAAAGCATGCATGTTATGAGATGAGGAGTGAGCTCTCCCTTTTAAATAAAAATGGATGATGGAGATCATGAGGCAAGAGGTTTTTAATCAAGGATGGAGAATGAAAGTTGAGTGATCCATCTGCACAAGCATTCCCACTGATCACAATAGAGAGTTGACTTCTATGACCCATGTGAGACAAAAAAGCTTTTCTTTTATTTTAAAGTGGGAATAATGCTTTATATGTGCACACCTTAGGATAAGTGGGTGGTGGGGCCTTTTATTTAATTAAAGGGGGACAAGTTCATTTTAATTAAATAAGAACTTAGGATATAGTGTTCAAACTCTAGGATAAAATCGAATAAATTATTTTTTGAAGATTTGATAAAAAAGAGTGATTAAAATATTATGCAAAATTGCTAGAAAGGGGGCTAATAGTCTAGGTGACTACATTTTCCCCTCTTTGACTAATGTATGATTGATTTGGGAACACATTACGTCAAAGAATAAAGAATCCAAGCAAGTGACAGAGAGATCTAACTCTAAAGAATGAAGTGCAGAGAGATAGCAGATCTTGAATGCACAGTTTGTTAGTGGCAGTATTGAACACTACGAGAGAGAGAGAGAGAGAGAGAGAGAGAGAGAGAGAGAGAGAGAGAGAGAGAGAGAGAGAGAGAGAGAGAGAGAGAGAGAGAGAGAGAGAGAGAGAGAGAGAGAGAACCTAAGACAAGTACTAATATGTTGAGCAAAGCAAGCAGATAGATTGAGAGCAAATGGAAAGGTCAAGCATATGCTCCTATAAAGGGTGCAACAATGATAGAATATTCCTTCCCCCTCGGGATCAAAATCAAAATGGGAGAGAGGAGATAAAAAATGAGATAAATATGATCAAATCAAGATAAAGTAAGTCCATGATGAGAGATAAGCAATTAAGACCAAAGAGTGACCACTAAATAATGAATATATGCCCTAGTTTGACTAAGTTTGACCAAGAAAGGTAAAACTCAAGAATTAGGTCAAAGCAAGAAGGAAGATAAAATGAAATGAAATGAATAGTGGAAGAGAGTATAAATGATGAAGACAAGAAGGAATGGTGATTTCCCCAACAAGATTCAAAGATTAAGCCTCAAAAGTTCATCCAACTACATAAAAGAAGAAATAATTTTAAAACACGATTTTGACCATCAAGATGAAGTTAGATTTTGATTTCAATCCTGAAAATGGATATAGGACATCAAAATTAGCTAGGGGTGCAATTTTTCATAGAATCCAAGGCTTTAAAAAATTAGGTCAAAATGTTATATAAAGGATCCAAGCAGGTAGATAGATGTGATGAAAGGATAGCAAAGAGGCAAGTGAAAGATAATGGAAGATGACAAGATATGATCAAGAAGAAGTAAGAGAAGATGAATGCAGTTAGTTGTAACATTCATAAAAGATAGAGAGAGAGCTATCTCAACATGCAAAATGTAAAAGCTAAACTAGAATGATCTCTAGAATGCAAGCTAATATGAAAAGGTACATTTGTGTAAGCTCTAGTTTTCATCATCGAGCCTTATTAGGGACATCGAAAGATCATACAATCATCGCTAGTATATACTACGAGGATATGAATATGCTCTATATCAGATAGGTATGTGGGAACCCAACCTATGCATCAAAGACATATAGGTCAACATGACTAGTGCAATTAGATTCCCTAAGTTTAATACAACAAGATTATACTTGTATCAAGGTATAACTACCAGGATAATCCTTGAGTGTGGTCTTGCAAAGGATGATACGTTGTAGATTCAAAATGTCAAGTAGGATAAGCATGAATGCTCATGACACCTAAGATCAACAAAGTATGCCCACAAATAGAAAATAACAGAAAACATGCCCCATGCCCGTAGTCCTCTAGTTCATGACATCCTCGAGAGACTATTAGGGAAGAGACACTCAGAAAAGAAATCATCATAGACAACACACAAAGAGAAATAAAGTCAATAAGTCTCAATCAGTTTAATGTTCAAGTGCATGTGTGTAAGTCACATTACTATCTTCTTAGAACTCAAGTTTGCTAGCAAGAAATATTGCAACATCCTAGACTATAGCTAAAGTGTCTGATAAATGTTAAAGAACACTCGATGTCAAGGGGAAGTGTTAAGAAACAATGTTTGAGAGTTGGGAAAGAAACACCTATGCATAAAGAGACCCTTATAAGCTAAGCAATATGTGCCCCCTAAACCTAGACATGAGTTAATTCCAAGATAGGTAAGGCAATGCAAAGTCAAGTGAATAGGTTCAAAGAACAATGTGAAATGTTGACAGACATAGGTGCAAGGGTCTCGAGTAGTGCTTGTTTCCAGGTTTTCACCACTTAGTAGGATTGACTAGATCTTTAAGCAAGATCAAATCATTTTGTCTTAATGCCAAACAAGGGGAAGGGTATGATGGAGTAGAAAGCTGGTGGATAAGCATAAATGGATGAAGCAAGATGAATGTGACAAGTGAAAGTGATCCTCAAGGACTGACTCCTCAAGAGTACCCAGGCTAGGGAAAGATAGTCACATGAAGCATATTTGGGATAAGAAATGAAAGTCAATAAGAAATACATCATATAGGATAAGAAGTGGAGTCTAATAAGCGAGATAGCATATGGGATAAGTGGTGGAAGCCAATAAAAGAGATATCATATAAGATAAGTAGTGGAAGCCAATAAGTAAGATAATATATAGGATAATGACATGATGCAATGAAAGAATATAGCTCAACAGAGTGGACATGTCAAGAACCCTATGAGAACCATGTCTTTTTTTGTGTAATCAAGACCAAGGGGTCAACTGGATAAGAGAGCGATGGGATAGAGCAATAAGAAAAAAGCTCAAGATGGAGAGTACGAGTGGATAGTTTAGGATAAGCATGAACATGATAGGTTATGTTGATGGATAAGATAGTCAATGCTTATGAATAGCTCAACAATGTTAAGATCAAAGAGAGAAGAAGGAATAGATGGATGATGGAAGAATTACACATGATGCCTCTTTGCAAGGTTTTCATCATGGTACTTATCCAAGATTCCACGAGAAGTGGTTTTCATCATAGGACAAATTTATTTTTCTTTACTTTTGCAACCAATTTTCTTGTTACCAAGTTTTCATCAAAGAACTTTTTCTTTTTTAAGATTTCTTTTCTTTTCTTTTTCTATTTTTAGATTTTTTAGATATAATGAACAGTGCTTCTATTGGAAGAACTAGTCATGATACATCAAGACCATATAAAGGTATGCTCAAAGATGTTGACAGGGTGATGGAAGTGAGATAATTTTAGGAAGAGTATGTGGAGGATATGAGTTCATGCCTTGGAAAACTAGGAGTATGGATAGCACGTAAGTGTAGGCTCGAATGGATTGCATAAGGGTAGGTGAAAAAGTGGGAAAGATAAACACTGACACACACCTTGAAGGGTGGTGGAATAATGGAGGAAATATGGATGAAATAGCTTGAGGTTTTGATATATGAAGTGGTAAATTAGTATTAGAGGAAGATGGAGTGGAAGGCATCAAAATCTCTTGAGAAATATGTTTAGAAGAAGATGGAGTGGAAGCCTGTAGAAGCTTGAATGTCATCTTGGATTTATTTTCAATATTCAAGTCTTTCAAAAGAGACTTGGGAATCCATATAGCTTTTTTTTTCCATTTCCTTTGAATGTTTTAGATGCATTTATTCAATGATGGATTTAGGAACCCATATTTGCTTTGATTTCACTTTTTGAATAATGGACCTTTGTGGTCTCTTGAATATTTTTTCTTTCTATCCACTCACGTTTTCATTAGATGAGACATAGTGATGTTTATTTGTAAATGGATTCTTGTTTTTAGTTCTTAATTTGATCATCCAAATTCCTTTCAAAAGACTTGGGACTTATGGATAAATAAGGTTGATATGATTGGTTTAGATGAAAAGGTGAATGCGAAGGGTTTAAGGATGAGTGCCTTTGTTGATCTTTAGGTATGATAGTAAATCTAAGTGATGACCTAGGACTGGAAAATGGAGAAATGTAAGGTCATAAAATAGAAGGAAGGTTTGAAGATTTAAGTTTTTGTTGGTGTAAATAATTATTCATTGTTTACACTTACTTAAGTTTACTTAGGTCAATGCATTATTTTATTATTTCTTAGGTAAGACACTTAGGAGTTTGTGTACTCTTATGAGTTGTTATGTTGACAACACTGGAGTTTGCATAATTAACCAAGTTGTCATGTAGACAACACAGTTATTCTCACTCCTATTATAGCACATGGTGTCTACAACATTATTTTGTGTGCTACACCTTTATAGGCTTATCCTCTCATCATCACACTTACTCCTGTGCTTAATGGAGGATAATCCACTTCTAGTAGACATATGTCTAGTTGTATGACTTATCAGTATGCTGATTTCTAGGCATTTTGGAAGCATTCCAGAGGCCTTTTTATACAGGCACTCCTAGTGTACTTTTACATTGAATTAAATACGTATCAATATTATGATCATACTCTTTTGGTCTACTATTGTGCTTGTGCTTGAGTTCATTGATCTTGGGTGAATTTTTCCCTAAGGAAAATTCTTACATGGTATCAAAGATTGGATAATTTCTCTTCACATAGCCATTCGAGACCATTGTTGCTTCAACACCTCAACCCAGATCCAGAGTATCATAGTCATTGGGAGTGTCTAGAGCCAAAGCACACCTTGCCATTGTGTTTGGAACGTCAATTTGGTGAAAATTGACTATAAATTCGCCTATGCTGGGCCAAAGTCGATTTTGAGGCAATTTTTTTTTGCAAACTAGCACCCGAAGGTCCAATTTGCAACTCCGGCATGATCGTTCTTTAGATCTGCAATTTTACTTTTAGATTGAATTTATTTTCTCCACAATTTTGAAACAAATTTCAGCCTATCAGCGCTACAAGGATTTTTTTTGTAGGAACTAGGCAATGACACCTCAACCCCTGCAAGTATTCCTTCAATATTTTAGGCAAGTGAATCATATTATTCTGGCAACATTCACATTGCAACCAACCTTCAACAAATTTGGCATATTTCATTTTACTTGTATCAGCTCAAAAATCAGTGGTCACTATTCAAAGTCCAGCCGACAACTCTGCACATCCGACGACTGCACTGACACCAACTAACATCCACCCCCATAGCTTGATGACTTGTTTATTTTCATTGTGCATGATATTTCTTTTAAATCACTATGTGCTTTAATCTCTGCTCAATGTGGGACTAATTCCCAAAATTTCCTAGCAATCGTGTTTCAAATTCTGACTTGGCAAAAGGAATTTTGATGTGATTCCTGTCAAAGTCCTTCCAACTACACCCCGACCACTGTGCACAAACTCCGATGTGTTTGCCACTCCCCCAATGGAAATAATTTCCTTGTTCACCAACAACGCTTACCTCCTGATGATGTGTGATATTTTGTTCAGGTTGACTTGTCTCAGCCCACCACATGGCACAATACACTTTTGGCACGTGGTTTCCTCTCAGGAAACATCAAACTCCACTTCCAGCCATGTCCCTCTAACATGCAGTGAAACATTGTGTAGCCACATCAGACACACATGTACCTACCATGCATACACTATACTAACACCTAGACATGTTAGCAAATCCATACGATACCACATGTGCAGATCATATCATTTTTGTATAGTATCGTACAACTGATGTCATCGTCTGTAGAGGACACATTAGTCATGACATCATCTAGGGGGTCGAGTATGATGACATCATCATTTTATTAGCCTAACTTTGATAGTCATCTGACCATCATTCTCAGGCACTTTTGAAATGCTACAATAGCCATTTGACCAACAAATTTAACCTCACAGTTTGCTACCTAGACCCCTCTCCAGATGTAGTTTTGATTTGATAGTCTAACTTTGGGAGGCCATAACTCAGTCATCTGGACTCCAAATTAGGTGTAATTTTTTTCGATTTTGGGTAGAATTTCCTAAACTTTTCAGTGGTGCTATTATTTTTTGGTTTTGGTGCACAAATTTGTCAAAAATTGTTTATGTTGGTGACCGTACCTATCTAATCCTGCATTTTGCAACTTGAAACGCTCCATACAGGCTCATCTTGACTCGAAAATAGGTTCCATTTTTTTTAAAAGTGCTAAATTTTTCATCTACTTTCTAGATCTATAACCAGATTATAGGGTTGTGTGGACAAAACTATCACTTTTAGACTTAGGGCCTTTTTTCGTCATTGTATTGCTTTGATTAATTTTCAAAATTATTGTACATCTGAGCTATAGTGCTTACTATTAGATTTGAGCCTCAAAAGGAAGTTGTAAACAACAAAATCAAAAGTCCACTTTGTACATTTTGACAAGTGATCTATTGTACTCGCACTACATATAAAGTGCCAAAAGCATCTTTTTTGTGGGGATCCTTTGATTGAGTGAATAAGGAGGTGTGTATTGTGTTTTTTGTGTGTCTCTCTTGTGCTCTTTTCATTTTCTGCATCATGGGTTCACCTAAAGGTCCACTTCTAACTTCACACAATTATTCTACATGGAAAGATATTGTATGGAGTAGATTAATGGAAAAAGGTCTAAATCTTTATATTGATGGTACAATCCCCAAACCCACCAATGCTACAACACTCTTTGATTGGCAAATTAAAGACCAACAGGCTTTAGGAATTATTAGGAGTTGTGTACATAGAGATTTCTTCTTCCACATTTCCAGTTTCAAGGAAGCCAAACCTGCTCGGGACAAACTTGAATCATTGTATGGTAAGGTGGATGAGGAAATAGAATTCCAGATTGAGGATGATCTAGTTCTATTGGATCCAAATAATTTTGACACAATTCAAGATTATATCAACAGAGCCAATGAGTTTAGAGCACTACTTAAAGATTGTGGTAATCCCATGAAGCATGATAAGTTGATTCATCACATCCTGAAGAGACTACCTTCAGAGTATGCTTCCTTTGTTTCAAGTTATAACACTCATAGGTTGACCATGGGAAGTGCTTTCCAAAAGCCTACATTTGATGCATTTGCAAAATGTTGATTTTTGAATAAACCAAGTTGATAGATATGGGACTTCTCACGTCATCAAAGACCAAAGCATTGGTGGCTAGTGATGAGAACCAATCAAGTCAAAGTGGAAAAAGTTCTAACAACAACAAGAAAAAATAGTGGAAGCAAAAATCACAATCTGAGACACAAAAAACTTCCTCCTCACAGCAAGGCAATAAATATTCCACCAAGAAGGGAAACAATGATAAGAACAAACTATTTTGTGTGTACTACAAGAAACCAAATCATAATGGGCATCATTGCAAGACTAAAAGAATTGATGAGTTAGAAAACTCACTTAAGAAGAACAAAATCAATGTGCCAAATGCTTCCAATGATTCAACTCCAACCACTTCAAAGGGAAAAAGCCAAGCACTTATGGCTAGTTCAAGTTCTTCATCAGAATGGATTCTTGACTCAGGTGCCTCATATCACACAGGTTCTTCAAAATGAGATTTTTCTTCATTGAAGCAGTCATAGGTATGACATATCTTTATAGGAGATGATACAAAAATGGAAGTTGAAGGGAAAGGACATGTGGAGATGGAAAATGGGGAATTCAAAGACATTCTCTATGTTCCAAACCTTAACTCTAATCTCCTATCAATTTACCAAATCACTCACCTCAGAGATGGCAATAAAGTTGAGTTCCTTCTAGATTTAGTAATGGTGCACAGTCTCAAAGATGATTCATTGTTTGCAGTGGGAAAAGTCAATCATGACAAGAGGCTTTATTCCTTCTCCCACGTTGTGCCTAAGTCTCCTTCACATGCCTTGTTGACTCAATCTCATTCACAAATCAACTTATGGCATGAGCCGTATGGTCATCTTGCCTTCTACTATCTTCATTAACTTTGCTCCAAAAACATGGTCAAAGGTCTACCTACAATCAACTTTTCTAAGGGTGAATGTTCAACATGTTTAGTGGATATGGATCTAGAAGAGAAGTTTGATAAAGGGAAGTTTTCAAGAGCACTAGTTGTTCTTCAGTTGGTTCACATAGTACTCGCAAGTCCTTTTGTAGTGACATTAGTTAGCCAGGGTCGCTACATACTCACTTTCATTGATGAATTTTCATGCTACACATGGATCTACTTTCTTTATCACAAGAATGAAGTGTTGGATAAGTTTCTAGCCTTCAAAACTCATGTTGAATAACAATCAAGGAAAGCCATCAAGGTTCTTCGAATGGACAATGAAAGTAGATATGTGAAAACAAGACTTAAAGACTTCTGTAAACTTAAGGGTATTGGTCTTCAGAATCCACCAACATTCAGTCTGCATAAGAAATATGTTGTATTATTGAGGATACAAACTCTTAAGTCAATGGCTAGTTGCATGATACAAGCCAAGTCTCTTGATCCTACACTTCAAGTTGAAGCTATCAACAGTGCCAATCACATACTTAACAGGTCTCCTCATCATGTCCTAGATGGAAAGACTCCTTTTGAGGCATGGTGTGGCAAAAAACTAGTTGTGAAACACTTCAAAGTCTTTGGTTGTCCAGCATGGGCAAACATATCTTCTAGTGAATGCAAGGCACCACCACCACAACCTTGTACTTTCATCGGATATGAAGATGGTGTTAAGGCATGTAGACTTATGGATCCTTAGACACATGAGATTTTTGTCAAGAGGAATGTTCACTTTGAGGAAAGTTCACCTAGCTTATCCTCTAATCCTCTCCACACTTCATACATTATGGAAACTGATAGTGACAGCAACAATAGTGATTCAATAGATTCAGATACATGGGGTCCTATTGACAGTTGCAGTCTAACATCACAGCATCAACACATTCCACATGCATACATTGCCATAGTGATAGGTCCAACATGACAGGGTACAACTTGTCTTCCAGCTCTAGCAATAGGGGATGACTACATAGCAGATATTTCAAGTTTGTTTGTGGAGTCATACATAGCAAATTTGAGTGACATCATTGATGATATACATCTTCTCTTTGATGATGAAGATCCTTCTTTAGTTGTTGTGAGGGCTCACTTTGACCCTCTTGTCCATTCTCTACATGATCAATCTTCACAGGTTGATATGATTGTGGATCCTTCTGTACAACAGTTGTAGGAGGTCTCTTTATCATTCGAGGAGACAATTGGTTCTTTAGGATAGGTTCTACATCCATCCTTGCCAAATCTACACTAGTTCTTTTCAGTAGTCTTGGAAGGGGCGACCATCAACATCGACACAAGGATAGTTGAGCAGGTTTCAGTGGCATCATTGATCTTCAGGATTCTTTCTATACAATGGGGAAGCATCTCATTTGTACCTATGATATTTTTTCTTCCAAAGGGGAGGAGAATTATTCAATACTCATGGACCAGCTTCTTCCTTGAAGCAGCTATCACTTATCAACACTTTATATTTTGTTCTTCTCATACTTCTCTTTTGTAAATACTTGATGTATGTTGTAATGGGGGTGTCTTGATTACTCCATCCATCCATGCATCTTGTCTTTTCATTTCTCTTTTTGGGGGAGGGTTTTTCCTATGAGGTTTTCCCTCTTTCTTCACTTTATGAGAGATTACATTTCATTATGTACATGGGTACCTAACATGGCCTAGTAGTTGGGACCCATTATGCATTTCATCCTAGTTTTTGTGAGCTTAAGTGCATTCCCCTAAGTCACACTTAAGGGGGGGTGTTGGTGTAAATAATTATTCACTATTTATACTTACTTAAGTTTACTCAGGTCAATGCATTATTTAATTATTTCTTAGGTGAGACACTTAGGAGTTTGCGTACTCTTATTAGTTGTCATGTTGACAACGCTGAAGTTTGCATAATTATCTAAGTTGTCATGTAGACAACACAGTTGTTCACACTCCTATTATAGCACATGGTGTCTACAACATTATTTTGTGCGCTACACCTTTGTAGGCTTATCCTCTCATCATCGCACTTACTCCTGTGCTTAATGGAGGATAATCCACTTCTGGTGGACATGTGTCTGGTTGTATGACTTATTAGTATGCTAATTTCTAGGCATTCTAGAAGCATTCCAGAGGACTTTATATATAGGCACTCCTAATCTACTTTTACATTGAATTGAATACATATCGATATACTGATCATACTCTTTTGGTCTACTGTTGTGCTTGTGCTTGAGTTCCTTGATCTTGGGTTAATTTTGCCCTAAGGCAGATTCTTACAACTTTGATGGATAAGGACCAAGGATAGACTTAGGAAATGAAAATGGATAGTAAGTAGGGATATAAACATATTTAAAGTGAGCAATGTGACCAAGGCCATTAATAGACTCATGAGTAGCTTTAATGGGAGCAAAAACTTTGATAGGATCATTTGAAGCTTGAGCATAGTTTTCAAGTGGATGTGGAGAAGTAGACTACAAGGGGATACTTTGATCTTGATAATTTTCTTTAGATAGCATAGGCATAGTGATTTTTTCATGATTTTCAATAATCTCAATGGAAATAGTGGAAGTGATGTCTTCATCATACTTAGGAGGTGGCTAAGATATAGGATATGGAAGAGTGACATCTTGAAGGAGATGAAAGGGTGTTTGATCTTGATCTTTCTTAAAATTTATATCTTTAGATTTTTTAGAGTCCTTTGGACATGGAGCCACTTCTAAAGAAAAGGGAGAATGAAGAGGGAATGGGGTAATGCTTGAAGTAGGCATAGTAGCATATGAAGGTTGAGGATCTTTATTTGTAGTAAGACATAAAATATTTGCAACCAAGTGAAGATTAGCTTGAGTTTCTTTCAAAGGTAGCCCTTGAGGGTACACATAGTCAATGCGGAAAGAATTAGGTTCTTTGTTTGATGGAAGAATTTTGGAAATATATGAAGTCTGAAGAGGTTTATGAGTGTTGGAAGAAGTAGGGGTGTTATGGAGACCATCACTAAACATAGGTTCATCAATATGATCTTGCTCAAGAGAAATGGTCTCATCACATGAGTCATTAGAGTTCTTAGTTCCAACTACCTTATCATTGATAAGATCTTGGACTTTATGCTTCAAATCTATGTAATTCTTGGTTTTATGACCTGAATGAGGTCATTGGTTAAGCTAGTTCTGGACAATGAACCTATAGAATGATAGGGGATTGCCTACTATTCTAATGGGTGACAACCTAACATTCTTTGTCCTCATAGCCGACAAGAAACAATAGGTAGGGGTTTGAGAATTCAAATAGTTGTTCTAATGGTCAACTGGTTCTACCCTCGAGGCCACCCGATGATTAGTCTTCCTAAACATCTAACACAAGGAGGATGAGGGATAACCTCAGATAGAATGGGAGGTCCTACGCTAGCCCCGTTAGGCACCCCTACCTTATATTTGAGTGGAGATAGGGATAGGTAGCGGACCCTACTATTCTAAGGTAGCGGCCCCATCAATAATTCTATTTGGCCCCTACTATTCTGGGCAGTAAGCAACAGTGGCCTAGTGTTGGCAAGGAATCCCATTCCCAGTGCCTGGGGGTTTAATATTGGTCCATCCAAGGAATATTGCATCTTTAATTTATCTCTACAATTGGCCCAATAGGCAAATAAAATGCCATAATTCTTTAGGCCTATAGATAGTAGGGCCTCCCTATAGAATGATAAGGCACCCTAGAATTTTGAGGCAGATGAGTGGATCTGATATGGCTATGGCTATGGTCGCCCCCAAACATATTATTCCACCTGCCTAGACCCCTATAATTTTATGGTGGGCAGATCCATAACATAAAATTATAGGGGCCTATTATTTGTATTGTGCCCCCTTCTATATTATTGTAAGGGCCTATTCTTCTATTATTGCTGCAGATAGAGATATATGGGAAATTCCCACCCAGGTTGTATCGGTGGGATGGGCCCCTATGACGAATTAATCGACAACATTTTTTGGGTTAGGTGGCCCCTACTATTCTATGGTGAGGAGCAGAGGGTGGTGGACAACTGACTCGACCATCCGGTAGTAGGAGACCATCATTTGACATCTATTCCCATTCTGACACCAACTCGTCGGCGAGTGGATTGGATCTAAGGGTGGGCGCTAAGAAGTAAACTCATTCGCATGGAACATATTACGTATTCCCGAACAATGGCCGATCCTCAACTCAACAAGTTCAAAACACTATCCGATCAATCACTGCTGCCCAACTGAATATACTTGGTGGGAGGCCACCCCCATAGATTATTGAGGTATATTATTATAGGGCCTTTTCCCATAGTAGGGTCATTGCCCTCCCAATTCCACGGCTAGCTCTCGCCCACCTACAACCTTTCCACCGAAACTATGATTCCCACCAGGTGGGAGGGACTATAGGGGGGTGGGTAGCAGATTATGCCTCTACATGTAGGGTGGGGATCTAATCGTTGGGCCCTATCATTCTATAGGCCCCTACCTAAAATTTTATGGGCTATGGAAGGTATAAACATTTGTGGCTGGATAACCATTGGTGGGTGGTTATATTGCCTCTATGCAGGGTGCCCTATGTCCCTTCCCTCAGAGCATTCTACACACACACCCATTAGTGTAGTAGGGCCTACCTACCTTAGTGACACATTCTCTCTGGTCCATCCAAATAGTTCATCAATTATATAAGGGGGGGGGGGGGGGAGGGGGGTTCTATGATAATTACAAAAGTGATCACCTCTCCACCATGGAGGTTTGATTTTAGGTTCATAAGGTTTAGAATTGTCTGGTAATGTGATGAACTCATTTCAAGAAGTGTTTGCAAGATGACATCATAAGAATCTTCCAAGGGAGTAAAATTTATTTCAAGAGTATGTTTAAGATCTTCTTGTTTTTCATTAAGTGTATAGGATACATCAATATATTAATCAAAGATATGTTTATCATGAAAGCTTGGCATAGGCTCAAAGGAGGTATCACTTGCTTGCTCTCTAAGGAGGTCTTTATATCCAATCAATGAAGTCAATTGATATCTTTAAGAATATGACTCCTGTGCATATTTAGAGCTTAAGGGAAGATCATGTGATGATTCCATTCTTTCCTCTAACCTTTTCTCAATTTTAGACTTCATTCTATAATGCACATAGTGAGATGAAGGTAAGAAAGATTTTTCATTTCTTCTAGTTCTTTGTATCAATCATATAGATCTTGAAGCTCTTTAACAACATAGAAGAGCTCATGATCATCTAGACTTGGTTGAGGTTTGGTAGCACAAGGTTTGAATGCCATAGTGGTAGATAGAACATCAAGCATGAAGGAGACTAGAGGAAGCTAATAAGGTGACACAAGATAACTTGATGTCCAAACTAGAGAGGCAGAGTGTTCACTTGTCAAAGAGAGGTAGCAATGAATGAGTGACTTGTCAAGAAAAATTTCAAAGAATCTTGTAACACTAGCAACTCAAGTTAAGAGCTAGGCAAGAAGCCCAAATATCAAAGTAGATAAATCAAGAGAGATGACAAGTGAATGACTTTCCCAATCAAAGAGTGTAGTCAATAGATCAAGGTAACCTTTCAGCAAAAGTGAGTCCTAGTCAGTGGACATAGATCGAGAAGGTGGAAAAGACCAAGAGTGGTTAGACCAGAGAGCCACTTTGAGAAAGTTCAAGCACTAGAGACATAACAAAACAAAGTCAAATGATGGAACTCCTTCTAATAAGAAACACGAGCAAAATGTTTGGACTTGGTTGAAAAAGTTTGACGATAGGGATAACATGGGAAGTTTGATGTTCAAAGGCAAGTTTTTACCAAACAAGATAGTGATACATAGAGTAGTCTTCAAGAAATCAAATAAGGGAAAAAACAACCTTGAATGATACAAGCATATGTGAGGTCTCATAAGAAAGCCCTAGAACTACCATATGTGTATGTTAAAATAATTTCCATAGGTCTAGCACAAATGAAGACACATCAAGCACATTCTATCTAAAGGGCATGGCTCATTACTCAACAACTTGGCCCATGCTTGGTGCCCCCTCATCTCACACAAAGTGGATTCCCACAATAGATGTTGGCTTTGTCATGGAAGTACTACGAACACAACTAAAGGGACATAAATGGTGAGTGTAAATTCTTGGGGTGATTTGGGTAGTCCACTAGGATCGATCCTTGCACCAAGATGTTGAGCAAATAATAAAGGTAGCTTCTAAATCCCAAACTATTTAGAAAGGGTCTCATTCACAACATCCCACTTGCACATGATAACATAACACCTTATCTTGTGATAAGTAATGGACCTCGTGGCCACAAGAGTACCTTAACCATTCTCACTTAGTGATTTCCTCATGGTCCTAATCTCACAAAGTACTCTCCCTAGGTGAAGACAAGTGTTACACCCCCCAAGTCTTTGGCCTTTGTCAAGGGGTTTGTAATTATAGTGGGTCAGGTTAGCTGGGTTTTGCTTGTTCCCACTTTGGGTCATTCCTATTGTTATCTTTCCACCAATAGTAGGCCCACTAAAGGTAAAATATCACTAATGAGATCAACAAAATGGATCCATGCCAAAGAGGTCAAGATTTTTTATTCACCTTAAAAGGTGGAGAACATACTTTCCTATTCCTTAGTACTTCCCCCAAACACACCAAGAAGATTAATTAAAACTACTAAAAAGTGGAGTATCCTACTGAATTTCGAGATCTAATGAAGGGTTAAGATTTATGATTCACTTATAAGGTGGAGAGCATACTCTCCTACCAAAAATGAACTCTATTTGAAAATTTTATGTTCCTATGAAATTAAATGACTAATCTAATGCCGCATTTGAAAATGAAATAAAATACAAGAAAGACTTGGTTTGTTTGCTTGCTTGGGCAGCCCTACAAACACATTAGTAACCCTTTTTATCTTTGACAAGTGTTCCTTTTTTTAGCAAGCAAGTGAGCAACCCCTACAAAACCACAAGGTTAGGGCATCAAAAGGTTAGAAAATTTGAAATAAACCCTATAAGACCAATGTTACACTACTACATTTGGGCCCGAATTATGATAGTAACTCGTCACCCAACCGACATTAGTCAGAATTGGCTCCCATCAAATGGGCGTCAAACTTTTGCTACTACAAGTTGTGATATCAAACGTTACCATCATAATCGTGATGACTGCAGATGTTGTAAATTGGGCTATTATTTTGGCAAACCATTCATGTTCACCATAAGAATTGGGATGGAAATTTGTCAAAGACACTGTCACAATTGCTGTGTTTGTATGACAAAAATTCTATGGGTCCCACAACAAGCCATTGGAAACCTCCATCGTAATTAGGATAGGCATGTGGTAGGAATGTTGTGGGATCAATAGCCAGCTGTCGCAATTGCGATGTCGTGTTGTATAAATTAAAAAAATGGGCAAAAAACATTGAATAGCTATGATACAATCATAGATTAATATTGATCTTCACTTAGTTTCGAGAATAGTTTAATATTCTATAATAATTAGGGCCAACCATGTGAAGGTGGAAGATCATTTGCCCCCCCACAACATCTAAAATTCCGCATTAACATCTAAAGTCTTTAAGAAATGATAAATGTTTAAAGTACAAAAAAAGGTTCTAGACCTACAAAAGTGACATCATTTTCCCATCTTTTGGTGCATGTCATTTTTCCATCATATCCAAAATAAGATTCTACCACTTTGAATTGAGAATGCACATGCAACTGTGTTCTTTATGCATGGACAATAGGCGGAGCTAAAAAATGCAACATGATTATATTAATTTAATAGGTCTATTAAGTTTTTTAAATTATAGACCATCATCATGAACAATGCTTGTGATGGTCTATAACTTAAAATACCTAATTAAAGACCTCTAATGAAAATGCAACATTTTTTAGCCATGATGTTGTATGCATATGAATTGACATTGCATATTGAACTATGGCGTCCTTCTACATTGCCTGAAACCAAGAGATTCACACAATTAGTTGTCATACAATCATAGGTTATTTTTCAGCTTCACTTGGTTTGAAGAATAGTTTAATATTCTCTACTAATTAGGGCTAACCATGTGAATGTGGAAGCTTATTCCCCCCCCCCCCCCCACCCACATCTAAATTTTCCATTAACATCTAAAATCTTTAAGAAAGGATTAGTCTTTAAAGTACATAGAATGTCCTCATTGCCTCCTGCTACTCTCAAGGGAATTCCATCTTCATTGCTCATGGGCAATTCATCACACAAGTACATCTAGGAATGTCCTCATCACCTCATGCATAAAATGAATCCAATATTAGAAAATGCCTCCTAAGCAATAATAGTTAAAGTGGAATAAACACATGAAAAATGAGAGAGAGAGAGAGAAAGAGGAATCCACTTACCAATAGGCACTGTCATTGCATATGTGGTCATGTTGCCCGTTGAGTGAATTCTGTTGTTTTTCTGTTGTACCAAGATCTCTTTGTTTACATACATACACACACACATATACACGCATGTGTACGCGCGCGCACGCACACACACACACACACACACACACACACACACACACACACACACACACACACATAGAGATCATAAGGGCACAACAATGAGATGCAAAGATTACAAGGGCACGAAAACAAAATGCAGTGATTACAAGGGTACATACATACATACATACCTACATGTATGTATGGATAAATACACACACACACACACACACACACACACACACACACACACACACACACACACACACACACACACACACACACACACACACACATAGGGAGATCTTTTTTAAGGTGCTAAGTGATGTACCTCAAGATCCTCCACTAAAATAATGCAGACTAGGAAAAATTGGTAGATTTCACAAGAAATTTTACAAAAACATATCATAGCAAATATTTTTAGAAAGAAATAAGCTATAACCCAGTTAAATGGGTCTAGTTGTTGATTAGTTGGGTTGATATATATGTATATTTAACTGGGTTATGGCTTCTACAAGGGAATGAGCCTCGTGATTATGGCATTTACATAGAAGAAAAAATTGCTTCTTCAACTCCTTACACTCAACTCTTCATTGAAGTTATTCTTCCAACAGTGAGAATAGCTGCTAAAAAATCCTAGGAACCAAGGGACCTAGAACCTATGCTACATTTTTCAGAGACATGGGAGAAGTTACTACTGGTTTCAATACTTCATTACATTCTAGAGTCAAGAATAGTTTAATATTCTCTACTAATTAGGGTCAACCATGCGAAGGTGGAAGCTTATTTTCCCACACACACCCCCCCCCAAAAAAAAAAAATTCCCCATTAACATCTAAAATTGATGCAGGGCAAGGAAGGAGTATCCCCAAAGGAGATGTCCTAGCCCCTAGCAAATAACCATGTAGTAGAAACACTACAACAAAAAGCAATAACACAAGATCTTATACCAAATTACAATACTTAATTTATAAATATAAGTGATTACATGCAATATGC
The DNA here is from genome assembly GCA_028749045.1 of Cupressus sempervirens. Taxonomy (NCBI): domain Eukaryota; kingdom Viridiplantae; phylum Streptophyta; class Pinopsida; order Cupressales; family Cupressaceae; genus Cupressus; species Cupressus sempervirens. The sequence goes on from CM053790.1 coordinate 590,877,728, forward strand.
CCAGTTGTAAGGCCTTCTAGGTTAGGGCCAAATACAAAAGCAATTACAATATCAGTTCATCAAGATCCCTCAAGATCCAACTCACAACACTAATCCTAGCTAGTCCAGATATGTAACATAACATCAATCTGGAAGAAACCACCAAGGAAATCTAAACTTGTGCTCACAAGCCCACCAAGTAATCTCCTTGTTTTCTAGCCTTAGCCCTAGATTTGCTCCAACTTTATCCAAGATCCAAGTGTAAAATACCTCACATTTGGTGCTCTATCCACACATTCACAACTTTATCACAATCCTATTGTAAACTACCTCACATTTAGTGCTTTGTCCACACACTCAGGAAAACTCACCTTTTAGCTACTCCCACATTCACTCCTCCTCCAAATAAATGACTAAAAGACTCCACAAGACCCCTACTTATACCAATCCAAGCCACAAGTCAGCCCAAAAAACAAATTAAATCAAATACATAAATTAAATGCCACAAGTCGGCCTGCAACAACAATTAAATGTCTACAAATCGATATTTGAGTACAATCGTGATATCTTCTAGCTCTGATTGAATTAGAACTCACACTTCAAATTTTAGGTACAAATTTAGGTCCTCTACAACCCCATAAATGTGCAAAGGTTGATTCCCTAAGGAAAAGTGCACATTCATCCTGAAAGTCTCGCACAATAGACTATCGCTCAAAACTACCAAAAATCGATACTCCAAGAGAATTGTCATATCTCCCAACCTATAATGAATTAGGACTTGCACTCTTGAAATAAGGAAGTACTCTAGGCCCTCTTTAATCCTTGAAGTGTGAAGATTCTCATTCATTAAGGAAAATTAGTTACATGCTTTACAATAGACACCCAGAAACCAAAAAAATGCAGTTCCAACTGCAAGGTACAAACAACTCAAGCTTCAACTCAATCCATCCAATCTCTATGAAATCATGAGGAAAGGTTATCCAATGTGTCTCCAACACATCCCTAGAAATGAAAATCATAACTCCACCAAAATATAATCTCGATGCTCCTGCATCAGACTTCCCAAGTAAATAGAAAAGTATGTCCCATACTTTGATGCCCAAAGAAAGATCTGCAACCAACTTCATCTTTACCAAAGGCTTCCACTTCAATAGGGACAAGAAAACTAAACTACACATCATCCACATCCTCATCATTCTATCAAGCACCAAAATCTCAACCACCCAATCAATATGCTCACTCCCAAGAACAAACTAAACATAATGCTCCATCAACAAACCCTCATCAACATCAACAACTAGTGAATCCATACTAGCAACAACAATCTCAATATTAGCAACAGCATGTGGATCTCCATCAACACATGCCAAACTCTCAACACCAACAGTCTCATTGCTCACAACAAGATGCTCTACAACATACAAATCATCACCAATAACAACTAGATCATCCACGACCGATTGCTCCACAATCTCCATGTCAGACTCAACTAACTAATCATGAAAACAAATCTCCATCCAAACATCAACAAGGTAAGGAATATCTTCAGCAACAACCTCTAGTTGCTCTGCAATTTTTGTATTAGACTCCACAATTTGATCAACAAAACCAACCTCTTCCACCTTGACCTTGGTATGCCATATTCTTTCATGAACACGTCTCTTAACTGACCAAACAACTCTCTTCCAGGTCAATAGACTCCAACTCCAAAAACATCTACGGAATGCCTTTCTCATCCTATCCTTATCTAGATTAGCTGAACTAGCTCCAAACCAAGTAGACATCTTAGAAAAATTCCTCTCCACCACATCACAAAGATTCATAATCATCTGAGGGTCCAATCCTCTTGGAGCCATCCCCCAAGATCTTTGTAAAACCTCTGCAACAAATCCTTCCCACACTCCTTATGAAAAAAATAATTGTTTGTAAGTCAGATCGCAAACTGCCACCTCACATGAACAATCAATAACCACATCACAAGTCCAAGACCACATATCTGCAATCCAAAAATTCTCTATGATCATGCCTCAACAAGATTAAACTTCCATCTTTGCATCCATCGATCCATCTGTAAGCCCTCTACAATTGGAAGTTAGAACCATGATCTGAACACCTCGCAATTAAGAGATTTATGACTCCAAAAAGAAAATCTACCACCAGATCAAGATCAAATTAGATCTACTTCTTTAACCCAAGTACTGATGCAAACTACCTCAACTTTGGCGATATGTCTACACACTCAGGAACAACCTTTGCTCTAATACCAGCTAATGTAGTGCAAGGTAGGAGTATCCCCAAAGGAGATGTCATAGCCCCCAACAAATAACCATGCAGTGGAAACACCACAACAAGAAGTAATAACACAGGATCTAATACCAAATTACAATACTTGATTTATAAATATTACTGACTACATGAAATATGCCTGGTTGTAAGGCCTTCTAGGTTAGATCCAAATACAAAAGCAATTACAATATTAGTTTAGCAAGATCCCTCAAGATCCAACTCACAACACTAATCCTAGCTACTCTAGATATGTAATATAACAACAATCTAGAAGAAACCACCAAGGAATCTAAACTTGTGCTCACAAGCCCACCAAGAAATCTCCTTGTTTTATAGCCTCAACCCTAGCTCTACTCAAACTTTATACAAGATCCAAGTGTAAACTTCATCACATTTTTTGCTCTGTCCACACATTCACAACTTCGTCACAATCCTATTGTAAACTACCTCACATTCGATGCTCTATCCACAGACTCGGAAAAACTCGCCCTTTCGTTGCTCCCACATTCACTCCTCCTCTGAATGACTAAAAGAGACCAAAAGACCCCTACTTATACCAATCTAAGCCAAAAGTCATCCCAAAACACAAATTAAATATACAAATACTTAAATTAAATGCCACAAGTCGGCCTGCAACAACAATTAAATGTCTACAAATTGATATCCGAGTAAAATCATGATATCTCCTAGCTCCGATTGAATTAGAACTCACACTTTGAAACTTAGGTAAAAATTTAAGTCCTCTAAAACCCCATAAATTCACAAAGGCTTATTCCAAAAGTAAATGTGCACATCCATCCTGAAAGTCTCACACAGTAGACTGTCGCGCAAAATTGCTAGAAATCGATACTTTGGGAGAATTGCTATATCTCCCAACCTATAATGAATTAGGACTTGTGCTCTTGATACAAGAAAATAATCTAGGTCCTCTTCAATCTATAAAGTGAATATATTCTCATTAATTAAGAAAAATTAGTTACACGCTCTACAAAATGCACCTAGAAACTAGAAAAATGCAGTTCCAGCGGCAAGGTACAAATAGCTCAAGCTTCAACTCAATCCATCCAATCTCTATGCAATCATCAGGAAAGGTTCTCTAATGTGTCTCCAACACATCCCTAACCATAAAAACCATAACTCCACCAAAATTCAATCTCAATGCTTCTGCATAAAAAATCTTTAAGAAAGGATCAATCTTTAAAGTACCTAGAATGTCTTCATTGCCTCCTGCTACTCTCAGGGGAAATCCATCTTCATTTCTCATGGGAAATTCATCACATAGGTGCATATAGGAATGTACTCATCACCTCATTCATTAAATTAATCCAATATTAGAAAATTCCCCCTAAGAAATAATAGTTAAAGTGAAATAAACACATGAAAAATGAGAGAGAGAGAGAGAGAGAGAGAGAGAGAGAGAGAGAGAGAGAGAGAGAGAGAGAGAGAGAGAGAGAGAGAGAGAGAGGAATCTACTTACTAATAGGCGTTGCCATTGCATCTGTTGTCATGTTGCCTGTTGAGTGATTTTTTGGTTTTTTTGTTGTGCCAATATCTCTCTATTTATATACATACATATATACATATACAAAGATCACAAGGGCACAACAATGAGATGCAAAGATCACAAGGGCACGACAACAAAATGCAGCAATCAAAAGGGTACATACATACATACATACATAAAAATTTATAGAGAAAGATCTTTTTTAAGGTGTTAAGTGATGTACCTCAAGATCCTCCACTAAAATAATGCAGACCAGGAAAAATTGGTAGAGTTCGCAAGAAATTTTACAAAAACATATCATAGCAGATATTTCTAGAAAGAAACAAGCCATAACCCAGTTAAATGGTGTAAGAATTTGCCTTAGGGAAAAATTCACCCAAGAACTAAGAACTTAAACACAATTACAACTATAGACCATGAAGGAGTATGATCAGAATAACAATGTATTTGATTCAATATGCATTAAAGTACACTAGGAGTGTCTGTATATAAAGGCCTCTAAGATGCATCTAGAATGCCTAAGAATTAGCTACATGATAAGTCATACAATTAGGCACATGTCCACCAGACATGGGTTATCCTCCATTAAGCACAGAAGTAAGTGCAATGATGAGAGGATAAGCCTACAAGAGTGTAACACACAAATTTATGTTGTAGACAACATGTGCTAAAAAAAGGAGTGTGAATAATTGTGTTGTTTATATGACAACTTAGTGAATGATGCAAACTCTAGTGTTGTAGACACCATATGTTGAATTAGAGTTGCGTACTTCTGTATTGTCAACATGAAAACTCAAAAAGGTGTGCAAATTCCTAAGTGTCTCACAAAATAAAATAATAAAATAATTCATTAACCTAAGTAAACTTAAGTAAAGTGTAAATAAGAAATACATATTTGCACCAACAAATGGGTCTAGTTGTTGATTAGTTGGGTTGATATATATGTATATATAACTGGGTTATGGCTTCTGCAAGGGAATGAGCCTCGTGATTATGGCATTTACACAAAAGAAAAACTTGCTTCTTCAACTCCTTACACTCAACTCTTCACTAAAGTTATTCTTCAAGCAGTGAGAACAAATTCCTAAGAACCAAGGGACCCATAATCTATGCTACATTTTCTAGAGACATGGGAGAAGTTACTGCTGATTTCAGTACTTCATTACATTCTAGATCATATAGTGATGCCCAAATTAACAATGACATTAGATACTTGGGATCCTCATAGGGAGAGTGTGTCATTACATACATGGTTACATCCTTGGCTTCCATTGTTGGGCTAGTGTATGGAGGCTTTATATCCAACCATTTGTTATAAATTGGAGAATGTGCTTCATGCCTGACATTCAAGTGATGCATCTGCATATGCAATTTTATCACCTTGGAAAACTATATTTGATCCTGCTAGCTAGGAACAATTGATTGTTCATTTTATTGTACCTAATTTGATGACAGTTCTATAGGAGTTTGTAATCAACCTAGCTAATCAGCAATTGGACCAATTTAATAGTAGTAATAAGTACTGAGGGTCCTCATAGGGAGAGCATGCCAATACAATTCAAAACCCATAAATCAAGTTATTTATCTACAATTCTTTTAAACCTTTAATAAGATAGGCACAAAATACCAAGTCTACTAGATCCTAACATTCTAGTTAAATTTACTGGCAAACATAGAACAAATAATAACATAGTCCACTAAGTTTTCCAACATGTTCCTACATTGTTAATACCCCATCTTAGCTAATTTTCTTGAATCTAATTGAAGTCAAATTGGCATTTCAAAAACTCGCATTTCTTGAGCACATAGAAAACATAGTTATAATTAAGAGGTGTAGACAAGTAAACATATTTCAAACCCCATTTCAAAAGAAATCAATCATTAAATATAGATACTCTTTAAAAAGCTGAACAAATTTTCCCTTAACTAAATTATATATATATATTCTAGGATTTCTATATGATATTTCAGCTAGATTTTCTCCTTAGAAATATTAGCCAAAACCAAATAAAAATAAACTCAATTAGATATATTCTAGGATTTCTATTAAATAAAGAAACATGTCTTATCATAAGACACAGGTCTTATCACCTACTTGATTAGTTTGGAATTTTGTTCTCACCAAAAATCATAAAATGTAAGAACAACTGTGCCAAAAAGAACATAAAAAGATGATTATCATGCACAATCATCTTTTTTTAGCTCTTTGGCACAATTGTTCTTACAATTTTTTGGCTTAATCTCCAATTGGTTAGTATGTGTTTTGAAAAATTATTCTTGGACTATGAGTTAGGAAAAAGAGAAACATAAAACTTGAAAAAAATGTATATAAATGCAATTATTATTTAAACTTCAATTTTATAAACTTACAAAAAGAACCATAGAATTATAAGAAACTATTGTGGTTTGTACTATTTAAAAATTATAGTTACAAGTGATAAAGTTATATACCTTTGATTCAGAGAGCGCAAATAATGGACATGAAGTATTTTCAAAGGTGCAAACTCAACTTGATCCCCCCCCCTCCCACCCTCATGTGGATGAAACTATTAAGTAGAGAATAGCTACATGCATACATACATATGTACATGGTTAAGTGCTACCTAACTACGTCCAAGGAATCTGTACACTGGAGACATACTCTACCTACCAGGCTACCTACATACTCGTATCCATGGGATCAAGACCCTTAAACTACTCACTCTAACAAATATGTAGTTATGGTTTCTAATTATTTTGATGTAGTTGTATTCTTATAACCACTAGTGAACTTTCTCACCTAATACAACGCTTTGCCATCATAAACCCACTCTAGCGAATCAGACGATTTTCTATAATTAAAATATTGTAATACCCTGGTGCAACCTTTGTGTTGTAGTTTACAATTAATGTAAGGTTAACCTATATACATCCTAACTCACTCCTTATATAGTTATGTTTAAAATCTTGTGACAATACCTGTGGCCAATCTACCTGTTGAGCGACTTTTATTGTTTTTCTGTTGTGCCAAGATCTCTCTATTTATATGCACACACACACACACACACACACACACACACACACACACACACACACACACACACACACACACACATTTATGTATATGCATAGATACATATATAGAGATCACAAGGGCATGACAATGATATGCAAAGATCACAAGGGCATGACAACAAAATGCAGTGATCATAAAGGCACAACAGCAAAATCCTAGATCTCCACTAATCTCCACAATCCACAAGATCTCTCTCTATATACATGCATACATATATATACATACATAAATATATACATACATACATGTATACATACATACATATATACACATGAATACATACATCTGCATATGCAATTTATCACCTTGGAAAATTATATTTGACCTTGCTACCTGGGAACAATTGATTGTTCATTTTATTGTACCTAATTTGATGATAGTTCTACAGGAAGTTGTAATCAACCCAACTAATAAGCAACTAGACCAATTTAACTAGGTTATGGCTTGCTTATTTCTAAAAATATCTGCTATGATATGTTTTTCTAAAATTTCTTGCCCATTTATCATGGTCTGCATTATGTTTGTGTAGGATCTTGAGCTAAGTTAGTTAGCACGGGTTGGGTGAGTTTTATTGTTTTATTATTTGAATTCTAGAATATGGGCTTTGTTTTATCATTGGCTTTGTTCAAGTCTTGATTTTAATGAAGTAACAAAGTGGTTTTTTAGGGTGGAAAGGACTATATAATGAAGAGAAAACTTGAATGTTGAAATGTTGAAATGAAAGCTATTCACGATCAAACACCTATGGTACAGTTATAACACAATGTGAAGTTGATTTTAGATATAAACAAGAAACAAAAAAACATGACATAATTCATTCCCCATTTGTTTTGATTGTGGAGAGTTGTGTGTGAAAGAGGGTGGAGAGCTCTGAACGAGGGTGGAGAGATCCAAACATTGGTGGAGATTTAATTGCCATGCCCTTGTGACTGCTGCATTTTGTTGTCGTGCCCTTATGATCTCTGCATTTCGTTGACGTGCCCTTGGTGGAGATTAGTGGAGATCTAGGATTTTTTCATCGTGCCCTTGCGATCTCTGCATTATGTTGTCATGCCCTTGTGATCTCTGTTTCCTTGCTCTGCGATTTCATTGTCATGTCATGCCCTTGTGATCTTTGTGCCCTTTGAAACACTACAACATTTGGTGTCAAATTGCGATGATAGTTTGCGACGACGATGTAATTTGTGGTGTTCAAGCCCAAACGTAGTAGTGCTTGCTCTGCGACTTTATTCAAGGGGAGAAGAGGTACCTATGTAAATATTCTTTTCTTTTCCTTCTAAACATGTATCTCTTTATATTTTCCCCAGCAGGTGATTAGAAAAACTTCTCTTTATGTATATGTATGTGTATATATACATACAACACACACACACATGTGTGTGTGTGTGTATGTATGTGTATATATACATACAACACACACACACATGTGTGTGTGTGTGTATGTATGTATATATACACATATATATACATATATATATGTATATATATGTATATACATACATATACATATGTATATATATGTATATACATACATATACATATGTATATATATGTATATACATACATATACATATGTATATATATGTATATACATACATACAAACATACTTATACAGAGATCACAAAGGCACAACAATAAGGTGCAGAGATACATATATACATACATACATGCATACATACATACATACATACATACATCTGTATATGCAATTTTATCACCTTGGAAAATTGTATTTGATCTTTACTCAATCACGAAGAGATAATATAATTTGTAAGTATAGATTTTTGCATACTTAGTTTGGTATGAATAGTTTTGATTGGGTCTTTAGAGGAGAGAGACTTACAGAAGATTAGATGTTGTTTATAGATACGTGATGATTCATTTGTGCGAATTGCTGATCGAGCAAGTTGCAGAAAATTCGGGTGTTAGTTGCAAGTAGTTTCATTAATTAGATAAGGGAATCAACTTTGAAAGTGGGATGATCAAAATTGGCATGTCCATCCTTATGATAGATGTCTCTATCTCATAATAGAAAATTACCTCAAATGACAAGAGAAAAATTATTAAATATATGGAAAATTTGAAGACCATTCACCTATAATATTTTTGAAGGACAAAAATATTATAAAAATATAATTTGCTGGAAAAAGCCATGAGATATGTCACTCCACATTGTGGCTATTCCACTATCCAGTAGGGGAAACTCTTCACGTTAAATATGAAGATCTTGAAATTAAAAAGATAACTATCAGAGATCTATATTTGTGTTTTAGTGATAACAAATATATAGTCTAATTTTAAGAAAAATAACAGTCTTAAATGTATATGATTAAATAAAATAAACAAGAGTACCAGTTGTGGCTGTATAATTCTAGTATTACTAATTATGTTAAACAAAATGTTCAACAAAAAAAGTATGGAGTAACATAAATGGATCATCTCTCAATCCTATAATGAATTAATGTTAATACATCTGATCATTACCTAGATGATATTATGCATGAGATCTTTACTCAATCGCCAAGAGATAATATAATATGTAAGTATAGATTTCTGCATACTTAGTTTGGCATGAATAAATTCGATTAAAGAAAATTGTAGAGCAAGGGCATGAAGACCACAAGGGAACAACAACAAAATCCTAGATCTCCATTGATCTCCACCAACATTCAGAGCTCTCCACCCTTGTTTGGAGCTTTCCACCCTCTTTCATGCACAACTCTCCATAATCAATCCAAACAAATGGGGAATGATTAATGCCATGTTTTTAAAAAAAAATAATCCACAATCCACAATCCACAAGATCTCTTTGTATACATACATACATACATGCATATACATACATACATACATACATACATACATATATACATACATACATGAAAACAACAATGCACTTTCTTAGAGTTTACAATTGTTCAACAAAATTAATGTTTTACAAGAAAATGCATCTAAAGGATTGTTAGCTTAGAAGCAAGAACATGGTGTTGAAACAAAATGTTCAACAAAACAAGTACTAAGTAACATAAATGGATCATCTGCTAGATCCTATTATGAATTAATGTGAATACATCTGATCATTACCTGGATGATATTTTGCATGAGATCTTTACTCAATCGCCAAGAGATAATATAATCTATAAGTATAGATTTTTGCATACTTATATTGGCATGAATAAATTTGATTGAATGGAAGGATAATTTCTTGTGTGAATTCAAGACATGAATGATTAATTTAATTTAGCACAAGTATTGTGCAAGTGTGTATGCATGTATGTAAAGTAGTTCACATAGTGAACTGATTTACGTACTTGCATGTACATGTGCATATAATCATAATAATCATTTATCCTTGAATCTGACCAAAGCTATTATATACGAACAAGAGATACATGTTTAGAAAGAAAATAAATTAACATTTACATAGGTCCCTCTTCTCCTATTGAAGAGAATTGTAGAGCAAGGGCACGAAGATCGCAAGGGAATGACAACAAAATCCTAGATCTCCATTGATATCCACCAATGTTCATAGCTCTCCACCTTCATTCGGAGCTTTCCATCCTCTTTCATGCACAACTCTCCACAATCAATCCAAACAAATGGGGAATGATAAATGCCATGTTTTCTTTTCTTTTTTGTTTATAATCCATAATCCACAATCCACAGGATCTCTTTGTATATATACATATATACATGCATACATACATATGCATACATGTATATATATATATATATATATATATATATATATATATATATATATATATATATATATATACACATATATACATGAAAACAACAATGCACTTTCTTAGAGTTTACAATTGTTCAACAAAATTAATGTTTTACAAGAAAATGCATCTGAAGGACTGTTAGCTTAGAAGCAAGAACATGGTGTTGAAATAGTACATAAAGTGCTTGACATGAGAGGTCCACAAGTGAGGGTGTTGAATAATCTTGAAAACTTGAGTGTTGAAATGAAAGCTATTGATGATCAAACACCTATGCTAGAGTTGCAACCGACTATGAAGTTGATTTTAGATAAGGTAGAGGAAGATATTCAAAAGTTTGATAATTAAAATTCAAGGCACGAGAGAAAAGGAGGAGTGGCTTTAGAAAGAGAACAAGAAGGAATGACTCTACAAAGAGACTGCACGATGAAAACAACAACTAGACAACATAGAGAATATTATGGGAGCCACTAGATAGAATCTAGGAAAGTGTTGTGGTAGGTATTATGACAATAGAATTTAAGAATTTACAATCCAAATATCAAATGCTTATAAGAGTGTTTCAAGTATTGGCATAGTCTCCCTGCGATGATCCCAAGTATCAAATGCTTATAAGAGTGTTCCAAGGTTGGGAACCACTTTAACATCCTTTGCAAGGTTTAGAGGTAATGTCATTGTGGTAGAGGCTTTTGCAATGGAACGAGCCTCATGATTATGGCATTTACGCAAAAGCAGAACTTGCTTCTTCAACTCCTTACACAACTCTTTATTGAAGTTATTCTTCAAATCCTTGCATATGCAATTTTATCACCTCAGAAAATTGTATTTGATCCTGCTAGTTGGGAATAATTGATTGTTTATTTTATTGCACCGAATCTGATGACAGTTCTAAAGGAATTTGTAATCAACTTAGCTAATCAACAACTAGATCCATTTAACTAGTTATGGCTAGTTTCTTTCTAAAAATATCTACTATGATATGCTTTTGTAAAATTTCTTGCAAACTCTACCCATTTTTCCTGGTCTGCATTATTTTTGTGGAGGATCTTGAGGTAAATCACTTAGTACGGGTTGAGTGAGTCTTATTTTATTATTATTTAGATTTTGGAATATGTATGCAACTAGATCAATTTTTTAGTTCTGCAGCTAATATGTAATAAGAATCTTAAAAAAGATCTCTAAAGATACATGTTCAAAAGGAGATATAAAGAGATACCTTTTTAGAAGGAAAAGAAACCAACGTTTACATACCCTTGAAGAAAATTGCAGAGCTAGGGCACGACAACAAAATCACAGAGCAAGGGAATGACAACAAAATATAGAGATATATCATAGGAAATAAATGCAACAAACACATATGCATAATCATGAGGCTCATTCCCTTATAGATTCCATAACCTAGTTAAATATATGTATATATCAACCCAGCTAATTAGCAACTAGACCCATTAGACCCATTTAATTGGTTATGGCTTGTTTCTTTCTAAAAATATTTGCTATGATATGTTTTTGTAAAATTTCTTGCGAACTCGACCCATTTTTTGTGGTCTACATTATTTTTGTGTAGGTTTTTGAGGTAAGTCACTTAGCACAGGTTGAGTGAGTTTTATTGTTTTATTATTTGGATTCTGGAATATGTATGTAGCTAGATCATATGTGTAATAAGCACCTTGGAAAAGATCTCTATGAATATATAAAGAGATACATGCTTAGAAGGAAATATAAAGACATACTTTTTTACAAGGAAAAGAAAAAATAACATTTACATACACACCCCTTCTCACCTTGAAGAAAATCACAGAGCTAGGGAATGTAGATCATAAGGGGATGACACGACAATGAAATCACAGAGCAGGGGCACAACATGACAATGAAATGCAGAGACCACAAGGGTAAATCAACCAAATGCACTGATTACAAAGGGCCACGACTAGGTTCATAGCTCTCCACCTCTTTCATGCGTAGCTCTCTCCAAAATCAAAACAAATGGAAAATGATTGTCGTGTTTCTTTTTTTTTTGTTTTATGCTTGTGAGGGCCTTACAATTTTGATGCTAACATCAGTATTATGATGACGTTGAGGACAATTGCAAAAAAAAACATGAAAATGACCACAAATTACACCGCCATCACAATTTGACCTCAAATGTTGTAGTGTTAGGACACGTCAGGAAATTAGATAATTGAAATGAAAGCGACTTGGTATCTAAAAATGCACATCAGGGTAAAGGCAATACATAAATATTTAAAAGCACTATAGGAAGAAGTATAAGCACTATAGAAAAGAGAAAAAACACTAAAATAAATTGTAGATGTGCTGAAAAAAAGAGAAAAAGTTACATAGAATGTGCAGATCAATAAAAAAAAAGTTGCCTAAAATACTTTTTTTGCAAATGCGCTACAGAAATATTCAAATGCTCAACAAAAAATTGCTGATGCATAACAGAAAATTGCAAATGCACAACATAAAATTGCAAATGCACATCAGAACAATTCAAATGCACAATAGGAAAAATGTGCAACATAAAATTGCAAATGTGCGATAGAAAGTTGCAAATGCACAATAGAAAAATGCAAATGCAGTATAGAAAATTATAAATGAGCAACTAAAAATGCAAATGTGCTACAAAAACTTGTATATGCACTCAAACACCTATAAATGCATGAAAACACCTCACAGAAAGAAGAGGGCAATATGAAAAGTGAATGCGCTGCACAAATAAGAAAATGCATTGCAAGAATGTTCAAAAGTACTACAACCATGCTCAAATGCGATGCGCAAATTATCAAATGCACTATAGAAAACTATAAATGCACTAAAACCCTGTAGACAAAGATTATCATAGTTTCAGAGTAAAACATTGGAAATTTTGTAAAGTGCTACACAAATAATTAAATGCACTAAAAGACTAAACAAAAGTGTTATTTTAGTGTTAAAATGTGTTGCATGAACTTGTAGAGGCACTAAAACAAAGTGCAGAAGTGCCAAAATGCTACACAAAAGTGTTGTTTTCTTTGTAATCATAGAGAAATTTAAAAAATTGCTAAATACAAGAATATAGAGCGAGAAACTGGTACTAGCCCCATGGTGGGTGCTAAAAATGTGTGCATAAAATGTGGACACACTTCGCTAAGTCCTTCTATGCAAGGAATCTCATCGATTAAGAGCCTTCAATGGTGACCTAGAACTCCCTAGTCATTACATGCAAAGGGTGTAAAAGGAATGTTATGGTTCTCAAATGAGTTTAGATATGCAGCCCCTTGCAAGGTGCAACATGAAATGGGAGATTCGAGAATAAGAGCAAGAGTGCAAATGTCTTAGAACCAAAGATTCTATGAAATGCAAGTACAACTAAACTAATAGAATGAGAAATGCAAAGTTATACTAGCAAGAATGAAGTGCTAAAATCCCATATTTAAGCTAGATGTACTATTCTAATGTATGAGAAAAGAAGCTACACTAATGAGAAATATGATATTGTGCTGCTATGATATGCAAGAGATGAGATGATGCGACAAGTCTCCAAAAGAACCAAAGAGTACCTAAGATTCCTGCAACATGACATTAGTATAAAACATGAGTGTAATGAGATGAGGAGAGAGCTCTCCATTTTAAAGAAAAATAGATGATGGAGATCATGAGGAAAGAGGGGTTAAATCAAGGATGGAGAATGAAAGTTAAGTGATCCATGTGTACAAGTGTTCCCACCAATCACAATTGAGAGTTGACTTTTGTAGCCCATGTGAGACAAATAGGCTTTTCTTTTATTTTGACGTGGGAATAATGCTTTATGTGTGCACAACTTAGTATAAGTGGGTAGTGGAGTCTTTTATTTAATTAAACGGAGACAAGTTCCTTGTAATTAAATAAGAACTTAGGATATAGTAGTCCAACTATAGGATAAAATTGAATAAATTATTTTTCGAAGATTTGATAAAAAATGAGTGATTAATAAATTATGCAAAATTGCTAGAAAGGGGGATAATAGTCTAAGTGACCATTTTTGGGTGATTACAAGTACATATTCTTTATTTTTCATTTTTTAGGTGCCAATACAATAAGTACAACACACAGGCACAAACCTTCTTTGATCAATCCTTTTTGCAATAATTAATGTACTTGTCTACTAAGTTATTAATTTTTGGTTGATGTCAATCTATAAGGTTCTTTATTAGACAAACTAGATCTAGGAATCAAGTTCATACAATGACCTATACTTATTACTAGTGGTAAACCATCTGATACATTCTTTGAAATAATCTCCTTATACTTGGTGAGCAACTCTTCAACTTCTATTGGAACTCGGTTAACATTGTAATCACTTTGTGTATTAGGAATTATAGCAAAGCAAAATATTCTACAACTTCACATCTTTGAAAAACTTACTTCCATTCAATAGGAAAACTCTAACTATCATACAATGATCTTCATCTAGTTTCTCTATCAAGGGTAACAACACTTATCTCTTTCCATTTTCCCAAATGGTATATTGATTCAATCTCTGATATGTACTTCTTGTCAATCATACAACCAAGGTGTAACCAAAAGATTATAATGATAATCCATAGGCATGGTATCACACAAGACTTCATCATTATATCTCCTAATCTCAAATTTCACAAGGCATTATTCACTTACCGGTAACTTATGCTCATTGTTGATCCAACCAATATGGCATGGCTTAAGATGTTTCAACCTTTTCAACTACAATTTGTTAACTAATTCCTCTAATGCCAAGTTATCTAAACTACCATTGTCAATTATTACTTTGAAACATCTATCTACAATATTCCTCTGGTCTTAAATAAACTCCTTAAAATAGGTTGCTCATTCACCTTCTCATTCCACAGGTTTCTCCTCATCATCAAGTTCCTTCCATTTTTAGGCTCATTATGTGGAATCAATGATTCTTCTTGAGCTAAGGAATTTCTACTATGATTTTTGGTCTTCTTCTCCACACTTAAAATAAGTTGCATGGATTCCTTCTCTATTATACCCTCCTTTGTAATAACTACCTCTTCCTTGGTGTAAACACTACCACCTTTTCATTTAATCTTACCTTTATCCATTCACTTTTACCTTTACCTTGTACTATACCATCAAATTTCCTATTTTCTTCATATGAGCTACCTCTTCATCTATGAAATATTCCTCCTTCTCCTCTTTGTCTTTGTTCATGCCTCTTTGTCAAAAAAAAATCAGCCTTCAAAGCATATTGGTATGCTTCTTCCACACTATCCATCTTTATACAGTTGATCTCATTCTAAATTGTAATCCTTGATCCATTAAGGTATGTAAAAACTTTCTCAATATCATCATCCACCTATGCAGATCTAATATCTAACTTGTTGAATTCCTCAGTATAATACTTCACGACCATATCTTTCTACCTCAAGTTTTGCATTCTCCTTAACAAATCAATTTTTTAATTTGTAGGGAGGAACTTCTTCTTTAATTTACCTACCATCTTCACCCAAGTTTTTATCTTCTTTTTTCCTCTTTTCTATTTATCTATTATAAATATTCCCACCAAAGTGAAGCATTGCCCTTAAACTCAATGACTTTTATTTTCATGTTTCTATTATTAGGGGTTCCTTCATATTCAAAGAACTTCTCCATCTCAGAAATCCAAACTAACAAGGCATTGGTATCCAATTTCCCATCATAACTAACAACTTCAACAATAGGTTTAGAATTCACCCTAGCCAAAACCTTTAAAAGCATCTCTTTATCTTCTTCTAATTTAGGTTCATGATTAGGTTCTACTGCTACTTTATCATCACTAACATCATTAATATGTACTCCTCTTCTTTGGGTTGTCTCAACAACATCTAGCCTAGCTACAATTTGCCTCAACATGTCCATGATAGAATTGTCTACATTTCCTTTGCCTTGAACCATCTTGACAACAAGTTCATGCAAGATTGTAACCCTCTACAAGTTATAGGTTAGAACTTGGATCTATCACCCTACAACCAATCCAACTTGGGTTCTCCATGATCCAAATTCTACAAGAACTAAACTTTTAGTATGATACCATATGCTACAAGGGATGATGATAACTAGGGCCAACAACTCACCCAGTTACCATGCAAGCTCATTGAGTTAACACAACAAAAGAAAATAACCAAGAGACATCACCTGAAGAAGAGAACAAAAAATATATTTATTTGATTCAAAAATTTACTTCATACACGTAGGGTTTCAAGGCCTTCCCATTTGCAGCCAAATATAAAGATTCAATTACAAAATAGTTCCCTCATTCATATGGCATGATCTATGGTCCTTCAAACTCTAACTCTTCCCTCTACCCAACATATACCTGCCTAAAGCTCTCCTAAACCTAAGACTCAACTCCCTATTTATACTTTCCAAAATGACTTACAAAATATTCTAGACCTGTATTAGAGAAGAAAAAATCCAAATTAGGTCCACACGCTTCCGAATGATTAATCACATACATTAAATCTAACTTACAAATTAAATACACAATTTTTCTCTCAAAGAAGAACCAAATAGATAACTTGATGAACAAAGGAACCAAGCAATCACCGAACAGACTCTGACAAACATCACCAAACATGTTTAGTGAATGAAGCTCAAACACCAACTTGGCAAGTGAAGTAAAGAATCACTTGGTGAACATATGCACCGTGCCAAGTTTGACCAAATAGGTGAAAGAAGACAACATGACTCCACCAAGCTAACAACAACAACAATTATCGAGTAGGTCCAAAGAAGTAACCAAGCACCTCCATTCCAAGAAGCAGGATAACCAAACAATCCAGAATGCTCTTACATCATTCCATCACACTTCAAGTTGTGTGCCAATGTTGATCTTTCCCACTTTCTCACCTACCCATATACAATATTTTCAAGCCTACACTTTCCTACTCTTGATCCTCCTTCTAGCCTTCCAAAGCATAAAACCATATCCTCCATATACCTTTATTTCATCTACCATCTCCCTTCTATCACCCTATCGACATCTTTAACATACATTTTTAGTGGTCTTGGCCTATCATGACATATCCTTCAAGAGAAGCATTATCCTACGAGAAATAATATTGGATACTTTCCAAAATCTCCAAAATTCTAAACAAACAAAAATAGAAAAAAATGAATTGCCTTGGTGAAAACCTAGTAAAAAGGCACCTTGGTAGCAAAAGGAAAGATAAATAAATTTTTCCTATGGTGAAAACCACTGTTTGTGGCACCTTAGACAAGAACCATGATGAAAAATTGATAAACATGCATCATGTGTAATCCTTCATCATCCATTGATTCCCTCTTCCACCTTTGATCTTGACAATGTTGATCTATCATTAAGCATATGGTATCTCATTCACCAGCTACCCTATCATTATCTTATTCAAAATCATTCTCTCATAGACTCCATAATGAGCTTCACCCTTATCATTATATTCTATCACTATCCTATCTAGTTGAAACCTTGGTCTTGATCAAAAGGAAAAAAAATGGTCCATATAAGCCTCTTGACAAATCCACTCTTTTGGGCTATATACTTTTATGACATCATGCCAATATCCTACATGCTATCCATCTTATTAGATTCCATTTCTTATCCAAAATATGCTTCACATGGTTATTTTCTCTTTCCCTAGCTTGGGTAATTTTGAGGATAAAGTCTTTGAGGATCACCTTCACTTCCTTTATGCATCGTTACCTATCCATCTTATCTATTAGCTTTCCAATCCATCATGTCCTAAACCTTGATAGAAATTGGGACAAAATAATGCAATCTTTCTTGAGAACCAATAATCTCTAAATCATGCTAAAAAGTTTTAAAATCAAATATGATCCTGAAAAAAATCCTCAAAATTCCTAAAATATCTCAAAAAAATGATCATCTTAGTGAAAAAGCTAGCAAATTGGAGTTTCTCAACACCACCCCAATAGTGTTTCTTAACACTTTCCCTTGACATCAAGTATTTCTTAACACTTATTGGATATCCTCAATAATTTGTCTATATAGTATAGGATTGTGAAATATTTCTCACTTATATGCATGATTCCTAATGAGTCAATGATTTTCTTTATTTACTTTTACACAAAATGCTTAAACTAGAATGACTAAGACATGGTGTGACTTATCTTTGTTGTGTGTTGATTTTTCCTGAGTGTTCCCTCCTTAGTCTCTCTGATATGTCACTCAACTAGAGGACTAGGAGCACGAGGCATGTTTTCCTTTGACCTTTGTCTGTGGGTGTAGATTAAATGATCTTAGGTATCTTTTTCTTTGACCCCTTGGACACTTAAGAGAATCAAGGCTATTTACTTGTCTTAATTGATTCACTCCCCCTCCCCCACACCTTTCCTCAGTTATCTAAAAATTTGGTATTAGAGTGAAAGTGCTTGAAGGAAGAAGTTTAAAGCTACTTAAGAAAATGATCAAGATGCATAAGAGAGAGCCGCCAAAGATGAACAAGGAGAACTCTCCCTCGTGGAAAGACCAAATGAAGCTACATCTTTTAGGCATTGGAAATAATGCCATAGATTGGTTGGAAAATGAATATGTTACACATTCTTGTCCTTTGACTGCGGATCAAATGAATGAAAAGAGGAATAATAATAGTATGATGATTGATATTGCATTTTCTCTCATTGATGTTGAATTTGATGATGTTAAGAATTGTACTTGTGCAAAGAAAATGTGGGATAAATTGAAGCTATTCTACGGAGGAGATGATAATTTAAGAAGAACTAAATTTGGAAGCTTGAGAGGTAAGTATGATGACATGATGAAGGGTTTGTCCACCCTTACAAACTCATTTCTAAAAAACATAATAATACGGAGCCAAAGAGAAGACAAAATGCTTCACCAAGCATGCTTTTATTATACTTGAAAATCCTTACAATTCTCCAACATGAAAGAAATCCAACTTCTTACAATATGAGAAGGTTTCCAATATGAGATCTTACAAAATAAGAACTTCCAACTAGCTTGCACACCATGAACTTCTACACAATAAGAGATTGCAATCAAAGGGCTTTTACTTGAATAGCTTCTGCCACAAGAGCTTCCCAGATAAGATCTTTCACCTTTAAAGATTCTACCACAAGTCCTTCCAACTGAGATCTTACATGCTAAGACATTTCACCTCAAAATATTCTATCAGAAGAGTTTCAACCAACTAAGATCTTTCACCTCCAAAGCTTGATTACAAATGTTCATATGTCTTGCTTATATAGGCACTTACAATTAATGATATCACAAAAACAACTAGTGTGGGATAAAAGGTAAATACAAATACTGTACAACAAGTATTAAATACCCACCCAAATACAACTAAGCATCACCATGTGGGGCGATTAGAAAATTACATTTCCTTTATGGATCATGAAAAATATTAAATGCATGATATAAAGAACTTTCCACAAACTTCCAAAATGCCACCTACACACCTCGATAAATGAAGTGACAACTATTTTATGTTTTATTTGTTTATGCTACCTATGCACCTTAGTAAATGAAATACTTTTTTCTCAAATTGTTTTCATTTTCTATTTTTTATTTTTCCTGTAATTTTCATCATTTTCTGTCTCCTCTAAGTTCTCTTTTTTTCTTTTTTAAATCATGCCCCCTTTATTTTGTGATGCAAGATGCTCCTACATCAAACACCCATGGTAGGAAATATTTTGTGATTAGGAATTCACAAAATGAAGTAGCCACTACTGATATATATATATATACATGTGTGTGTGTGTGTGTGTGTGTGTGTGTATACACACACATATACACATATATACATACATACATATATATGTATGTATGCATGTATGTATGTATGTACTTCTTCTCCAACACCTAGCTGGAACAAGTATCTATTGCTGAAAATACTCCTTCGTAATTAACTCTATCCAAGTGTAAATATCCTTGTCCTCCAATCTTGTAGGTTCTAATGCATCTATAATAAACTAAACAATGCCATGCAAATCTTTTTTTTCATACTAGACATCACTAACAAGATCATCATATAAGCCAGCACCATTTTATTTCAAGTTCATCTCAAATTCAACATCTCATAATTCATAGTAATTTACCTCTTTCACATCTTCATCTTTTATTTCTTCTTCCATGTCATAAAAATGTATGTAACTACTTTACTTGTTGGATCTCCAACCATGGAATTTTTCTCTTCCTCTTATGTTGTTATCTTCAAATCATCTTCATCTGCTTTAGGTTCAAAAATATTTTTAGCTTCATGCTCGTCCTCTTCTTTTGTAGCGTGATACTCCACTGGGTCTTCTTTCTTATCTGCATCCAAAGAATTATCAACATCTCTTTTCTAATGAAGAACACTTCTCCTTTACAACTCTACTTCTAACTCATTCATCTGCTTTTGCAAATCCAAAAATATTTCTTCATGCACTCATTCTAAATCTCTCAAGTTTAGGAATCCTTAGAATCCATCAAATCACAAAAGTCATCTATCTTTCTTTTCTCCATGCTCAACTCTTCATAAGACAAAATTTGTGAAACACAAGCACCTCATGCAAAATGCCTCACAGTTGTCAATCTATCTATACAATCAAGAATTTCTTCTTAACAAATTTTACCCAATCCAAGGTTGTGGTGCAAAATGCCTCATGGTCGACGATCTGTCCACATGTTCAGGAACTCCTACTCTGATACCACTGATGAAAGATGACTCTAATACTGCTAATGAAGTAACACAACACCCTTACAAACTCACAACCCAAAACATAACAATATGGAGACAAAGAGAAGACAAAATTCTTCACAAAGCATGCTTTTATTATACTTGAAAATTCTTACAAATTCTCTAACATGAGAGAACTCAAAATTATTACAATATGAGAAAGCTTCCAATATGGGAGCTTACAAACTAAGAATTTCCAACTAGCTTGCACACCAAGAGCTTCTACACAAGAAGATCTTGCAACCAAATAGCTTATACTTAAAGAGCTTCTACAACAAGAGCTTCCCAAATAAGATCTTTCACCTTTAAAGCTTCTACCACAAGAGCCTTCCAACTAAGATCTTACACACTAAGATCTTTCACCTCAAAAGCTTCTATCACAAGAGATTCCATTGATTAAGATCTTACCACTAAGATCTTTCACCTCCAAAGCTTGCTTACAAATGCTCATATGCCTTGCTTATATAAGCACTTACAATTCAAAATATCACAAACACAACCAATTTGAGATAAAAGGTAAATACAACTACCTTACAACAAGCATTAAATACCCACCCAAATACAACTAAGGATCATCATGTGGGCCAATTATAAAATTACATTGATTTTGAGGATCACATCAAATATTAAATGCATGATGTAAAGAAGTTTCCACAAACTTCTAAAATGCCACCTAGACACCTTGATAAATGAAATGACAACTATTTTATGTTTTATTTTTTATGCCACCCATGCACCTTGGTCAATGAAATACCTTTTTCTCCATTTTTTTCATTTTCTATTTTTTATTATTTTTCCTCTAATTTTTGTCACTTTCTCTCTCGTCCAAGTTTTTTCCTTTTAAAAAAAACATCATGCCCCCTTTATTTTTGTGATGCAACATACTTCTACATCATGACATGAGCATGAAAGAAGGTGAAAATGTTGCACATTATGTGAACCAAATCAAAGATGTTGTGAGTGCAATAAGAAATGTTGGAGGACAAATCTTGGATTCTAAAATTGTAAGTAAAATATTGAGAACTCTTTTGCCTATTTATGTTATCAAAGTTTCTACTATTCAAGAAGTAAGAGCTATGTTTGGTAATGATCTGACACTTGATGGTCTAGTTGGTTGCTTGACTACATTTGAGTTGAGAAATTATGATAAAAGTATGGTTACAATTGGAAATTCTTTAAAGTCTTCACTAACCATCAACAATCCTAAGAAAGAGAAGAAAGCCAAAGAAGAAAGTGAGCCTGAAACTGAAGATGATTTGGATGAGATTGAAGCATTGCTTGCAAGAAGGTTATCAAGAGGTAAAGGTAAATACAAAGGTAAACTTCCCTTGATCTATTTCAAATGTAATGAAGTTAGTCACTTTGCTATTAAATATCCTAACCAAGGCAAATTTAATAGAAATGATAGAAATAATAAGAAAGATCACAAGTATATGAAGAATAGGGATTACAAAGACAAAGACAAGAAGTCATCCTACATTGTTGAAGAAGAGCATACCAAGACAACTTCTGATGATGACAAGGAAATAGTTGAAATGGTCAATGTTGCAATCAAGGAAGAGCCAAATGGTGAAAGGTATGAGAATGAAACTGCCCTTATTTCACATGTTACAAAGAATGATTCTTGGATTATTGATAGTGGTTGTTCATATCATATGACTAGTGATCTAAGTAAGTTTGAAAATTTTGAGGAGATTGATGATGGTGGAATTGTTAAGTTTGGTAGTGATGTTCCATATTCGGTGAGAGGTGAAGGATCATTAATGATGATTGATAAGATTAGATGTGATGATGTATATTGGGTTCAAGGACTCAAATATAATATGTTGAGTGTTGCACATGTGAACAACTCAAGTCACAAACTAGAATTTGAGAAAAGGAAGTTCAAAGTCTTCGATGATGAAGGTAATCTGATTAGAATAGGAGTGCAAACCAAAGGTAACTTATTTTACCTTGATCATATAGTTGATACATGTTTATTTTCTAGAATTGGGTATGTGTGGTAATGGCATAAAAGGTTTTTCCATGTAAACTTTGAAAATATGGTGAAAATTAGTAGAAAGAAAAGAGTAATAGGCTTACCAAATCTGCAAAAACTTGATAATGCTATCTGTAAAGAATGTCATCTTTGTAAGATGACAAAGTCTAGTTTCTCTAGCAATTCGTGCACTTTCAATGATATTCTAGAATTAGTGCATATTGATTTATGTGGTCCAATTGGAGTTGATATTTACTATGGTGATAGATACATTATATTGTTTGTGGATGATTGTTCAAGGATGATGACTGTAATGTTCATGAAAGTAAAATCACATGCTTTTGATATGTTTAAATGGTACAAAGAAAGAATTGAAAAGGAATTTGGAAAACCTTTGAAATTTTTAAGATCTAATAGAGGTGGTAAATTTGTGTCTACTAAATTCACTAATTTTTGTGCCGAGAATAATATCAAAAGATAGCTATCTTCATCAAGGAATCCACAATAGAATAGTATTGTTGAAATGAGAAATAGATCTATCATGGATTGTGCATGGACACTGATGACTGAAAAGGAGGTCTCTCAAATATTCTAGAGAGAACCAACTAGTACTATTGTATACACACTAAATTGAGTACAATTGAAGAAAGGAACAAATAAGAAACCTTGTGAGCTATGGTATGGTCATATGCTGAATGAAAGTTATTTCAAGATATTTGGAAGCAGATGTTATATTCATAGGGATGCTAGGAATGGTAAACTTGTTGTTAAAGGAGATGAAGATATATTCTTAGGATATTCATCTAAGAGTAAGTGTAACACCCCACTTGGGAACCCAATAGAAACTGACCTACTATATTACAATATTTTAGTAAACATCTTATTAAAAATTTATACAACATAAGATAACAATGTGGAAGCAATATATAGATACACATAAGAAATTATAAATACAATTTGCATTCCTCAAGGGTTCATTCATGTTCAGTCACATTAAGAAAGTTTAATTAATTAATTTTAATCTTAAATACAATGTTCATAGTTATGATGAAAACATAGACATAATCTCATTAGAATATATGTAAGTAAAACTAATACAAAGGAGCACATCCAAATAACCACATCCACTGCACATTCCACAGAGTATGTAATAATAAATACAAATACATCTCAATGCAATAAATCATCCTGTAGTATCTCAACATACAAAATACAATGTCTGAATAGAAAGTCTCCAAGATAAGAATAAGAATGATAATGGTATAATTTCATCAATGAACATCCAACATCAGTGCCAATCTAAGGAGGACCCAAATGGTAAGAAGTCACTACCTCCCAACCGCATGGTCACCTAGTCAGACTCTCACTCCCACCGTACAGGGGAGATAATGTACGATCCAGACATGGATAATCAAACGACAAAATCAACAATACAAAACCTAGGCAAGGATCCTGAAGGCTCTCTATAACAAGTGGTACTACTCATATGAAAAGACAACCCCAGAGGCAACCCAAAATATAAATATATACATAAATATAAATATAAATATAAATAGGAAACCTAAGATGCATATAGAAAAGTGTCATCACATGAGTCAACTCTAAGGCTACCCCGATTGTCTCTCTGGACTTCGACCCCCTGGTGACTCCATGTGGCATTAGTAATCCTTTCGTACAGACAAGGAAACTAACCATGCAAGATTTCAATCAGGCATCTTCTCCCACTCCCATCCTAGCATGTACTAGCGCTCAAGGTATGGGCATGGAACACTTAATCTTTTTAATTCATTTTTAAAGAACCCCATTTAATGTGCAGTGTTATCACTTAATTATGTTACTTATAATGAGTTATCCTGGCATCCACTTAGGTCTTGACCCACATTGCAAGCTACTTTCCCTCATACACCTAGATAACCTACCCTAATGCTCCATTCAAAATAATCCCAATAATATCAAAAATATTCTCATAAATCATAATCATGAAAGTCACCAAAGAAAAATAATGGAACATAGGAAAGAACATCACATCCACACAAGGATTCATTATCCATCTCAATATAAAATCTCAAATTAATCATTCATCCCATAATGAATATCCCATAATCATAGTAATAATCCATAAAATCTTACAATCATGTGAATAACAAATCAATATTAATAACATCTATCTCCATCATAGAGTACATCTCACATAAAGATAACTGTTCAAATTATAGAATAAATCATAAGATAGCATAATGCATAACACATCCATCCAGGATGTACCTCAACATAAATTATAACATAAAGTGACTAGGTAAATCAGATTTAATAAGATAATGGCCGTCACCCTTTTTGGTTAAAAGACATAATGATAGAATCAAGAATGATTATTCACACTTACACTCCAAACCATACATGGACTAATCTAGACATAAAAATGGTTATATCATTTCACATTAAAATATAATCCCATAGCCTCTGGTTGACAACACTAATTAGCCAACTACAGAACGCCCAAAGCATCATAAAAGAAAATACAATAAAGCCATATACTAAGAAATCATAATAATAATACGAGTTTAGTTTTCCAACTAAATAATTTATATTCTAAACTTTGATTTGGCTTAAGAGTTTATGTTCAAAAACATGAATGAATCCTATGGTATAAGTGTAAATAGATCCTTCATCTATATTAAATTACCATGATTAATCAATATTATAGTAATATTATTTCCAACAATTTATTGAATAATTTAATATTCAACTCAAAATTAAATATTAATATTTTATCAATTTTAACTATTTCATATTATCATGTTATTATCAATTTAAATGGTCTTAGATTATAAATAGCTTAGTTAATAATATAAGACATTATATTAAATATTAATATCAATATCATTCTTAGAATATTACTTTAACTTCTATATAAGTCCAATATTAATATTTAATTTGCATTGAACTCCTAGTTTAATTATAAAAGCTCAACTTAAATTATATGTTTTTCACTAATTATATCCATTAACAATAAATAGATTATTATACAATTAACTCCACTATAACTTCACTTAATTTAAATTAAATAAGAAATATATAATCACTTAAATACAACTAGGAGTTAAACTAGACTTAAGAAAGACTGCTAACATCCACTTTGCAAATGAATGAATAATATTTATTTAATATTCTCAATTGAATAAATAAAAAACTATTTAAAAAAATACTTTTTAATTTTTATTTTTAAATTATTAATTTCTAAATTTCTAAAATTAATAATTAATAAAAAAATTTAATAAAATTTGAAAATTAATAGATATATATTTTTAAAACTAAAGATAGGCTTGCATGCATCATTTTCTAATTGTGTGCATATTTTCTTGTGCCTATTTACCCTTACATATGCAAGATTAATATATCAATATTACTAACTGAATAGAAAGAAAATGGAAACCTCTTCTCAACCCTAATTTCCAAAAGGAATTATCCAAATTGATTAAGCACAAGAAAGTGTTCAATGCAGAAATGGATCAAGTGAAGGAAATAGGGAGAAAGGAGGTTATATGATTTTTCTATTATGGGGGGGTATGTGCTTAAATCTTAAAATAGATAAAAGACAAATACCAACCTTGAATCTAGAAAATGTTATTTTTTGATGTTTGTATGCAATTTTTGAAAAATCTGCAACTCATACTGAACTAGAAATGTCGAGACGGAGAAAACCCAGAACTCTTTTGTCTTTTTGAAGGGAGGTCAACCTTGACCTTGTTCGCGGGGCACAATCTTACCTCAGGGCACAATTTTACCCCGAAAAGTTGACCTTGACTTGCATTGCTCAGACAAAAAATTTGTTCACAGATCTCACAAGTTTGACGAAAAGAGTATCCAAATATGCTCTCCAATTCGCTATTCTATTACTATATCTACAAGAAAAATGGTTTGTTTGTTGGATGGGGGGTTTTCCTTAGTCAAATCACAATTTGGAATTAACCTTGAAATATAATTGAAATAATAATATGCATAAACAAAGTAAATGGAACTATTCACCTTGCTTATGTGGAAATCCTTGTGGGGAATTCAAATCCTTGAATCCACAAGTATGGATGCTCCAAATGAATGTAGAAATGTATGTAGGATGTCTTAAATCAATGTCATTAGATCTTCAACGCCAATCTTGAATGCATCTTTGCATAGAAGAAGGCTTGGATGAATGTGGATGCATAAATCTTCAACAAGAGGGCTCCATAGAGATTGAATCTTTCAATGGCTAATAATGGATCTCCTTGATGAATTGGATGTGTGAACACTTGGATGCTTGAATACTTGATAGAACTTCACTTCATGTAGGTGGATGCACTTCATAAAAGGTAGCTCCTAGCTCATAGAAAAGTAGATCAATCATGCATAGATTTTATATTATCACTCATAGTAAGTGGATGTCAAAATGAGGGAAGAAGGCTTCCTTATATAGAAATCGAGGGCACAAACTCCTAGAGAAGGCTGAAATAGGAGCACTAGATCCCATTTAACCTTAACCCTGAGGAATGGACCTAGATTAAATATAATTTAAGAGTTTACCATTCCAAAACCCAAAATAGTCGACCTGGAAGCAGGAAAAGAAACTTTCCAAAGCCCGAGATCCAAAAACTCCCAAAAATTGAAAATGGGACTTGGGGTCAGGGATGAGGTCGACCCTTCCCTAGGTCAGTGCCGAATCATTCTTGACTTAGGTCAGGGTCGAGGTCAACCTTGACCCAGAAGGTCATCCTTGACGTAGAGGCCAAAGTTCTCAGTTTCATAGAGTAGTTTTTCAAAGATAGGTAGGAAATATAGAGATAGAAGAATATAGGAAAAATACTAGATCCATGCAAAGACACATTCAAGACACTTGACATGACCCCAGACCACTTTCTCAGAGGTCTAAATGCTCTTAACAAGAAAGTGCTTCCATTTTAAGATGATACATTAAGCCCCCACTTTAGCAAGAGTATGGACTCGATGCAAACACTTGGTAAAGTAGATCGTAACGAAAACATAATCTTATTAAAATCAAAGGAACAAAGAAATCCTCAAGCCCCTAGAGACTCAAGTCTTTGTCAACTTCAAGATCACAATAAAAGAGATATCTCTAAAAAAAAATTTTAAAAAATAGAGTGTGATTATCTTGCTCATTGAGAACTTGAGATATCCCCGACAGGATGATTGACTCTTTAAGCACTAAATTTCTTAAAACTTCAGAGGTTCGACATTTCGTCAAACAATTAGCAGTCGAGCTCTGATACCACTGTAATAACCCCGACAGGTTATTGCTTCTTCAGCACCCAAAAAGACTCTTTATACTTCAGCTCTGATACCACTGAGATATCCCTGACAGGATTATTGCTTGCTCCCGCACCCAAAAAAACTCTTTATACTTCAGAATAAACTTATTACTTCAGGATTCCGACATTTTGTCAAGCAGTTTGCAGTCAAACTTAGATACCATTGAGTGAACCTTACTAATAAGACACTAAAGTAACAATACTAGAGAGTAGTTACTCATCAAATACATGAGACAAGGCTAACCCTTATGAATGACGAATTTGCAAGAGATATAGCACCCTTGTTTTTTTAACAATCAAATTGAAGAATAAAAAAGTTTAAAAGAATTACAACTGAGCAATGAAGAACCTGGTAATCGGATAATAGGATTTGATTCAGAGTAATCACCCAATGGACAGGATGTGGTGCCATCTCTCCTCTAAATAATCTGCCAAAGAAAGATCAGAATACGTGGTCATGTCCCGCTAGTTAATGGACCATTTCTTCCTCTGCCGCGGCTACCTTAATTCTTGTATTGTGCTTGTAACATGATCATTACATCGCTTCTTGCCCACACTGTCAGAAGATGGGACCGTCGGTTGCAAGGTGAGGTGAAGCCGATAGGAAAACAAGTGCACCAATTACGATTTGTCCATTAAATCCTTCTGCCGGCCCTTTGCAAGATTAATCGCTGATCACAATCACTTGAACGACTGTCAGGTTAACATTCCGCGTCCTCGATACTCCTAGTGATTCGACAGCGATTTGAAAGTGGGGAATTTCCAAGCTAGTTCGGTTTGAGATTATTTCTCCTAAGTCGTGTTTGCAGTAATGCCCAAGGGGAATGCCAAACCCACGGATTGGTGTGAAGGACCAAATGCACCTCTGCCTAATGCGATCGCGTGACCCAAACAGATTCACAATTAATCTACTCTTTGACTGCTACTGTCGGCGGAATGAATTCGAGATTGTTTTCTAACTCCTGCGGTGGTGAGTTCGAGATTGTTTTCTAACTCCCAATGAATTGGCGCTGATGCTTCTACCGATCGCGCTGACTATCCACTTTCAGCGATCTTGAACATATGATATGCACTCCTCAGAACTGACGCCTGTGCGATCCTACTACGGAATGTGACGAATCAAGACCCACGCACTCGGATGACAATGTTGGCTCAAAATAAACTGGTCTTTGCGGGCGTGGTTGGCCGTCAGGAAACCCTCACTCTATCTCCGATTAATTCTTTCCCTGTGTTAAAAACTTCTGCAGAAATCTGGCCTTAGGCCACAACTTTGCTTCAATGAAATGGCTGTGGTACCATTTCCAGGATTGCAACTAATTAATCCCTTTCTAACTAAACCTCCAATGATCAATGAATCGCAAGATTTTGCCTTAGGCCACAGATTTGTCCCTGATGAAATGACTGCAGCGTCACCTCCAATCTGCAATAATTCGGATGATATTTCACACCCTCAAAATTGCGTACCAATTGAGAGTTATCGTTCTCAATGGCCAACTGTGACAATTGCGAAAACCCTAGGTTCCACAATGCACCTGTGATTGAATCACAAATCTGAAAATCAAAGAGAGATAATCAACTGCCTCATTCGAATGGAGCCCCGGGTGCCTATTTATTCTTTTCCCTCCATCCTCTCCAGAGACTTCTAGAACCTTTTTGATCTTATCCCTCAAGTGACTTTATTAAATATTTTCCAAGTCACTTTATTAAATACAAGGTTATCTTTTAATATTTATTTATTTAATTAAAATAACTAATTAGTCGTCCTTGGACAACCATTAATTAAATTAATTAAATCGAACTATCACCAAAAATTGGGGACATGACAGAACTTATGTCCCATTGTGAACCACACAAGGAAACTATGCAAGTAGAAAGATGGAATTGAACTGCCTAGTGAATGTGGCTACTCAATAGTCAACCCATCAAGTATTCACCCTCAAAAATATTATATTCTATAAGAGTAAAACCAAAAGAGATTCAATCTTAAGGACACTTTAGACCTTAAGGGATCAACAATATTTGAAATTGGAGGGATCAAGAGATCCTAAAATATAAATACATGCCTTAAGGATTAGTCATTAATCCAAAAAGGGAGAAAAGTTATCTTGAAAAAAAATTATATATATATATATATATATATATATATATATATATATATATATATATATATATATATATATATATATATATACGTATGTATGTATTAAAAAGTATGTGTGTGCAATAAGTGAGGAGAGTGTATGCCCCCATGTTAAAGTCATTGCTAACACTTTAACAGGAGCAATGGCTTTGACGAAAACATAAGCAACTCCGTTGATTATGTTTCCACTACAAGATGCCCCTAGATGAAAACAAATCAAGGGAAGTACCACATAAACATACAAAGAACACAAAAGGGATATATATATATATATATATATATATATATATATATATATATATATATATATATATATATATATATATATATATATATATATATATATATATATATATATATATATATATATATATATATATATATATATATATAATGAATTAACATCATTCCTCAAAGAAAGTAGAACTACAATCACAAAGGAGGAAAGACCACAAAAGAAATACAAAGAAGAATCTTTTCAGACCATGACCTAAAGACCAAAAAGAATCAATGCTACCAAGTCACGAATCCAAGCAAATTACACAAGGAAACATGTACGAACAATAGCATAGGTAAAACATAACATGAAACAACATATGGAAGAATAGACATACATATAGAGGAATAATACAATAGGTTCGATTCTTGCACAAACAAAGAAACAAAGATTGTATGAAAGAATCTAACAACATTTAGCAAACATATTATGAGAAAAGCATAGTCCAATAGACAAACACACAAAAGAGACTACCATGAAATACAAGCCAATCAATCATGTCGCCTACTCTTCCCATCTCATTTTTTTTAATCATTTATGGAAGGTGGGTAACTCGCAAGAGGGACTATATCCAACACAGTAGGAATGATAGCTAGTTCCAAAAAAGGATCCTCTTGAGAATCACAATGTTCAATACTAGGTGTAAGCGTTAATTGCGAGGAAAGAATATTAGGTAAATCAACATCAATGTCAATAGTTTTATATTCATCATTAACATTATCAGTATCATCAAGAGTATCTTTATCATCTAGATTAATCAAAATAGGATCTAAGAAATGAATAGAATCATTAGAATCATGCAACTTAACATCATTATTAGTAACAACTTCTTCTAACACATCATGCATAGTTGTATCCAAAAAAGATAAATATTTTTTAATAGCAGAATTATGAACTTTAGCTTGAGCACAATGCTTTTTATGGTTTTCATTAGCAGATCAGTTATGTTTTGCATTACTTTAAATTTGTTGAGATCTAGGAGGAAAAATTATAGGATACTTCACAAGTTCTATAGGAGGATTAATAGGATTACTAGCAGACTAACGAGCAACATGAGGAACTTGATTAACAAATGTAGAAGCCATAGATAAAGGAGGTATGGAAGGTATAGGCAAAAGACCACGGTTAAGATCCATTGGAGGTAAGCTTAACTCAAGAATCTTTCGTTGCTTATAGACTTAATATGAATGAAAAACATTATTAGGTCGAGCAGAACATGAATTAGATAATGAAGGCCAAAATAAGTCAATGGTAGTAGCATCTTTGTGCTTGGAAGTATGGTAGAAGCTATGATTAACTGTCTTCACTTCATCATCATAAACAAACTTATGACATTTATGAATAGGTGAAGAAACAACATGCATGGAATTTAACCATGGTAAACCAAGCTTAACTTGAAATTGATCATAAGTAGAACAATAATAAAGGTGGTATTCACAATCTTTCCACAAAGTTCAATCGATAAATCAATAGAACCAAATGATGGATAAAGAAAACCATTACATCCAATTTCTCATAAAAATTTGAATCCATACATCAAAATTTGAATCCATACATCCGATTTATCATAAAAATCACGTTGCAAACTTTTCTTAAAAAAGATTTTCTTTTGTAGTAACATTGACTGAGGAGGTAGGATCAACAAGACAACCACGAGTAGGTATCTCAGCAACCTTAGAATAAATATAAAGGGGACCATCAAGAGCTTTAATAGTCTCAAAATCATCAAATGAAATCAAAGTTCTCGATGTCATTTTTTCTCAGGTTGTTGTTGAGGTTTAGGTCGTATCTTCAAATTAGGCTTAGATTTCAGTTGAGGTGGAGTTAAAACTTGAGATTGAAATGGAGGTTGAGATTGAGGTGGAGATACAAATTAAACCACATGCTCCACTTGATTAACCACATGATTAAGATCATCCATCTGAAAGATGGTTGAGCAATAGTATCAGTATCATGTGTAGGTAAAGGATTCATATAGATTTGCAAAATTTGATTAGGAGGAGAAACATATTTATTCCCACTACCATCAAAATTATCAATAGATAAAGCATTAGAATCAATTAAGTCCTGAACCTTATATTTTAAAGAATAACATTTCTCAGTATCATGACCACTCTAACGATGACATTGACAAAAAGATTTCGAATCAAAAGATTTAGGTACCATTGTAGCAGGTAAAAGAGGATGAATAGGAGGTAAAGTAATCATATTAGCAGTTAACAACCTATTCATAATAGAATGTAAAGATTCAAAGAGAGGAGTAAACATATGATTGAATTGAAAAGTAGTGGATGCAGAAGTGGCATTGTGAGATGCAACAACAACTTGATCAACAACTACATTTGCTTGTTTATTTATCTTGACATAGTTGTTGAATTTTTGAAATTTATTTGGATTAGGAGCAACATCACTTTTATCAACAATAACAAGAGCCATTAGAGTGGTGCTCTCAAATTGACTCACTTGTAATTGATAATGATGAAGCATTGCACAAAGTTGTTGAAAATAATTAAATTCAGTAAGCAAAATCTTATCTCTAATATCCTTTTGCAAATTTGAAATAAATATACAATGAATATCAATATCAAGAACATGATAGGAAATCGGAGCATGCAAATGCTTAAATCTACCAATAAATTCAATCAATTTTTCCTTAGAATTTTTTTTTATAATGCATCAAGTCATTCAAAGACACTTGCAAGCCAATGTTGTTTTGAAATTGTTGAATAAAAGCATTAGTAAGTTGAGGAAATGAATGAATAGAATAAGGAGTCAAAGAACAAAACCATTGTAAGGCCTTATCATGAAAAGTTTGAACAAACAACTTTGCTAAAATCCTATGATCATGAGCATAATCACTACAAAGGATTTGAAATGTTTTAATATGATGAACAACATCTCCCTTACCATTATAATTCTCAAGACAAGACATATCAATTTGTTGAGGAACAAAAGTACGAATAACATCTTGAGACAAAGGACTTCCCATGTCACAAGTAGGGATACTAAACTTATTTTGGGTCAAGGATGCAAGTTGTTGTAAAGATGACACAGTTTGAGCCAAACTGATAATTGTTGAATCATGAGAAGAAATAGGAGAACTAGCAACATTAGAAATACTAGGTAAAGTATAAGAAGATGCAAGAATAGAAGACACAACTGGAGGAACACTAGGAACTATAGTTGGAATAGGAGTAGTGATGAGGCCAACTATTGCCTTTATTTCATGATAGTTTTAAAACACTTTGTTGATACTCTATTTTATTTTTGTCAAAACATTTGTGGACCTATGTTTACTAAAACCTATGATAAACTTATGGGTAGATACTATGCCATCTTTTGCTAGTATTATATATATTATGCAGTATTTCATATAATTATCAAAATGTGTGTTCTTATATTTGAATTTAATTTGAAAATGCTTATTTGCAATTATCTCTGTATTATAACTAACCTGTTAGCAATGAAGCTGAAAGATGATCGGAAGAATTCAAAGATGAGTGCCAACAACATTCAAGGAGAAAAGAATGCTAAGGTGTAGCCACGGTGGAGGAAAGTTGTAACGGTTCCAAAGGACACGGCAACGAGTATGGAGGAGCTATCAAGACTTATTGCATTCTCTGCATTTATTTCTATGGTGAGCAGATGCGTAAACTTTATTATTCCCACCTTAAGTTGTTATCTCTTCTTCTCACCTTGAGTTGTTATTTTCCTTCTTTCTCTCCTGTGGATTTATAGCTAGGTTATTTACTTTTTTGTTATGGGAATAAGTGTTGATCTCCTATATATAGGAATTAGCCCAAGTGTGTTAGCCTTAACCAGTTAGAAGAAAGAATTTATGAGAATAGACTGTTAACTTTTACAGTCGTGTTTTTATAGTTTCTATGTATTGTTCCCATGTAATGAATTTCTGAAATGTAATGAAATAGTTTTTGGCTTCTATCCTGTTTTAATAGTTTAGTTGAAGCCGACCAAGGGGGCCCACTTGGAAGGTGGATTAGATTAGGTTAGTATAGATTTATTTCCAAGCATTTTTAGTATTGTAAGTAGAAGTTGTAAGTTCCTTCTTATAGCATCACACTTCATGAATGTTCCTGCAGCATATGTGAGAACAGTTATAGTGGATGAACTGAGTTGGAATATTTGTTAGCCTTTCATTTTATTTCTAGTATTCATAGAGTTAAGTGCGTTAGTTTCCTGTAGCAATAGTGTAAGTTCTTTTCCTTGCATTTTACTCTCCTGTAGCATAAGCTTAGTAACTCATTAAGAGACCTAGTGCACATACTATGGTGAACATTTCAAGTATACATCCCTGGGTGGACAAGATTAAATGCACCTCATAGTGGGAAAAATAGTCCTTAGTTTGAATATATTATTCCTAAGCATGACTCAAAGCATGACTATGATACACCTATTGTGAGGCGGACCATTTTTTGGTGTTGTTGCTAGGGATGGTATCAAGCTAGGAGCATTTTGAGCCATAGTTCTTAGATGAAGTTTTTTTAAGAATTTCTAGTTTTGAAGCTTCTTTCACCAGTGTGAAAAGTTTAATTGCATGCATCAAAGAGGAAGACGATGAGATGAATATGGAAGATTTCTTCCATGGGTGTCTGTTAATTTGAACGAAAAAATTGAAGAAGAAGAAGTTGAGTTACCTTTTGAAGACACAAGCCCTATTTTTCCCACAAAATCATCATCAAGAGCTAAACCAATAGATACAAGTGGTCTTCAACCTTTTATTGAAGTTTTGCCTAGTTTTCTTGATAACACTATTATGAATCCACCAATTGTTAATCATCTAGTACCCAATGTCCCTTTTCAGCAACAATCTGATAATCTAATACCTCCAATAATGACACAACCTACTTTTCCATTTCCTCTCCCAAGCCTTGTAAATACTGATAATGTCAAGAATATACCTGCAGCTGCCCTTCCAAAGTTTTATGGCCTTGTAACCGAAGGCCCTGATACTTTCTTGTTTGAGTTTGACATACTTTTTCATAGTTTTGACTACAATATTGATGCCCATAAGCTTATATTGTTTCCAGCAACATTGAAAGAATCAACTCTACAATGGTTCATGGGCTTAGGAGCCAATGTAGCAAGAAGTTGGGATGAAATGCAAACTCTATTTCTAGATAAGTACAAAGAGTATTGCAAAGCATTTGGTTCAAGAGGAGATGATGTCTTTAGGATATCTCAGAAGGAGGAAGAAACATTGGAAGACTATGTTTCACATTTCTTATATACATTCCAGAAGAACCCTCAACATGTATTGTCTAAGGATTCACAAAAGCTAGTCTTTCTAAGAGGTGTGAATGATAACTGTCTAGAAGCACTAGACCTGATGGTTGGTAGTGATGTATATCAAGCTTCTTGGGAAGACCTCAAGAAGATCTGTCAAAACTATTAACTATCTAGAAGCACTAGACCTGATGGCTGGTGGTGATGTATATCAAGCTTCTTAGGAAGACCTCAAGAAGATCTATCAGAACTATTCAAGGTCAACCATGAAGAAAGGCCGAGAACCTCATTCCATAGTCACTAAAGAAATAAATTAAGGCATTTTAAAGCTCAAGATATCTAACCTATTGTCAGATTTCAAACAAGACATCATCAACAATGTTGCTACACATCTTAACACAATGACTGCAAAGAAGAAGTATGCAAAAGTTGAGCTACAACTATCTGAATACTGCCCTCATTGTCGAAAGCAAAAGAAGGATTGCCAATGTAAACTGGTTGCAAGCATGGAGAACCAACATCTTCCAACTGAGTACATCAAGATAGATGGAGATGATGAGCAAGTGTTTTTTGTTTCTCAATGTCGACCATGGTCCCAACATCAAGGTATGCCTCAAGACCCTTTGCAAAATTCAAATTCATATGGTAATCAATGGAAAAACTGTAATCCCTAAGGTCCTCCACAATATCAACCTAATTGGAACAATGCTAGGCAAAACAACCCACAACAGTCCCAATGGCCTCAGAATTCCCAACCACCCTAGCCTAACCAGCCGAGTAACCAATGGAAAAACCAACATAACTACTGGAAAAACTAGTAGAACCAATGTCAACCACCCCAAGGGAATTGGCAATCTACGAACCAATGGAAGGGATCTCAACAGTGGCCTAACCAAAATACTAGTACTCCACAATTACCACCTCCAGTTTAACAACCTACTCTAATGCCACCACCTGCGAATCCTAGACCTCAAAAGTAGACACAATTACGTGCACAACCTCAACCAAACCCAAATAGCCAACAACCACAACATCCTATGTATAGTGTTGATGCTCAGTAGTATCCTATTTGCACTTTGGGTGTTGCATATATACATCTAAGATCTGGTACAACTTTACCAGTGCCTAAACCACCTCTTACAACTAAAATACCAGACCCTACTGTAGCATAAGAACCCTCAATTGTTGAAATAGTTGACCCAACTAATGCTACCATGTCAACCCAAGCTCAATCAACAATGGAACCTCCTTTTCCAAAAAAATCTTATACAAAGCAAACCTATACAAGTAGAGGAACAACCTTTTGATATTGTTGATCAGTTGAAAAACATTCATGTCCAAATACCCCTATTTCAAGCCATTAAGAATGTTCCAATTTATAGAAAAGCCATTAGAGATGCTTGCCTGAAGAAGCCTGGAAGGAAGAAAAAGGACCCCACCACAATCCATGTTGTGGGACGATTGGCTAACATCATGTTAGGGAAATTGATCACACAAAAATATTCTGATCCAGGAAGTCCAGTAGTGAATGTCAGTATAAATTGTCAATTTGTTAAAAATGCTTTAATAGATCTTGGCACTGCTATAAATTTCATGACCAAGGATACTATGAAGAAATTGAAAATAGAAGGACTAAGGGCTACCCCAACAATTCTGCATCTTACAGATAGTTCTACTGTCACCCCTAATGGGATGATAGAAAACATAGTTGTAACCTTAGATTCTCTAGAGTGACCTGCAGACTTCATGATTTTATCCCCTAAAGTTAATCTATCTTGTTGCCCTGTCATCCTAGGTCGACCATGGTTAGCCACAACTGATGCAAATATAAGTTTTAGATCACATAATATGACCATATCAAATAGCCAAGCAACAAAGAAATTTGATTTATATCCTCCAACACAACCATTACCAGATTTGAGCACATTTGTTTGGCCAAATTTAGGGGATGAAGAAGAAGAAGAGTTAAATTCTATAGTATAGCTCATGATGCTGCATAGACAGTCTTTTCTAAAACTGCAAGAGGAAGATTCAGTACTTTAAAGTATCCTCACTAACAGTTGTGTGGTAGAAAAAGATGTATCTGAAAGTTCTATGTTGGAATTAATCACATATGAAAAATGTGATAAAAATTGTACTTTGCTCAAAGAACCTGATATTCTTCATCCACTCTTACCGTGTGAATTAGAAGCAAGTCCAATCTCTAAAGCTGCTATGATAGAGTCCACCACTACTATTGAACTGACTAAATGTCATAATCTCCATGTTAATCCTAAATTAACACCCAAACAGATGGAATAGTTAAAAGAATTGCTTCAAAGGCATGAAAAGGCCTTTGCATGGGACTATACTGATATGAAAGGGTTGAGTCCTACACTATGCACCCATAGGATATACATCAATGAAGGTTGCCTACCACTCCGTCAACTCCAAAGAAGAATAAATCCAAGCCTTAGAGAAATAGTTAAAATTGAATTGCAAAAATTGCTTGATGCTAGTTTTATTTATCCTATATCTGATAGTAGATGGGTGTCACCCTTGGTCATAGTGCCTAAAAAGGGAGGAAAATGGAGAATTTGTGTAGATTACAAATAATTGAACAAGGCCACCAAAAAGGATCACTTTCCTTTACCATTTATAAACCAAGTTCTAGACACTCTAGCTGGAAAGAAGTATTTTTCTTTTCTAGATGGGTGTAGTGGTTATAACCAAATCAGTATTGCTCTTGAAGATCAAGACAAAACCACATTTACATGCCCATGGGGGTACTTTTGCATTTTCTGTTTTACCATTTGGTCTATGTAATGCTCTTGCAATGTTCCAACGAGCAGTTATTAGCATCTTTGCTGATATATCACATGATTGTATGGAAATATACATGGATGACTTCACAACATTTGGAGTCACTTTTGAGGAAGCAATGGTGAATCTTGAAAAGATTTTGGTAAGATGTCAAGAACATAATTTGGCACTTAATAGTGAAAAGTGTTTCATGCTCATGCAGAAGGCATGGTACTTGGTCATTTCATATCAGCTACAGGAATACAAGTGGATCCAGCTAAGATAGAGGTAATTCAAACATTGCCCATACCTACAAAATCAAAAAATGTAAGATCATTCCTAGGTCATGTTGGATATTACAGACGTTTTATAAGAGATTTCAGCAAAATAGCTAGTCCCTCGTATAAGTTACTCACAAAAGAAGTTGAATTTAGTTGGACATCCAAATGTGATGAAGCCTTCCTACAGCTTAAGAAACTTCTAACTATTGCCCTAGTTTTACAAGGCCCTGATTGGAATTTACCTTTTCATATATATACAGATGCCTCTAATTATGCCATAGGTGCAGTTCTAGCACAACAATCCCAAAATCTTAAGAATGCAATCTATTATATTAGCAAGAGCCTTCATGGACCAGAATTAAACTACATAGTGATAGAAAAAGAATTGCTAGCAGTAGTTTATGCCCTCAAAAAAATTCAACATTACATAACTAGTTATTCCATATTTGTTCATACTGATCATGCAACAATTAAATATCTCATGAATAAACCTGCTATAACCGGAAAATTAGCAAGATGGTTACTGTTGTTGCAATAATTTTATATACTATTGTTGATAAGCTTAGAAAAACCAATGTTGCAGCTGATTATTTATCAAGAATCCATCATGATGATACTGACACTATTTTGGTAGATGATGCATTTTCGGATAAGCATTTATTTCATATTGCTATTCAAACTCCATGGTATGCAGACATTGCTAATTACCTTGTAGTTAATAAAATACCATAACATTTTTCTTACAAGGAAAAGAAGCGACTTGTAGAGAAAAGTATTTGTTTCTCCTAGATATATAATCTCTTGTTTTACACTGGACCTAATCAAATTATGAGAAGATGTGTGAGAGAGGATGAGACATATGATATTCTACATGTATGTCATAATGAACCATGCAGAGAACACTTTGCAGCAAAAAGAATAGCCTTGAAAATCTTGACAACTAGTTATTATTGGCCTACACTTCACAAAGATGTAGCCAACTATACATGGAAGTGTGACAAGTGTCAAAGGATGGGCCGACCAACAAGAATAGATGAAATGCCTCTTAATTCGCATATGGTGTTAACACCATTTGACAAATGGGGCATGGACTTCATTGGTCCAATTGATCCTCCATCTAATGGGAAATCCTATATTCTTGTGTGCACTGATTAACTGAAAAAATGTCTTAAAGTCAAGGCCATGAAGAATGCTCTTGATGAAAAAGTTTTTGAATTTTTGTATGAAGAAATTTTTACCCGCTATGGTCTACCCAAAGAGCTAGTCTCCAGCAACGGCACCGAAGATTGAATGGAGAATCCCTATATCCTTGTGGTTAGTGGAGAACAACCATGGAACCAAATTATTGAAAGCCCTACTAACAATCATCGTCAATTGTTTGCAAGTTCATCGAAGAAGAGCTAGTCACTGACCAAGGTGCACAATTTACCTCTAATATGATCTTAGAGTT
This sequence comes from Cupressus sempervirens, assembly GCA_028749045.1. Classification (NCBI taxonomy): domain Eukaryota; kingdom Viridiplantae; phylum Streptophyta; class Pinopsida; order Cupressales; family Cupressaceae; genus Cupressus; species Cupressus sempervirens. The sequence goes on from CM053790.1 coordinate 590,918,420, forward strand.
GATGAAACAATATAACATCAGGCACCTAAAATCCAGTCCTTATCACCCTCAAGATAATGGACAAGTAGAGGTCACAAATTGTGAGCTGGAGAACATCTTAACAAAAATGGTTTATCTACATCGTAGGGATTGGACCAGTAGATTACAAGAAGCTATTTGGGCTTACAAAACAACATGGAAGACTACTATAGGATTCACACCATTTGAGCTCCCCTATGGAAAGGTAGTAATGCTCCCCATTGAATTTGAACATAAAACTTTGAGAACTGCAATGGAGCTAGAAATTGAACTTCCTATAGCATAAAGAGAACATCTTCTACATCTTAACTCTCTGGATGAAATGTGCAAAGTTGCTTTGGAACACACTAAACTTATAAAAAAACAAAGGAAATAATGGCATGACTCTCATATTATCAGTAAACAATTTCAAGTTAGTGATTGGGCACTACTATATGATTCCAGATTTAAAGATATGCTAAGAAAGCTGTAGCCAAGATGGCTAAGACAATATGAAATTAGTCATGTGTTTGATAATGGAGTTGTACAACTAACTACCATTGATCTGATACCTTTCAAATTATTATTCAATGGTCACTGACTTAAATTATATAAATGGCCTCAAACAAAAGAAGATTTCCTGCAACAGTTCTAGCAGCCAAATTGAAATGCAACCAAGGTAACTCTTCCTGTAGTTGAAGGTGTCAACCTTTTTCTTGCCGCTCTTCAACATTAATTTCTTTGTGCATGCTCATAATAAAAACTTTATGTCCACATAAAGTTCACTTTCTCATTCACTTTCTCATTCCATCTCATCTCTTTACCTTCCACCCACCACCTCATCTCATTTCTTTATCTTCCATCCACCCACTTTCCACATCATCAATTCCTCATGTTTTCAATAAACCTCACGAGATGTGATAGATGTTGCCATTACTGATATCACTTTAGCCACCTTTTTGGTATGTGCGACAATCATTTAACAGATATAAGGTTTTCAAATTATAATGCATTTATAGTCCATAGATTTTGTAATTATATTTAACACTGCATTCTTTCTATGATGGCAGCATTATGCCAGTCCCTTACCCATACTAGGTCTGACAAGTGTGGACACTTGTCTATATTTAGCAGGGGGCAGGGAAGGTCACTAATATCCAATGGCATTTCTATTTATCCGTAAATATTTTTCCAAACCTTCATATTTCCTTCATTGATGGAATTTAATTGCCATAAGTACACAAGTGAAGTGTCGTACCCCTTATTTTTGAATGATTTTATTGTCAGGTTGTGATGTGACTTGTATTTAAATTTATGCGATCTGAACCCCATTTTTGGATGATTCTCAAACATATTCATGATTTACCTTCATTAAAGCCATATTATTGTGCATAACAATTCGTTATGATATTAATTACCTGTTAAAATAAAGAAATGTGAGTTGAGTCTGTAAAACAACAAAGCAGCTTGAATTCAAAAGGGGGAAAACAGAGCAGATAGAGAAAGTGTTAAGAAAATGGGTGGATAGTTGCAAAGGAGAGAACCAGTGGAACATATTGTGTTGCTCTTAGATGTGGAGGCTGTAAGAAGGTTTAATACATGCAAATGGTTAGGGTATTTCCTGAGTTTGACTACATTCAATGAGGAGGCAGCCGTAGAATTCACAAGGACGTTTGATGAAGGTGAAGATTTCATTTGGGGTTTAATGGTGATTGAAATAGAGGAACACATTGCTAAAGTAACTGGGTTGCCTGCAATTGGAGAACATTATCCTAGCACACATGATGCAAGGTTACCAAGAGCTCAATTTACTAGACCAATTGATCCTCAAATGGACAATACAAAGCAAGGTTGCAAGATAATGTCACTATTGCCGCCATACAATGAATTTGCCATGCATATCAGGTACCTTACGTGCAAAGGGTGATTCTCATACTTACATGCACATCATTTCAAATTACTTAATTGTATAAGGCATAATCCTTCAGTAAACATTCCAAATTTCTTGTACAATATGCTCTGTATTAGTACGGAAGAAACTCAAAAAGGAAAAGATAATTTCATTACCCATCATGCCCTAATTAAATTACTGATAGAAAGGTTGGTTAGGGACGTGTCTCCCATGACATGGGATGAATTTGTACATGCCAAAACTTTGCAACCCAAGTTGCCCCTAGTGAACAGCCCAGTGAGGAAAATGTAGTCCCTACCAATGAGCCTACTGAACAAAATACCCAAGAGGTTGAAGCCAAAAATACCCAAGAAAATGTGCAATAAACTATCCCTGTTCAAGAGACTATACCTCTACCTATTCAAGAAACCCAGAAACCTACTTCTAGTAGAGCAAAGAGGAAATAAAAACTGCAAGAAGAAATCTCTGTTCAGGAAAAGGAAGAACCAAACCCTACAGTTGTTAGACAAAAGAGAACTAAGAAAATTCCTATAGAAACTATTCCTACAATAGAGACTCCCAAAGGGAAAGCTAGACAAAATGTTGTGATACAAGAAGAAACCCTCGTAAGTAGAAGCCCTAGGATGAGAGGGCAAGTTTCTAAAGATTCTACTTTGTCCAAAACATCTACTAAGGAATCCCCTGTGCAAATTGTCTCTAATCACTCTCCTCCCCATCCTGAAATTACAAGCATTCTTGAAAATCCTAATGAGGAATGTAGGGATGAAATCAAAGAAAATCCAAATGATACCCTAGCAGGTCAATTAGATATTTTAGGTAGTAAAGATGAAACCATTCCTAAGCAAGACTATCCAAACACTGCCCTAGTTCCCCATAAATCAACATGAATTATTGGTTTTGTAGAAATTTACGGAAGGAACAGAGGAAGAGGAAAGGAAATCATGAAGAAGATAGTGGTTCTATTACACTGCAGAAACTCCTTTTTCAATTGTTTGGACAACATATGTTTGTTGAGGCCTTATGGGAAGAAGAGAGGAAAAAGATGAATAAAGTCATAGCATCTCAAGGTGAAGAAATCATAGATTTAAAAGAATAATTAGCAAGTCAAAAGCAACAGATGGATCATGCCCTCAAGTTGGCTGATCAGGCACTTGCTTGTAGACCACCACTAAGAGTTTATGCTCTTTGTTTAAAAGAACAATTTCTTTTTTTTCAACTAATGTTAACTCTTATGGATATCAATGCAGAGTTCAAATCAACACAAGAACTTTATGGATTATATCAAACTCTGCCACCCTAGCAACAAAATTTTCTTTGTGAATTATATGTTCATAATTAATTAATCCCTTTAGAGACTCAATGGAATCCCTTGCTCTATATAGGTGATATACATTTAAGAGCCCTCATGTCTTGGATATCCAATGAAGCAAACTATGATAGGCAATTGAATAATTATAGGGATGAGGAAATGACAGAGCCCTTGCCTTTAAGAGTCGAGAGTAGCAAGCCAAACGAAATTCTCAAGGACTGGTTCACATTAACTTATGGAAAGAAGAATCTGAAAGTAAGTGATAGAATCTTTGCTGCAAGAACCAAAGCCTATGCTGATTATGAGAACTTGCCCTATTTTGCCTTCCATAGAGCTATGACTGGTGTTAGAAGTAGATGGGCTAGATTGCCTAAGTCACTTAAAAAGTCAAAACCACATAGTTCCATCAATTTGGAGGCAACACTTGATAGTGTTCCAAAGTATCTAGAGTTAGGGAAGCAGGCTAGACCAGAATTGTGGTTTCCCCTAACCATGCAGCCTCTAATGCTCCTATGGCCTTTATATGACATTAATGCCAATAGACTCGACAAACTATAGGAAGATCACAAAAGGGAAGTGTGGGAAAGAACAAGAGGATTTTATTATACCTTCAAGAGCAGCAGGAAAGGAAGGACTGAGATTGGAGAATTCAGGTCATTAACAAGAAAGTGCAATGCTTGAGGACAAGCATGAGTTTAGCAGGGGGCAAATGATGAGGCCAAAGATTTGCCTTTATTTCATGATATTTTTAAAATACTTTGTTGATACTCTATTTTATTTTTGTCAAAACATTTGTGGACCTATGTTTACCGAAACCTATAATAAACCTATGGGTAGATACTATGTCATCTTTTGCTAGTATTATATATATTATGCACTATTTCATATAATTATCAAAATGTGTGTTCTTATATTTGAATTTAATTTGAAAATGCTTATTTGCAATTATCTCTGTATTATAACTAACCTATTAGCAATGAAGCTAAAAGATGATTGGAAGAATTCAAAGATGAGGGCCAACAACATTCAAGGAGAAAAGAATGCTAAGGTGTAGCCACAGTGGAGGAAATTTGTAACGGTTCCAAAGGACATGACAGTGAGTATGGAGGAGCTATCAAGACTTATTGCATTCTCTACATTTATTCCAATGGCGAGCAGATGCTTAGACTTTATTATTCCTACCTTAAGCCATTATCTCTTCTTCTCGCCTTGAGTTGTTATTTTTCTTATTTCTCTCCTATAGATTTATAACTAGGTTATTTACTTTTCTGTTATGGGAATAAGTGTCAATCTCCTATATATAGGAATCAGCCCAAGTGTGTTATCTTTAGCCAGTTAGAAGAAAGAGTTTATGAGAATAGACTATTAACTTTTACAGTTGTGTTTTTACAGTTTCTATGTATTGTTCCCATGTAATGAATTTCTGAAATGTAATGAAATAGTTTTTGGCTTCTATCCTGTGTTAGTAGCTTAGTTGAAGTCAACCAAGGGGGCCCACTTGGAAGGTGGATTAGATTAGGTTAGTATAGATTTATTTCAAGCATTTTTAGTATCTTAAGTAGAAGTTGTAAGTTCCTTCCTGTAGTATCACAGTTCATGAATGTTCCTGCAGCATATGTGAGAACAATTATAGTGGATGAACTGAGTTGGAATATTTGTTAGCCTTTCATTGTATTTCCAGTATTCATAGAGTTAAGTGTGTTAGTTTCCTGCAACAATAGTGTAAGTTCTTTTCCTTGCATTTTACTTTCCTGCAGCATAAGCTTAGTGACTCATTAAGAGACCTAGTGCACATACTGTGCCGACCATTTCAAGTATATGTCCTTGGGTTGACAAGATTAAACACACCTCATAGTGGAAAAAATAGTCCTTAGTTTGAATATATTATTCCTAAGCATGGCCCAAAGCATGACGATGATACACCTATTGTGAGGCAGACCAAGTAGAATAAGTAAAAGGAATATTATGATAAGAAGGTTGTGAAATAGGAAGGGACATAGGAGGAATGCTCATAGGAATAGAGGGAACCATCATAGTCATCAAAAAAGGAGTATAGGTAGGAACACTAGGGAAAGGAATAGAAAAAGGTTCTACACTAGTGACAAGAGGAGTCAACCCTAAATCTTGAGCTTCTTGAGCTAAAGGCTTAACATTGGAATGCACAAGGTGAGTAATACCATGCAAGAGATTAACACCTTGGTCACTATCATGAAGAACTTTCTCAAGAGCCTCTATGGCTTGAATAAATTCTTGATTATGGTTTTCTTGAAGAAGCCAATTACCCATTTTATCAAGTTCGTTTGAAATTTTTTGGACTTGTCCAAGAGGAACTCTTAGAGCATCATCCTCATCATGAGATGAGTGAGAAGATTTTTACTCCATAAGAGGATTAGAATCAAAGTTTCATCCGAAATCCTAAGGAAAGGAGAAGAAGACTCTGGCTCAAAGGTACCCATAAGTCTACGACTGTGTCTAACCCTAAAATTAGAAGTAGGACTAGAAGTAGCTCATAAACCAATACAAGGAAAATAAACTAAACTATAAAACAACAATATTTTTTTTATTTTGAAAGAGGTTTTGCAATGTATTTTGTATTTTTGAATTTAAAATACAAGAGCATAAACTAAAGCTAATCTTAATGCAAGAAAAGACCTAATGAAATACACGACAAGATAATATAAAGGAAAATCTAAAACACAATAGGGCATCTTATTCCACACAAGAAAAGAGGGTAAGCATGCCGGGTTCACCAAAATGAATAGGAAGAAAATAGAAACCTCTTCTCAACCCTAAATTCTAAAAGGAATTATCAAATTGATTAAGTACAAGAAAGTGTTCAATGCATAAATGGATCAAGTGATGGAAAATAGGGAGAAAGGAGGTTATATGATCTTTCTACTATGGGGGAGTATGTGCTTAAATCTTAAAATAGATAAAAGACAAATACTAACCTTGAATCTGGAAAATGTTATTTTCTAATGTCTGTATGCAATTTCTAGAAAATCTGTAATCGATTCCAGACTAGAAATGTCGAGATGTAGAAACACCAGAAATATTTTTTTTTCTTTTTGAAGGGAGGTTGACCTTGACCCTATTAGCAGGGCACAATCTTACCCCGAGGCACAATTGTACCCTAAATATTCAACCTTGACCTGCACTACTCTGACGAAATTTATGTTCATAGATCTCGCAAGTTCGACAAAAAGGGTATCTAGATCAGGTCTCCAATTCATTGTTCCACACTTGTATCTACAAGAAAAATGGTTCGTTTGTTGGATGGGGGGTTTGCCTCAGCCAAACCCCATTTTGGAATCAACCTTGAAATATAATTGAAATTATAATATGCATAAACAAAGTAAATGGAACTATTCACCTTGCTTATATGTAAATCCTTGTGGGGGATTTGAATCCTGGAATCCACAAGTATGGATGCTCCAAATGAATGTAGAAATGTATGTAGGATGTCTTATATCAATGCCATTAGATCTTAAACACCAATCTTGGATGTATCTTTGCATAGAAGAAGGCTTGGATGAATATGGATGGAGAATTAACCTTGAAATATAATTGAAATTATAATATGCATAAACAAAGTAAATGGAACTATTCACCTTGCTTATGTGGAAATCCAAGTTGTGGGGGATTCAAATCCTTGAATCTATGAGTATGGATGCTCCAAATGAATGTAGAAATGTATGTAGGATGTCTTAAATCAATGTCATTAGATCTTCAACACCAATCTTGAATGTATCTTTTCATAGAAGAAGGCTTGGATGAATGTGGATGGAGAAATCTTCAACAAGAGGGCTCCATAGAGATTGAATCCTTCAATGGCTAACAATGGATCTCCTTGATGAATTGGATGCTTAAACACTTGTATGCTTGAATACTTGATAGAACTTCACTTCATGTAGGTGGATGCACTTCATAAAGGGTAGCTCCTGTAGCTCATAGAAAAGTAGATCAATCATGCATAGATTGTAGATTATCACTCATAGTAAGTGGATGTCAAAATGAGGGAAGAAGACTTCCTTATATAGAGATCTAGAGCACAAAATCCTAGAGAAGGCTGAAATACGAGCATTAAATCCCATTTAACCTTAACCCCTAGGAATGGAACTAGATTGAATGTAATTTAAGAGTCTATTATTTTGAAACCCGAAATAGTTGACCTGAAAGTGGGAAAAGAAACTTTTCAAAGCTCGAGATCTCGAAACTCCCAAAAATTAAATATGGGACCTGGGATCATGGAAAGGTTGACCCTTCCCTAGGTCAGGGTTGAGGTCATCCGTGACCTAGGTCAGGGTCTAGGTTGACCTTGACGCAAAAGGTCATCCTTGACCTAGAGGCCAAAGTCCTCAATTTGTCAGAAATAGGCTGCAAATAAAGAGAGAGAAGTAGAATAGAAGAAAACTACCAGATTCGTGCAAGTACCCATTCAAGGTGCTTGACATGACTCTAGACCACTTACTCAGAGGGATAAATGCTCTTAGCATGAAAGTGCTTCCATTTTAAGATCATACACTAACATGCATTTATTCATTTTTACATGCATAAATACATTTATCTACATGCATATCTTTATACCTACATTTTTAAAATATAAGGTCTCTTCACAATAAGTGTATTCTATTTTATTTTTAAAATATGTAAATCTAATTAACATTTTTTTTCTTCTCAATATTAGATTAAACTTCTAAATTGCATGATAATGCCTAATTTATTTTTGACTTTCAATTTGTTTCAATTTTAAAATAAGGGTTTTCTTTGGATTTTTTTTAAATCGATAAGAGATCAAAGCCAAGACTTATTATTAGTATGTGATGTCATTAATTATTATTATTTATTAAGCTTGGGTAGAGTCGAACTAAAGACCTCTCAGATAAGAGGCTCACAATTTACTGTTGTGTTGTAAGCTCTTGCCTAATTTAAAATAGAGTTTTTAGATTTAGATTGTACTAGAATTTTCTACATAAGAATGGTAAATTTTCTTTCTTCTAATTTCTCAAAAGAAAATATAACCCAAAAGTAAATTCTCTTTTGAATTTTACAAATAAGACTGTTCATGAATTTTACCAATCACTATTAACAGGCATGAAGAAGACAATCTTTTTTTAAAAGAAAGATTTGCAATGTTCTCAAACCCTACCTCAAATTTGTCGGCAAAATTTCCAACATAGCACAAGCCCAAAAATATGCAATCCAAAATCTCCATAAGCTTTTAAGAAATTCTCTAACTTTGCTCCCCCTAATTGCTCTCCCAAAACTCGTCTTTCAATTTCTCAAGTTGCCCCTCCAAATCTCTATGTGGATAAATGAATTAAAAAATCTCTTATATAGGCCTCCTATTCAAGTTGGGTTTTCATGTTTCTAAAACCATCTCTTAATTAATTAAAACTTTCCTCCTCACATAGTATTTTCTTCTAAAATACTACTATATTCTATCATTTCCACTTGTTTCAATCTAGCAAGATGCTTTTAGAGAAATAATAATATTATTATTTTAAATAATATTAAAGTCTCATTATTTAAAAAATAACTTCTAAATAAATAAATATAAAATCAAATAATTATAATCATGTCAAATTTAACTTTAACAATTTTAAGTGCTATCAACTCCAAGATTGGACTTTTAATTAAGTCTTTTAATTTTAACTCTTTAATATTTTGTATTCTCTTTTTAGTTTGTTTTATTTTCTATTTTTTAAATTAGACTTTTAAATTTAATCTTTAAATCAAATTAAATCATCTATTTAATTAATTTATCAATTAATTAAATATCATTATACTTTAATATTTCTTTTTAAATCAATTAATATTTAATATCATATGATTAATTCAAACATTATAACTAAATCATATGTCAAGCAAATCACATAGTCAAACCCACGTAGAAGTAACACAAGAAAAGTTGACCAAAGTCAAAATCAAACAACACATAAATAAAAAAACTCACGGGTTTAAAAAAGGTAGTCACTCATATAAATGTCCTCCTTCTCAAGACAAGTAATTAGGCCTTGGTTGGGATTGGATCTGAACATTATCTCCCCATTCTTACCATAGAGTTATTGTGATAGGGCACGCTCATCCTAGCAATGCAAGGAAGTCAATGCTTAGTACTTGAAACCTGCATTAAAGAAGAGCATGTACATGTGCATATATATAGACACAATGGTAGAGAGTGGTACATCGTGTAGATCCTAACTCGAAGGTGACTACGACTCCCTCCCTCAACCACATCAAGCACATCAAACATAAATGTAAATCACACACACACACACACACATACACATGCAAGTATTGGATAAGTATAATTAATAAATCATGACTATACATATCATCAAATCCTAACATATGCAACTCATCATTACAAAGATATGGTAAATATATTCAAAGACACATCATATGACATCATTATGAAAGTAGTTACATTCACTAATTAAGAAAAATTATAGCATCATCTTTTCAAGTAAGTAACCATTTTTATGTGATATAATCAATTATTCTACATAGCAAAGTTTTGCATTTCAAATATCAGTTAAGGGCTAACATGTCTATAAAAGAATTAGAAAGATCTTTAACAATGAAGTCAACAATGATAATAATGGAGGGGTATTGCATTAAGGCTTAAAAATGTTTGAACAAGGCTATTAATAAGATGATTGAAAGTAAAAATGTAAGATTTGATGAGTTCACAGAGAATAATGATCTAGAAAGCAAGAAGGAACTTGAAGACTACAACAAGTTTGTCTATGTATATGATGTTGCACCAAATACTCTATCCAAGTTACAACAGATGCCTACAGTAGCACTTGAGTCATAGACAATTGGACCCAAACATCAGATAACTACACCTAAGCATCATATATTGGTTACTGAGTCTTAGAAAGTATACCCGAGCACCAGATAGTACAACCCAAGCAAGAAGTTGAACTCCCACAAAGCAAAGGAAATGTTGAGAATAAGAGAACCGAATCTATATTAGCCAAATATGTGAGAATGAACCATTCACTTGATCAAATAATTGGAGATAGAAGTGTTGGAGTACAAACAAGAAGAAAAATAAGAGAAGGCACATGTCTAATAGTTGATTTTGAGCCTAGATCAGTTAAAGCTCCGTTGAATGATGAATGTTGGGTTAATTCTATGAATGAGGAGATTTATCAAATTGAGAAGAACACATGGACACTCAAGACCTATTGATAAAAATGTGATCAGAACAAAGTAGATATTCAGAAACAAATTAAATGAGAATGGATAAGTGGTAAGAGACAAGGCTAGATTGGTCTGCAAAGGTTATGCTTAAGAAGAAGGAATTAACTATGGTGAGACTTCTACGCCTATTGCAAGACCAGAAGGAGCAAGAACTCTATTGGCATATGCTACATACAAGAAATTTAAGGTATATCACATGGATGTTAAATTTGCATTCTTGAATGGAATACTTTAAGAGGAATTCTACATAGAACAACCTAAAGTACTTGTTGAACCTAGAAAGAAGGACATGATCTGCCAGTTGAACAAAGAACTATATGGACTGAAACAAGCCCTAAGAGCGTTGTATAAAAGGTTATACTCTTATCTGATTAAAATAGGATTTTCTAGAACAAGTGAAAATAGCAATCTGTATTTGAAGAATGAACCACAAGACAAGTTGTTAATTGCTAAAATATTTGTTGATGACATACTATATAGAGGAAATGATATGTTGAGTAAGTAGTTTGCTAATCAAATGAGTATTGAATTTGAAATGCCAATGTTTGGAGAAATAAAGTTTTTCATTAGCTTACAAGTCTGTCAAATACCTAAAGGCATCTATATTACTCAATCCAAGTATGTGAAAGAAATCTTGAAAACATTTGGCATGGATGAGTTTAAACTAGTCGGTATGCCTATGGTGACTGGAGTGAAATTATCAAAGGATGACACTACAAGTGAGGTTGATCAAACACAATACAGATCTATGATTCGAAAGCTACAATATGTTGCACATAGTAGACTATATATTGTCCTATTTGTTGGAATAGTTGTAAGGTTTTCATCTAATCCAAGGGAAACATATTTGAATACTCTAAAAAAGAACATTTAGATACCTCAAATGAATTGAAGATTAAGGCCTATGGTATAAACAAGAAAATGACTTTAATATTGAAGTCTACACAAATTTTGATTGGGCTACAAATTTTGATAAAAGAAAAAGCATGAGTGGAGGAGCATTTTTCTTAGGAGAAAAGTTGATCACATGGATAAGCAAGAAACACAGTTATATTTTAGAATCTACCACTGAAGCTCAATATGTTGTTGCTACAATCAATTATTCAAATATTGTATGGATAAGACAATTATTGGAAGGAATGCAAGAAGAAGTAATTGAGCCTGTCACTATTTACTATGATAACACAAGTTTTATAAATATATCAAAAAAACCCATGATGCATGGAAAGATTAAGCACATATCTATCAAGCATTATTACTTAAGGAAGCAAGTTCAAGAAAAGAAAGTGAGGCTTGAGTATGTAAAGTGTAAGGAGAAAATTGTTGATATATTTACCAAGTCATTTCTTAAAGATGCTTTTGAGTATCTAAGAGGTAAATTGGGGGTCCTTCCCCTATCCAAAATTCACCAAGTGAAGCTGCATGTTGCATCAATTCATTAATGAATTGAAATATCTTATGGAGTTTGATGCAGAAGTGTTCACACTTTACGAATATTTTCTGAAGTTGTGAAGTTAACTATGATGAATCTATACATGCAAGGTACAAAGGTAATTACAAGGTTTAATAAGTTTCACATTGAAATTTATAACGACCTTTGACATTGTTGTCAAAGGGGGAGAATGTTGAATATACTAAAAAGGGGAAGAATATATTGAATGTTGAACATACCCAAAAAGGGGAGATAAACAATAAAGAGTAACAAAGGAGAGAATATGCTGAATAGAGAGAATAATCAAATGGAGAATATAGAAGACTAAACCTAAACAAGAGATCATAATCAAAGGGGAAGTAATGTTGAAAAGTTGAAGTTTTGTTACTACTAAAGATATAGGCCAATTATAAGTTTGGAAAATCATAATTGCCAAGTTGTGTTGCTAACAATGCATACATTTGATTATCTTATGTAATGTTTTGTAATGTAAAATCTTATGTTATTTGTTTCCATAAATACCAAAGGGGGAGATTTTTAGCCCGAACTAATAGTGTAATTGATGATGCTATGAATGTATGTAAAAGAGTCATATCAATTTTTATATTGTCATTTATGTCAAAGTCTTAATTGGCTAGACATTATGCTAAGTCAGGAAAGTACCATATCATTTGATTGATGAAGAGGATTTGAAGAAAGTATGATGAAGATAGAGTTAATATGTAAGGTATTCAATGGGTACTTGAATAAGCTAGACAATGATCATGTACTTTTGGTTTGATTATTTTACAATCATGTATTGTTGCAATATGTTGGAGTTCACAAGCTTAACTAAGTCAAAAGGTTAATGAAGGGAGAATGTATTTATCGAGTGACTACAGTATTTCCTTAGCAATTGACAAGAGGAATAAAGAACATAGTGTTACTTGAGCAAGTCAGTGTTAATTGAGTTATATGTTGCCTAGGTAAATGTAATGTTTATTGAGTGACAATTAGATGAACAAGTTTGAGAAATTGGAATATGAGGTAGACTTTTGATGGAATTTTGGAAAGTTCAAGAAGGTCTATTGTGAGAGTCAAAGTTTTTTACAAGATCAATGATGGAGAAACCTTAAGAAGGATTTGACGAAGAAAATTGGAGAAGGATAAGGATGGACACAAAGTTCTATGTAAAGTTATATTTTCTATGTGTCTAAATTCATTGTATGAAGGTATTTAGTTGTAAACCTCAGATCGATGATTCTGATTAAGTAACAAAAGATGGAAGGATCTAGAAGCATTAAGAAATCTATTTAAGGAGGAGAAAATATCAGTTTTAGGTTGCTGGTTAAAAGTGGGTGATGATCTCATTGTAATGTTGTTTGAGAGTTGATGAAGCTGAAAGATATATAATTGAAAGTTGTTGTGGAATAAAAAAGTTGTTAAAAGAGAACAACCAAGTGCATCAAGCAGAGCATAGAAGATAATAGGAAGGAGTTTATGGCAGATAGAATTAGTTGAGTAAGTTAAAGACAGAGATAGAGTAGGATTTGAGATCTAATCAAACAAAGGTAGTTTTTATTCTTTATGGATTAGTTTGCACTATTTACAATTTAACCATTGTAGCAAAAAATCTCAGAAGCTCTGAGTAGACCTAACAAGTCTATAGAATCGTATATAATAACATCAATTAATGGTATTTGTAATTCCTTTAAATTATGCCACTCTTTTTGGTTCTAGATAGAGAGTAATAAGGTCTAGATGATCTTTTGGTGAAATCCTTTAACAAGATCACTTTAACAAAGTGTATATAACCTTTAACAAGGTAGTCTCCTAACAAAGATCACTTCAAAAGAGTGATATTTTTGGGTTTTTGGTCTGAGGTGGTGTTTCTCTTAATAGGGTTTTGATGTTAAATATTGGTGTAAAAAATGTGTGAATGTTATTTGTGTTGCAAGTTGATTTACATGTTTTATAGTTTACTGCAACTTGGTAACAAATAAGTTATCACTATATAATAACTAAAATTTACTTACACTTGGTAATGCAAGGAACATTTAATAACAGTTTGAGAAGAAGTTGATGTATGAGTTAAGTTTTATGTTGGATATATCGACCAAGTGATTAGATGTATTGAAGTTTTTGTTAATGTTTATGTTGTTTTGATGGTGATGAAATTTTTGAAGGGACAATGAAATAATTGGACTTAACTAATTTACCCCCCTAGTTGTCTAACATTTTATAGAGTCATTTTCTAGAAAGGTGATTGAGCATCAATAAATGTTCAATGAAAATCTAATGTACCTACATCTTGGGGTGTGTCATCATCACCCAAATGGGTGTTGGTAGTGAGATAATGGCCCTTACAGGGATTAACAACATGGTTTAACAATCTCCAGTGTCTCTTCTAAATCTAGTGGTTATATCAAGAATCAATAGGTTGATCTTCTAGTGCAATGACATTTTCTACTTCTAACTATTGGTATCAAAGCTTGGTTATAAGTTTGAATGCACATAGGTCATAGAGAGTAACATTGGGAGGGGGATTATTGGCAGTATAGTAGCATCCCTCATGGGGATTCATGACATGGTTTAACAAACTCCTATGTTTTCTTTAATTCTAGTGGTTGTATCAGGAATTAATAGGTCAATCATTTGGTGGAATATAAATTTCTACTTCTAAAAATGGGGTGGTGCAATCTTCTCTCTAATATGCCTAGATCACATCGCATGCATAAATAGAGGAGATCAATCATTCCACATATCCTTAGTGTTGGTGCATCATACAAAGAAAGAGTAGATAACTAATGAACATTAACTTGTCACTGATAACTTTTGCAACATCAAACATGGTAGCAATCATAGCTCAAATCTATGACATGTGCTTACTTGTGTTTCCCTATAGGGTCCAAGAACAATCACACACATATAAGTGAGCACCCTAGGGTCTAACCAGATAATGACTTCACATTGTCTTATTTTTCACCCAATATTGTCTTGGCCTAAATTAATTGGGAAATTAATCAACATAGAGAATGGCCTATAACTATAACAGGGATCTCTTAGCTATATGACCATATCCTTTACACTATGTCCTCCATAAATAGTCTACGAATCAGGACTGATAAAAATACTTGTCAAATAATTTATACAATAGAAAATTAGTTCTCTCATAACTCTTGTCCATTGCCATCATTATCATCTTCACATGATTAAACATTGCCTATACTCTATCATTCCATGTGTTCTTGTACATATTCTTCAACCATGCCTAACACACATGTCACATACAACCACATAACAATAAAATGTTGACCTAGCACACATTAATTAATGTGATGTAATTTGCTTCACTTGTGGGAAATGGGAAAAAATATACATGTATAGGGGGTTGAAAAGGGTAGTGAAAGATAAATATAGATGACTTTTTGAATGTCATGTATCTCTACATTGGCATCATCAGTCAATAAGGCATTCACCATCCAATCATTTCAAGCTACACTCTTCCATATCCTAAATCTTGTAATGGGAGGACAAAATCCGTGTGATTGGAATCCCTAACTACTTCTTGTCAAACACAATCATCTAATAAAGATGGTACGACATGAGATGAACACATCAACAATGACTGCAATATGTTATAGACATATAAAATCTTGAATGACTATTACTACTCACTGTAATCATGGTTGTAGATGTACCACGCTATATTTGTTAGTGGAAAATGTAGAATCCATTGAGTTTGTAGAATCAAATGATTGTTAAACCACTATATCAAGTATCCACGGGGATTGGAAAACCATAATGAAAGGAGTCCAACCTTTGTGTGGCTATTGCCAATTTATTATTATTATTATTTAGATCCACTTCTTTTGCAAGGAAACTTATGGACTTTACTCTTCCCTATGCATTCATGATGTCTTCCCATGTTAGAAAACTATCTTTATTTTGTAACATACTCAAAAATTTGGATTAGTCAGATGTTCTCTACACAAGCCTTGCATTTCACATAAAGGTTTAGAGAGAACTAAGATAGTGAATAATTCTTCATATTACTTTCATTATGAAAAACTTCACCCTCTACGTTTGTATGAAACATTTCAATTAAACTCATAATAGCCACATCTAGTTCACTGAACATAACCTTAACATCAAAGTGATACTGACAACCCCTTTTCTTTTGTTTCTATTATCCTATGGACGAAATGAACATCAATAGATATACAAAAAGATACTCATATTTTCAACCATAAATATATTGTGATAATTGCAATGTTCATTGTTTCTACTCACATATAATATATCTTCATTGTGTTTCCCTTGTACTCATCAGGGTTGTGTTCTTTGTAGGAAAGCATATGGATGAACATTCGACACTATCCCTCTTTGCCTCCCCTATGAAAAGAGATTTCATTCTATGAGCTATAATTACCACATACAAGTCCCTAACCTCATCATCGTCCACACTAGTTCGACTCCAATTGCTTTTATTATATGAGAAAGGTTTCACTCCACCACCTCCCTCTTACAGTTCACGTTGGATGAACAGGTGCCACTTGCATTTTCTCCCCATCACAAAAAACTATAAATGAAAATAGGATATATAAAGAAAGCAACATTATGGTTCAATGATAACATTAAGGTCTCATGAAAACCATAACTAAGGATACACAAAAAATTACATGCATAATTACACAATTTGGGTGTAGTTGACAGTTCATAACTCAGATACTATAAGAAGTGCAAACAATGATTGATAAGCAAGGATATTCAATGTCTGCAATTACATTCAAATGTTGAGTGGATTTATCACATGCATAAAAATTTTTTGTGCATCATTTAACCCAAATAAGCATAGTACATTATAGGCTTCCTTTATGTTCCACACCTCTATGTCCTCTATGTGATAAATAATAAAGTGATAGTACAAAAACAAATAGAGTACATTCTAAAAATAGTAGAACCATTGGGTTGACCCAACCATGTTTAGTATGTAGTCATAAACTTAATTTACCAACTGACTTTACATTCTCTTGTTGATTCTCAATTAATACTTAATAGAGTATTTGGAAGTCCTCTACTCCTTCTCACACATGCATATTCACATTTATGTATCCATATTTGTATCAGATAGGGATATCATGTGTGCCCAAATATTCATAAGTTTTAGATTGTGCCAAATACCAGGTGATTTGATTTGGTATTTTTCTATATAAACCATCCTTGATGGGAAAACAAACTTTTAATAATGCAATTGTCTTTACTTTGTACAAACAAAAACATACCCCAAATGAGGAATACAAATAAAATATTTTTCTATTTTAACAACCATTTTTTGGGTGGTCAACAAAAGCAACTCGACCATATTTTGAATATTGTAAGTATTTGAATCATCTGATAATTATGTATGCAACAATTATATGTTTGTATTGCTTGAAAGGCACAAAAGTGTATCATAATAACTTAGAAAAATTGGTGTTTCGAAACATTAGCTATATCCATTACTATACCCCTACTTCTATATGTATTTGTATCCATGCAACTTTGGTGTTTAATGAGTGATATCATTATCTTGTGATTTAATTTTTTTTCATGTTGCATTCTTCTCTCAACATTTACCCTTTTAGAAATATCCCATCCTAGACAATCTTGATGGGCAAAACTCAATGTGTTTTGGCACTGTTGACAAATATTTTTGTGTTTTCTACACTAGATGCATACAAAATTCCATACTTATGATGCACACAAAATTCCAAACTTATGATGCACACAACATTATGAACATATACTTAAATTAAAGAAAAGATCAAAACAAAGATTTTATTGATACATGATAAATAAAAACTTAAAGTTTTAGAACAAAGTTTCCCACAAAAGAACAAAAATAAAAATCCAAAATAGGTGCAAAAATTACCACACTCATGTTCAAACCTATAAATATTTGGACTCGGGTTACAAAACAATGAATCAATGAAATTAAATCACAAAAATGATCTCTTTGGTTACATCACATGCATAAAGTGTCATAAGAGCAACCACATTTGCACCTAGTAATCATATCCAATGCATGAAAAATAAATTGCAATAGGACATAGGTTTTAGACAAAAGGAATTCTAGTGGGGGAGTCGTTGGATGATGTATACAATCCCAAAACAATATTCAATAATGAATTTATTCATCCAACATGCTAGTGCAATATCCCCTTAGATGCAAAAATTTAGAACCTTTTTGACCAAGATCCCACCTGCATAAGTGGTGTCCCAATGTGCAGACATGAAGCACAACATGTTTTCATCAACCACCAATGTTTTGATGACCTCTCATACGTTCATGCATGAATAAAATCTCTATGAAAAATCCCCATGGGGAAGCAAGGTACAAAAGACACATAATGTTTATGCTTTCAGTCTATGATAACCATTACTCTCACACCTGCACATGATTTTTTTTTATGACACTTCTATATATTTGAAAACCTAACCTATCGGGAGCACACGTAAACAAGCAAATTTTAGTTGTAATGTGTGCATATGAAAGATTAGAAACAAATGGAAATACAAATAAAATCAACTTGAGTTTAACAACTTATGCAACCACAAATCAAAAGTCCTCACACAACGTCAAAGCAGCTCAACAAGGGTGCCCATAAGAGGCCTTTTTGGTGTGCTCAAGTGTGAGGGATGTAAATGTGCTCTCCCAAACACAACTATTGAATCCATTGTTGATGAAAATGCAATATGCAATGAGTCTATGCTAAGATGAATGGAGAATACCTTCAAAAAATGGCTATGAGTGAGCCAATCCTCAAAGAATTCTAAGAAGTTAGATGGAAATGAAATACAAGAAAGAAACCTACAACATCATACTTCCATGAAACTAATGCAAAAACTAGAAATCTAAGTAATGCAAACAACTACCAAAGGGTAGTTCTAAGCATAATATATTTAAAAAGCTCTAGAACTATACTAGCATGATAACAATGCATATGGAGGAGATGTCAAATGCTTGAGACAAGGGCTCTATTTATAGGTTTGAGAGAGGCCTTGGGGAGGTAGCATCTATGTGGCATCCACATAGGTGCCACAAGGGAGACACATGGGTTAAAGGACAAGCCATACAAAAGTTAATAATAATAAAAGAGCCTTTATGGTTGAGAGGCTCAAGGTGTTCTCACACATGTGTGAGCAACCTTGGGGAAAGGAGTGGGGGAACAAAGGTGTAAGAGGTTTAAATGAAGTGGAAGCTTTATTGGATCATGAGCTTCTCACACATGTGTGAGCAAACTCTTAGGAGCTAAAAGGTGTTTAGAAAGGTGTTTATGATAAATAAGTGGGATTAAGTAGTAGGTAGACTTAGAAGGATGAGAGTGATAGGTGTAAACTAGGTTTTTAGGATGAGATTAGGATTAAATTAAATAAGATTTAACTTAATCACAGGATTAAAAAAATTAATAAATTGGAGGGGATTAAATAAATTAAAATTTATTAAAAGGAGATTTATGGAGCACTATGCATTAAATGAATTTAATACATTAGAGGGGAAGTATTTAAATCAAATTTAAATACATTAGGAAATAAACTTGTTTAATTAAATAAATTTAATTAATATGTAGAAGAATATGAAAAATATAATTAATAATTAATTAATTATAGTTTCATGGGAGATCTTAAATCAATTAATATAGTGTTTACGATAATTTTAAGTGTCTACATTTTGCCCCTCTTTGATGTGATGTCGAGATGACATTATATCAAAGAAAAGAAAATATAGGTTGCCCCATAGAGGATAGGAGTCCTAGGAGTTGTGTCATAGTGACGACAAGGGAGGAGGGTGCCCCCTCGAAGGAAAAGGGAGCAAAAAGGCTTAAAATATGACCTTGCATGAGTTGTTGGTAAAATCATAATGAAGTGGACTGAATTGGATAATGATTAATTTAAATGCATCTCAACTACATGAATGCATGGGATTCAGTTGTGTTTATATGGGAGAGCACACCCTAGTTTGATGTTGCAAGACGAGTCATGCATTAAATGCTATAGAAGCATAGATGACAAAATTCCTTTGTGTGGAGTAGACTCTCAACAAAATAGAAACTTTAGGAACATAGATGTAGGCTTCATAGTCATGATGGAAAATATGACATATACACACTGGAGAGGTCTGGGTACACCCAAATTCTTTTTAGGGATCTTGGTGGAAAGTGTGCTAACTCGTTACCCCCAGTGAGTAGTGCATAACCATAACTTGAAATTGACATAGATGTGCTAAAGAATCTAGAAAATAGATCATATCGTGAAGTGATACATGTAATCAGGTTAAGTCATTCAAATGATACCAAGATATTGAAGATCAAGGCACACTTAGGGAGACTATCACTGATACACAAAGATAAAATCAACAAAAGACCCTATGACCAAGTAGTCATTCAGTTTACAGTTCTTGCCGTGAACTTTATTTTGATGGTGAATTTGTTAAGCATGTGTAGGAAGGATTCATCCTGTAAGACAAAAATTGAGTGTTTGATTGAAATGTTTGTGATGATTCACTAGTAATGGCATGAAAAGAACAAGGTTCTCAAATCATTTAGTCTCAGTGTGAATTTGTGTAAATTTGTTTGCAATCACTATTTTGATAAGCTCAGTTTGATGGGGTGAAGCTTAGTCTCATGAGAAAAGATGATGAATAGAATAATTTTGATAATAAATGATAAGATGATGGATGAATTTAATTGGAATGGAAGGGGAATGCAAGAGAGCAAGTGATAAATGTTCTCTAGAGGGAAGTTTGCTTAATGGAAGACTAGAAATCTGATCAAGGTATATGCAAATAGATGGAAAAATGAAGCAATTTATTATGGAAATTTATTTCTATGAAACGATTAGAAGGGAATATTATTAGATTAGAGGAGAAATGAATTGATTGAATTGATGAAAAGGACGAGATTGGGAGCATTGACAAGGGAGATCCAAGGAATGGTAAATGGACGAAATGAAAGGTGAAAAGATATGGGGGACCAAAGGATATGGTGTCGAACAAGGGGGATCCAAGGACCATGTTTCAAAGGAGTTCATATGCCTCATACCACAGATAGGAAAATGGAAGGAAATATGGTGGTAAAGGATGTGTGAACATGGAAAAATGGTGTGAAGGCTATTGTACGGAGGAAGGGGAGGCATGTGTATCTCCAAAGCATATATGAACATTTTGTTGTTGTGCCTCTAGTATTGATCACAAGCATATGCATGAAAGTCAAATGAATAAGGGATATGGGAGGGAGGGTATGAAAGAGGGATAATGATATGAAGAGTATGGATGAAATGTGGGATATGAAATGGATGGGATAACCAAGATCAAGGACATATGAAAGAAGGATGGAAGTATGTATGATTATGTATGGAGGATGGAGGAAAGGAAAATGCCAAGGACTATGGGATAGAAGATATGGATATGATGTCAAGATCAAATATATGAAAGGATTACGGAAGTAGATAGGATAATGTGTGGATAATGTGCAAGGGATATGGAAAGTGAGCATGAATGGATGAAAGGAATAGGATAGTCAAGATCAAAGATGGAAAAGGATGATGAATGGTAGATAGGAATATGGAAGATATATAAGGTATTGTAGGATAGATGGATCTTGCCCCCAATGTAGAGTGAAAGTGGAAGAGGAACAATGAATGGGTTGATAAGTGGAATTGAAAGACATGGGATTTAAGGGGAGGACTTAAGCATCTGGATGGTATTTCTTGATATTTATTTTTCTTTCTTTTCGACTATTTTCTCATAGATGTTGGTAGGATAGTGAAAATAAGGGTGAAATGAGTTGGGAAATGGAGGTCAAGGACTTATGAAAAGGTTTGGATTAAGGGGGTGGAGTGGAGGAAGACATGGTTGATGGATGCTAGGTTGGAATACTTGTGAATGCGTGGATGAAGGAGGTGGAAAGATCGACATTGAAGGGTGATAGAAAGGAGGAAATGTTGGAGGAAATGTAGTAGAAAGTTTAAGTTTTGGGATATAAGGACCCAAAATGGATAAAGGAGATAATGGATTTAGGATGGTGGATTTTGGGACATAAGGACCCAAAATGGAGCTAAAAAATGAAAGCTTGGATGATTTATGAATGAGGGAAGCCTTTGGATTAGCAAAATTGGATGTCATTTTGAATTTTTCTTTGAGATTCATTGCTTCATTAAGTAGCTTTGGAATCCACATGATTTTTGCATTTTTTATTTTGAGCCTTTGTGGCCTTATAGTTTTTCTTTCCTTTGGATCATATTTTTCTTTTCTTGAACATGTCGTTTAGAAGGGACATGTTGATCCTTGGATTTTTTCAGATTTTTGGCTTTCTTCACTTTATCTTTGGCATCCAATGTGCTTCCCTTGGCCGTGGTATGGGTGTATGAGGATAAATGTTATGGAGAGCTTATGGATGGAGAACATTGGAAGGAATTCAAGGATGTGTGCCTTTGTTGATCTTTAATAGGTATATAAGGGGATGAAATGGAAGAGTTGGATATGATGGATGGATTTATGTAAGGACCCAAAATAGATGGAAGGGATGAAGGGTTTGGCTTTGGAACATAAGGACCCAAAATGGATGGAAGTGAGGAAGGAAGTAGATGATGGACATAAGGTCCCAAAATGGACTTGGAATATGGATGATGGGAACAATTAGGTTTGGAAGGAGTGGAAGGTGTGCCAACATCTTGAGACATTATTTCTTCAATGAGATACTTATCATTTTCAATACAAGATGTGAGTCCATGTATATGGGGTTCATGAGTTGATTGGATAGGTGTGATAGGATCATGTGGAGGATTAGGATCACAAGGGATAATAGGAAACGGAGTGGGATCATGAAAGGAAAATGAAGGGGTACTTTGATCTTGACTTAAAAAGGATTATGTGGTGGAATGAGTGGATCATGAGAGGGAATAGAATCATATGATGGAGTGGATGAAATGGAACCATGAGAGGGAGTGATTTGATCTTGACATGGAGGAGAGCTAGTGGATTCTCTAGAAGGAACATTTTCATGAGGTGGAGAATCTATGGATGTTAACTCTTGAGACAGAATGGAATCAATAATGTGTGAATGCGGTACATGGAATGTCTTGATCTTGATTAGGAAGGGGATCATGAGATGGACTAAGAGGAAAAAATTGATCTTGAGGGATAAGGGGAAAATGGGATGGGGAATCTATAATGACATGCTTTGGAACAAGTTCTTGAGATGGCATTGGATGTATGACTTTGGGTGATTGGAGCACTTTATTATTATTTTTATACTTAGACAAGGTTTCTTGTGAGATAAACCTATTACAAGGTGGGGATGATGTTGATTTTGGAGGATTAGGATTGTGTGAAGGTGAAGGTATGGGTAGGGGATTGGGATGATGGTTTTGGACATTAAGCTCAAAGTATGGGGAATTACATGGAGGATTTGGGTTGGATGGGATATGAGGATTATGGTCTTCAAAACATGGGGGAAGAGGACATATGTCTTGGAAGGTAGATTTTTGCTTTTGATTTGCTAGGCTCGAGATAGAATTCTTGAGTTCCTTAATTTCTTGGGCAATGACATTTTTGTTTGAGGAATTATGTGGGCTATGACTAGAATTATATGTGGATGAAGGATAATGAAGTGGATTTCCCTTGTCAAAGGTAAAGGAATAAGGAATGTGAGATGGATTAGGATTGGACATACAATTTTGAGGATTGATTTGATATGGGGTTTGTGCTGGAGGTGTGACTCCATATTGCCTTTGAAGGTCCCCAACTATTTGATTAAGCCAATTCTTATCCATGGAACTTAGATGAGGGGTGATGAAAGCTTTGATGATGGATGAAATATGAACTTAGGACTAAAAGAAATTTTGTAATTTGTTTTGATTTGATTTATATTGGATTTGACTTGATACTAATTGGATTTGATTTGATATTGGATGAAGGTTTGAGATAACCTTGATAAGATTTGGGTTATTCAAGATAACTAGGATTAAATTTCGGCCAAGGATTATGATGGTGCTCCTAAGTCCAAAGTGGAAGATTTTATGAAAAATTGAATTAGAAGAAGATTTGAATAGATGAAAAAAATATTGATTTTGGATGAAGATGTAAATGGATTGAATTAGGAATTGATTAGAAAAGAATGAATTTGACAAGGGATTAGATTAAGAATCATGAGGACGAATCATTGAATGAGGGAATTGGATCTTTATGTGGATTATGAACCATGATTAGGATAACGATTAAGAAGATGAGGAAATGACTGGGATGATTAGAGATGATTAAGATTTTGAGGAATGATTTGAATGATTAAGAAGGTGATTAAGACAAGAGATGCATGATGATGATGGGATGAATGGATAGAAGAAGTGATGGGGAAAACAAGAGCTTCTTTTTGTTATTTTTTTGTTTTTGAAATATTTTTGGATTTTGAACTTTTATGATCTTTTTGGATTTTTTTGAAACATAACATGCAAAGAATACAACAAAATATATACAAGAAAAGTTTAGATGGTGTGTGTCCCCCTCAAATGGGGAGGTTTTAGAACATTCAAGCACGTAGAACACACCAACAATCTTATAAGGCTTTGACTAGGATATACAAGCTCAGCTAGGGGTATCCTCGATATACACAAGGTACGTGAGGCCCAAATCTATAGATGAAAGAAAATAATGTCACATAGCTGGGAGGAGACAATAACCCAAATCTCCACCTTCACTTTCCAAAAGTATAAAGTTCTTTGGGGCTTAGCCAAGAGTGACAAGATTTTACTTCCAAGAGAGGTGTCTTTCAATTCACCTCCTAATATTTATACTCTGCCAGAATACTAGACTTGAAGTCATCCCAAGGGGTGATGAAATCCCCAAACAGGCCTCCTAAAAAAATGTAAAACAAGGCCACTTATTTCTTGTGCACTCAAGATCACCCAAAGGCACGAGAGGAGTGAATATGTAAGTGGTCTTGGGTTTAAAAGACACTTATTCTTTTCCAATTAAGCTTTAGGTTTTGTAAGCTATTCTTAGAGACACTCGAATTTATAGCATACAATGTTCTTTCCAACTTTACAACATCATCAACATAATAAAAATTGAGAGTTCACCAATATAAGAAAATCGAGCACCATCAACATAAGAAAATTGAGCGTCATCAACATAAAAAATTCGATAAAGAAAGAGTCAATTCCTTTATGCATTCAAGATTGAGTGAGTGTCTATTTTAAACACCAAATCCAAATGTTCATTGCAATGTTTTTTGATCTTTTAGCATTCAAGATTTGATGAGATTCATTTTAAACCCAAATTGAAATGTGTATCATAGCATTGTTCTTTGACCTTTATGCATTCAAGGGTGAATTTGACTTCTAAGCATTCATTCCAAAAAATGTTTGTGAATTTTCTTAGGCATTTAAGATTGTGTTTTAACAACATTCATCGAAATGAAAGGTTTTGTTCAATTGATTATGCATTCAAGAGTATGTTTGATTTATCCCATTAAGTGCAACATTCATTCAAAGACAAATGATTAAGCATTCAAGTTCATTCCAAAGAGAAATAAAATATTAAGGAAAACCTACAAGAAACATTATTAGGTGTTTCTAAAATGCTCCCATCTGCAATGACTTACAGATCACAGACGACGGAATATACATAGGAGATGCCAAACCACACAGACGACAGAACACCAAATTTCAAAGATGATAATTAACAAATATTATAGATTGTTGGCTACCCACAATGCAGACGACAAAAAAAAATTAAACTATGGAGACAACAGTTTAGTAAGCAAAGATGTCCAAATGTTAGAGACGATAGTACAAAAAAAAAATTTGCAATTTTTTATGGGTTGAGTGTGGCAAAGATGCCAAAATGCAAAGACGACAATCTGTGGAGACGAAAAATCATCTATGCAGACGACACTACGTCCTAACGGAGACAATAGTGTGTAGTTTTTTAAATAAAAAAATGTCACATTTTTTACCATTTTTTGAAATGGAAAAGGGATGTGGCTCCCACCAGGCATGCCAAAATGTATTTGTGAAAATATAACTTGTCGGGAGCATGCGTAAATAAGCAAACATTAGTTGTAACATGTGCATATGAAAGATTAGAAACAAATGGAGATACAACTAAAATCAACTTGAGTTTAACAATTTGTGCAACCACAATTTAAAAGTCCTCACACAACCTCAAAGCAACTCAACAAGAGCGCCCATAAGAGGCCTTGTTGGTGTGCTCAAGTGTGAGGGATGTAGATGTGCTCTCACAAACATAACTATTGAATCCCTTGTTGATGAAAATGTAATATGAAATGAGTCTATGCTAAGATGAATGGAGAATACCTTCAAGATATGGCTATGAGTGAGCCAATCCTCAAAGGATTCTAAGAAGTGAGATGGAACTGAAATGCAAAAAAGAAACCTACAACATCATACTACCATGAAACTAATGCAAAAACTAGAACTCTAAATAATGCAAACAACTACCAAAGGTTATTTATAAGCATAAAATCTCTAAAAAGCTCTAGAACTATACTAGCATGATAACAATGCATATGGAGGAGATGTCAAATGTTTGAAACAAAGGCTCTCTTTATAGGTTTGAGAGAGGCCTTGGGGAGGTGGCATCTACATAGGTGCCACAAGAGAGATACAAGGGTTAAAGGACAACTATGCAAAAGTTTTTTAAAAAAGAGTCTTTATGGTTGAGAGGCTCAAGGTGTGATCACACATGTGTGAACAACCTTGAGGAAAGGAGTGGGGGGACAAAGGTGTAAGAGGTGTAAATGAAGTGGAAGCTTTATTGGATCATGAGCTTCTCACACACGTGTGAGCAAACTCTTAGGAGCTAAAAGGTGTTCAGAAAGGTGTTTATGATAAATAAGTGGGATTAAGTAGTGGGTAGACTTAGAAGGATGAGAGTGATAGGTGTAGACTAGGTTTTTAGGATGAGATCAGGATTAAACTAAATAAGATTTAACTTAATCACAAGATTAAACAATTTAATAAAGTGGAGGGGATTAAATAAATTAGAATTTATTTAAAAGGGGATTTATGGAGCACTATGCATGAAATGAATTTAATACATTAGAGGGGAAGTATTTAAATTAAATTTAAATACATTAGGAAATGAACCTATTTAATTAAATAAATGTAATTAAATAAGGAGAAGAATATGACAAATATAATTACTTAATTAATAATTAATTATAGTTTCAAGGGAGATATTAAATCAATTAATATAGTGTTTACGACAATTTTAAGTGTCTACAACTTCTCTACAGGGAAACAAGGTGTCAAAGATACACATTAGTTTGCATTACCTTGTCACTTGAAATGAATTTTTTTTATGTTTTCAACAACCCCACAAGAATTTTTTACCACTTATTGTGAAGTAGGGAATGACTGTGAAGGAGTAGCTGAGTACTCAAAATTCAAGGTTGAACTAAATATTCTCCTATGGACACTCAATGCCTACAACTGCAAGTATTTATGCTTACAATGTATTTACAATCTCCCTTCTTCAAAACCCTAATCCATTAACTAATAAATTCAATATGACTCATGGACTCTTTTGAAAGATAAAACTCTAGCCTTTCTTCCTATTGTTGCAAATCTAATGTTCTTTCCACAAATAATGTTTTCCACCTTCTACTGCACATTTCCTTTGAACCATGTAAAATTTCATAAGCATGTAATGTGAATACAAGCAAGTGTAGAAATAAAAATTTTGATTTTAAAAATGTAGAAAATCAATAGATAAAAAGTTACATTATTTCCTCTCATTTTGTCAAACACACATTTTTGTAATTGCACTGTGGGCTATTCCTCCCCCAACGATTGCAAATGTTGTGTGATTTCTCTCCCTGTCACCAAAAACTCACTGTGGTTTCTACTTTGCAACATGAACACCAAAAATAAAGGAAATTTTTTTTTAAAACAACAATAGAAAAAAAAAATCCACTTTCACAAACAAATAGCTAAATACATAATAGAAATGTCTTTCTTTGTCAATATTTAGAACATATTTTCCCCTTTTCTCTACTTTTCCACTATGTCACCCATCAAAAAATTGCAAACATCTTGTGCTTTTACTTCCACTATTCACCCAAAATATAAAGTGTTTTCTATCTCACTAGTCTTTCTCATTGACTTTTTGTTCTCATTGATTTTCTTCAAACTTCTCGGTAAAGTTTGGATTGCTAGCTATAGTTAAGATTAATGAACTGTCTAGATGCATTACAATGAGCATGATGTAACATGACCATAACATGTCAACTTTACATTATCTATCAGTATTAGGTGATTACTATTAGCATGTGATAACATTAGCATAACATGTAAACTTTACAATTAGTGCCAATAGGTGATAACATTTGAAGTTTAGTATCTATTTCGATAAAATGCATCAAAAAGTATGCTTTCATTTGTTTTCCATTATCCTTGTCCTTATCTCTTAATCAGTCACAACTATAAAATGGATCAAAAAGGATTATTTCATTTATTTTCCATTGCCCTTGTCCTTATCTCTTAATCAATCACATATGTTATGTCTCTGACAATCCTTTGTTGCCATTGTCCATCTTGTTGGAATTTTAATGAGAACATGAAACTTTGACATAAGTGGGGGGGGGGGGGGGTTGTTGAATTAGGATCTCTAAAACTTTTACCACTTCACACATAGATCATACTAAACTTGATTCACTATACACCTCATATTAACCTTAACTGTGAATCATCATGTAATATCAAATCTAACATCTACTAACATGAATAAAACATATAAATAGGTAATCAACACATGACACGAGATTCACTAACACAGAAACCCTCCAAGGTGAAGGTAAAACTATGGTGGAGATCGCACCCACACAATCTTCACTACTGCAACGCTGAAATTCTTGTTAGACTTCTGATTAGCTACCCTATGAGGGGTCTACTATGTTAAAAGCTAATAAGATTGTTAAGTCTACCCTTACAAAAGGATTTTAGCATAATTTTTTAGGTGAGTACTCTATTAGAATATTTACAATAGGCCTGTTAGGACTACTATTTTAAGATTCAACTAATACACTTGTTCGAATGTAATAGTACGTTGATCCTTCAGTTTGCAATTAAATATTGCTAACATATCTTCTCTATCCAAATTTTAATCACCTCACTACGAGTAATTTGTAATATATCCTCACTACACTGCTCGGTCACCTTACTCCTTTCACAACTTGTTAATTCTCCTTTAGCTTTTTATACATGCATTCCTCTAACTCGTAACTACATTTTATGTCTTAAAACCCTCTTTTATAGCCATCTTACAAAGCTTCTAGATCATAATCAATGATCCACATTCATTCTTTTTTCCACTTAACCTTTCCAGTTTTTTGATTGGTCCTTCATACTACATTGGGATTAATGATGTGTAATCATAAGCCTAATTACCTCCTTGATTAGTTCCTTGAACTTAGAAACATGATTCATGCTAGACAAAATGATTTACATAGGATTTTATGTCATTCCAAACTCATATATTCAAACTGCATAACTCAACACATATAGCTTCTGACACTCAGTCAAGCTTGGTTCTTAATGTTGTCCCTTGACATGAACTATGCTCAAATTAAATTGCTTTATCCTTTAAACTACTCAACTCAAGTGTAGCACTTGACAACAATTGAAATGCTCGATGACTGTTGATGTGCTTGGCAACTATAACTGCCTTGGCACATACTGAACTTTTATACTTCTCCTTTATGTAGCTCAGCCTACATTGTGGCTCGATCACAATATTGACTAACCAAATTTTCCTTGTCAATGACTAAGTGTTTTGTACTAATAGAAAATACTTCAATTGCCTTTAGGGTCAACAATCTCCCACTTTGGAATTAGTGGCAAAAACACTTATACTCAAAAACTGAGATAACAAAAAACTTCAAAATATTTACACCTTCTTAGGATGTACTCCATACCTATAGCTCAGTCACCATATCGTATGTCGTAACTTGTATTTTATAAAATATTTTTGATCATCATCAAATCAACAAAATTTATCCTTATCACACCATTTCCCCCTTTCTACTTCTTAGACATAATATACATTTACATTTCAAAATCTTCATACATTTCCCCCTTTATACTCATACTTGTCATATAGACATTTCCCCCTTGTTTTTGTCACTTCTATCGAGTAGTGACATTAAATTATGGCCTGAGTATTATACCAAACTCATTAAAAAATGGGTGGTGCAATCTCATCACAATAGCCATAGTTTTATCCCAATTATTCTTGAGTGTCTCAAGAACTTGCCTCTCAATCTAGTCTAACTACGAGATCCACCATGTTATTTTCTATAGACACTTATGGACTTTGCATAGGATCCTTAGAAATCTATAAATGTCTTTGCATCACCTCCAAATGGTGTAATAACAAGGCTTGTGTAGAAGTGATCTTCGATCTTATGTTGCACTCCTCATGCAATAACTTTTTTTGCTTACCTTGCAAAAATATGATCTTTGAAAAATATACTAAACAAGAACTAGGATCTATTCAGCTATCATTTTTCATGATCCTTAACGATAGGAATCCTTTTGAACTCCTCTCTTGAAAAGCTAATCTGGGCTCAATTCCAAGGTTTCAGGCAATCTTGTGACCTACTGAAATCTGCTCAGTTGAAGATAAATGTGTTTTTTCATAGGGATGCCTTTGTTGGTTTTGACCAATTTTGGAAAAGATGTTCAATTTGCTTGTTGTCTCAAAACGTAACCACAAAAAGAGATATATTTTTTGGTAATTTTTGTTTTATAATGAATGCAATCTAACAATACAAATATATGAATTCCTAATTTAACCAAGTGTTAGCAAAGCAAATAACAATGATAAGGTAATGAGGGATGAAAGCAAATAACATGAAAGGGAAATTTGTAATAGACATAAACCACAGTAACAACATGTTTGTGAGTTAAATCATTAAAAAGATCAGGTAGGAAACCAATGAAAATAGGAGCAGTGCCTCCTCAAATCCACTGATGCAATTATCGATGGATCTTAGTAAAAACTCATTGAATCGCAAGGCAACAGAAGTGTGCTCTTGCAAGACAAGAAGCTATGTAGGAATAGTAGGGTGATCTCTTCTCCAACTCGGTGCATTAGTGGAATTCGTCAATAGGCAACAAACACCAGAACTAAAAGATCAAACAATCAAATTAACACAAAAAAACCATTGGCTTCATTATTATTCATGAATAAAAATTTACAAAAATAACACACTCCGGCAATAATAACTACACTTAGAATGAAAGCACTAAGAGCAAATATTATTCCATCAAAATAATGGCCTGGAGTACATATTACATCCCTGTATTTATAAGAAATCATCTCCTCAATTTGTGTTGAGAGTGAGAGATCTCTTAATGCAAGAATATGCCTCTAAACTAATAAAAACAAATCTAATTATATACAAACTGACTCACTAAATGGTGCTCAGTAGGACTTCATCCTTTTTTTATCAATTAATGGGTGTATGAGCCTTTACATGTCTTAAAACAAAGAAAGAAAAAGTAGATAAGAAGAAGGAAGCTGCAAGAGGATCTGAGAGTCATTATAGGCTCTAAAACTAGAAGCTTGGCCTTCTCTAGGCATTTCTAGGAGTTGAACTGCCATCAGAATGTGTTTCTGGTGGATGGAAAGCTCTAAATTAGCAACTAGCAGTTAACTGTCTACACACTGTTACTTCTTCAAAATTGTTAGCACACCTTTGTGAAAAGCACACCTTGAGCACCTTACGCACTTTGGTGGTAGGTTAAAAAAATCCAAAAAATTTCCTAAGTGTCAAAACTGCATTTCTAGCTTATGGGTTTTCTTCCCCTTTATGCTAGAGGGATATTTGGATGTTTGCTCTTTGAATTTATCTATAATCTTCGTCACTTGGGTAGCATCTGGAAAATCCAAAGTGTTATACTTATCTTTTACTATTTGTCAGTAATTGCTAACCTCCATACGAATATTTGTAAAATCCTCAAGCTTAGTGTTCAGCTCCAATAGTGCCTCTCCAATCTTGAATTCTTGTTTGATATCATCTTTTGACAATGCATCTTTGAAGGTTTTTCAAAATTGTTTGACAACTTATTGTACTGGAATGAGTTTAGTCTTTGACTCATCTTTAAAAATATCAAGGTAGTCATCACTGTAATACTTCTCATCTTCCAAAATTTGCTCTTGTGTTTGATCTATTAGCTTATGTATACTATAAGAATTTCCCTTAGGGAAAAATTCACCCAAGAACTAAGAACTCAAACACAAGCACAATTGTAGACTAGAAAGAGAGAGTATGATCAGAATGATGATATATTCATTCAATATGCATTAAGAGTACACTAGATTTGGAGGTAATCTAGATTTGAAAGTGTTTACTGATGTTGATTGGGTAGGAAACCTTGATGACAGAAAAAAGTACAAGTGGAGGAGCATTCTTTCTTGGAAAGAGGTTGGTTTCTTGGACAAGAAAAATGCAGAATTGCACATCCCAATCTACAGAAGAGGTAGAGTATGTTGCTGCAGCAGTAAACTGTTCTAATATTGTTTGGTTTAAACAGTTGTTGGAAGGCATGAAGGTGGAAATCAAAGAACCAGTTGTTATGTTCTGTGATAATACAAGTGCAATCAACATATCTAAGAATCCAGTTATGCATTCCAAAACTAAGAACATTGCAATAAAATATCACTTTGTTAGAGAATTGGTGCAAGATAAGGAGATTAGATTGGAATATGTCCATACAAAGGAACAAATTGCTGACATTTTCACAAAGCCATTACCTAAGGATGCATTCTTGTATCTAAGAAGTAAGTTAGGGGCCACTCCCCTATTTGAAGTTCACTAAAATGAAGTTTTAATGATGCATCAACGCATAACAAGTTGAAGATCTATCAATTGATGCAGCATAATCAGGAAATATTGCATATGAATCAGTACTAAAGGTACATTAAAATTCATTTGAGTTGTGTTGTCTTTGGCATGTGTTGTCAAAGAGGGAGAGTTCTACTGTCATATCTTTCTGAAATTTGTTTGAGAGGAAGAGTTTGCTATGTAATTCCTTCACAGAGGGAGATTACTAAAAGAGGAAAAGTTTGCTATCTAATAGAAAAAGTTGTTCTGATCGAAAAAGACTTGTTTTCAAATTTCATTCTTCTATGACATGTTGTGTTGCCATCAATGCCAAAGAGGGAGATTGTTGGATACAACTGTTAATTGTGTATTGTCTTTGATGTTACACAAATGTCATATCAGTCATCAAATAGAGTCTACCGAGCTCAGATGATGAGCAAAGAAATTTACAGTGTCTACCAAACGTTCCTAAACATTACACAGTAAAGTCAGTTCTTACTGAGCTCACTCGGGCATCAAAGGATTGTGTAGCAGAAATTTAGTGTTAACCAAGCTCCCAAGGTTAACGAAGAAAAGTTAATGTCTACCGAGATCACTTAGGCATCAAAGGATTTTGTAGCAGAAAGTTAGTGTTAACCGAGCTCCAAAGGTTAATGAAGAAAAGTTAATGTTTACTAAGCTCACTCGGTCATCAAAGGAAATGTGGCAGAAAGTTAGCTTCTACCAAGCTCACAAGGATAGCAAAGGAAGGTCAGTACTAACCGAGTTCACTCGGTCTCCAAAGGATTTTTGCAGGGTTTGTAGTGTTTACCAAACTTCACTTGGTTAACACTAGAAAACCATTATGGAGCAGTGGTTACCTAACTAGGTCGGCCAACGAAGGATTTTATTGTTTTGATATTAAGTTCAATTGTTTCGTGCAATAAATGTAGCCGACTAATGTAATGATTTTTTCAGTTGTTGTAACTTATATTTGATTCAACTTGATAATCTGAAAGGTATATATAGATGTTCAAGTTGTGAATTCAAGAGAGAGAGAATATGGATGAGGATGGAATAAGCAAATATTGAGTGAATTTTGATGAAGGATTAGATATCCTGGAGGAACTACAAAGTTGTATTCGATCAATAAGGATCCAGTAAAGCATAATAGAGATCTGTAATCAGCAAAATATAAGTTGCATATCATTCAGGTCACTTCATTGTTGCTTTCTAATCATTGTAACAATGAATCCAGAATCTCTTTACAGAGTTGGTTTAACAGCCATTTTGTAAATCCTCTAACAAGGTGATAGTTCAGTTGAATTGTTCTAAAGACCTCTAACCAGGCCACTCCTAACAGGGTGATTAAATCCTCTAACAAGGTCACACCTAATAGTGTGTATTTATAACCTTTAACAAGGTTGGCTCCTAACAGGGCTCACTTTAGAAGAGTGAAAAATTGGTGACTAGTTACTCGGTGGTTTTTCCCATATTGAGTTTTCACATTAAATCTGGTGTCACTTGTGTTCATGTTATTTCTTTTATTCATACATGTTAATCACTTTGAATGCTTAATAAGTTAAAAGCACATCTACAAGGTTTCAACATTTATCTACATGGCTATCGAGTATCAACGGTGATTAAATATTAAGACATCTCAAGGATCTGTGGTTTTATTTTTGTGGTAACTGATTCACCCCTCCCCTCTTAGTTACTTCATCTATATTTCCAACAAAGTATCCATTCTGAAGAAGAACTTGAATTTTCCATAAGTCCTTGCCCTTTTCCCTTTGAAGAGGTTGGAGTTGAATTCTTGGAAGTACCTAGCACTTGAATCTTGTTTTTCCTGAGTAGATTTTCCAACTCATTGATTCTTTTAGTCGTGCAATGATGCTCATCATGATTTGACTTTTTGCAGTACGCACAAAATTTTTTTTCCTTCTTTTCATTACTTCCTTTCTTGTTGGAAGAAGAATTGCCTTGCTGGAAGGAGGATTGTTGTGTCTCAGACTATGATTTCTACTTCCACTGCTTCTTCTTATTGTTGCTAGAACTTTTCCCTCCTTGACTTGATTGGTGCTCATTACTAGCCACTAAGGCTTTGGTCTTTGATGTCATGAGAAGTCTTAAATCCATCAAGTGAGATTGTTCAACAATCAACATCTCTGCAAATGCATCAAATGTAGGCTTCTGGTAAGCAGTTCCCATGGTCAACCTATGAGTATTAAAACTTGAAACAAAGGAAGCGTACTCTAAAGGTAGCCTCTTCAGGATGTGATGAATCAACTTTTCATCCTTCATGGGATTTTCACAATCTTTAAGTACTGCCCTATACTCATTGGCTTTGTTGATGTAATCCTGAATTGTGTCAAAGTTCTTCAGATCTAAGAGAAGTAGATCATCCTTAATCTGAAATCCCTTTTCTTCATCCACCTTACCATACAATGATTCAAGTTTATCCCAAGCTAGTTTGGATTTTGTGAAACTGGCAATGTGAAAGAAGAGATCTCTATGTACACAACTCTTAATAATTCCTAAACCCTGTTGTTCTTGTTTTTTCCATTCAATGAGTTCTTTAGGATCAGTAGGTTTGGTAATTGTACCATCAACATAAAGACTGTATCCTTTTTCCATTAATCTACTCCACGCAAAATTTTTCCATGCAGAATAATTGCGTGAAGTTAGAGGTGGACATTTAAATGAACCCATGATGCAGAAAATGAAAAGAGCACAAAAGAGAGACACAAGAACACAATACACACACCCCTTTTCACTCAATCAAAAGACCCACCCCAAAAAAGATGCTTTTGACACTTTATAAGTAGTGTGTGTATAATGGGCCACTTTTCAAAATGAACAAAGTGGACTTTTTGATTTTACTTTTACAACTGCCTTAGGCCCAAATCTGTCACTAAGCACTCTAGCTCAGATGTACAACAATTCTAAAAAGTAATTAAAGCTTTACAATGCAGAAAAAAGCCCTAATTCTGAACGTGAGAATTTTGTCCACACAACCCTAGAATTTGACTATAGATCTAGAAAGTAGACAAAAATAATGTATTTTCAAAAAAAAAATTTGAAAAAGTGACCAGATGAGCCCGTATGAAGTGTTTGAGGTTGCAAAATGTAGGATTACGTAGGTACAGTTGCCAAAAAATGCAATCTTTGAAAAATCCTTGCACCAAAATTAGAAAAGAACACCACCACTAGAAAGCTCAGGAAATTCTACCCAATCTAAAAAAAAAGCACCTGAATCGAAGTTCAGATGTCCAAGTTATAGGCTTGCAAAGTTAGGCTGCCAAATCAAAAAGTAAGTCGGAGAGAGGTCTAGAAGGAAAACTGCAGGCTTAAAGTTCATGGTCAAACGGCTATCACTATAGTTGAAAATGGCCTAGTTTTGATGGTCATACGACCATCAATTTTAACCTAGTGACTAGCTAAAGTCAACAAAAAAATGCACACCTGGGATGACATGACAAGATGGCATGGTCGTACAATCTATGGACAAACACGTGGCATACAACCTTGGTATTTTGATGTATTGCCAAGTGGCTACTGACATGGCTAGTGATGTGTCGAGCATAGTCAGCATGCTGATGTGGCAATTGGTATTTGCATATCAATGGGACACGTGGTAAAAGAAGAGCAGTCCACCGTGGGCATAGTCACTAACTAGATAATGTGCATGTGGCAATCTATGATATGGCCATGTATCTCTGCACGAGATTGACATGGCTCAGAGCTAGACACTACGTGTGCGTAGTCGCTGCCGCGTGGCACAGTTTAAAAATGATAAAAAATCATTACAGAGTGGCCGGAATGTTTATACATAGACGTCATGAACCAAAAAATAGGGGCCAAAAAACATAACGCACAGGGTGGGAGTTATTACAAATAACAGTCATTGAAGAACACCAAACGCACGGAAATAGTTATACAGGCACCAAAAATAATTGGCGGCCACCAAAGAAGACTATTGTATATACCATCAGATTTCACATGTATTATCCCACATGCATTGGGATTTAGTTTTAAAATGTTTTTAAAATTGTCCACTCACCAAGCTAAATGCAAAGTGAAAGCTGGATGGTAAGAGGAAGTTGTCAGTGGTTTGAGGGTTCTGACCACAGTTTGGTGAAGGCTTGCTCAACCAGAATTTGTACAGTGTCGAATGGAATATGAAGTCCACAGATTTGTACGGCCTCCTCACCGAATTTAAATGTAGACTTGCGATTAATAATAGAGATATTCCTTTGCGTAAGGTCAAGATTTGACAGCCTAGTTCTACAAAAATAATTTCTTTGTTGGCTGCACAAAGAGCAATTTTTTTTTTCTTGAACTAATACAGATGAAAATAAAATAAACTTGCAGAGAATAAATTATAGAGCCAAATTAATTAAATGGTAGATCTAAAAATGACCATACCCAAACTGTAAATTGAGGCCTCTAGGTCTCGATTTGCAAAAAAAATTGCCTCATGGTCAACTTTGTCCTAAGGTAGCCAAATTTATAGTCAATCTTCACCGAATTAGTGTTCCAGATGCAATGGTGAGGTCAGATCTGGCTCTAGATGCTCCCAATTTCTGCAATACTCCAGATTCAAGTTGGGGTGCTGAAGCAAAAATGGTCTTGAACGACTATGTGATGAGAAAATCTCCAACCTTTGATACCATGTAAAAATTTCCCTTGGGGAAAAATTCACCCAGGAACTAAGAACTCAAACACAAGCACAACTGTAGACCACAAAGAGAGAGTATGATCAAAATGACAATATATTCATTCAATATGCGTTAAGAGTACACTAGGAGTGCCTATATATAAAGGGCTCTGAGATACATCTATAATGCCTTAGAATCATCTACATCATAAGTTATACAACCAAACACATGTCTACCAGCTATGGGTTATCCTCCATTAAGCATGGAAGTAAGTGTGATGATGAGAGGATAAGCCTACAAGGGTGTAACACACAAATCAGTGTTGTAGACAACATGTGCTAAAAAGGGAGTGCGAATAACTATGTTGTCAATATGATAACTCACTAAATGATGCAAACTCTAATGTTGTAGACACCATGTGTTGAAATAGAGTTGCGCACTTATGTGTTGTCAACATGACAACTCAAAAAAGTATACAAACTCCTAAGTGTCTCACAAAATAAAATAATAAAATAATGCATTAACCTAAGTAAACTTAAGTAAGTGTAAATAGTAAATACGTATTTACACCAACATATACCTTCATGTAAAGTCTCCATTACTTTATTACTAGCCGCTATCTTCTCAATCCAATCCTCTAACTGATCTAGTTCCTCAACCAAGTACACCTCCATAAGTGTATGATACTTTTGACCCTTTATTGCTTGAAGTGCTTAGAGGTCCTTTCCCTAGACATGTACCTCATCTAATAGCCCAAAATCCAAGTTCAATATAGACACCAGCTCTTTCGTACTAGACTGAACATGGTGCAATAGGTTCAAATTAGCCTGTATAATCTATAGACTTTTATCCTCAAAATTGTCACGCCATTTTTTACATGCACCCAAAAATGAATCTATTTGTACACTCCCCTTATCTCTCCTTTCTGACATTGCAATGAGATTAATCTCTAGATTATCAAGGTCAATGGGGCTCACTACTTCATGTAAATAGCCTCTCATAAGCTCGTTTTGTCTCCTCAACATTATCAACTTGAACTCATCTTTGTCCATGTGTCTGAACACTTCCTTTACACCTATAGTGATTAATACCTTGGTTGTATCTACCATGGGTTTCCCTAGTAGGACCTCCCTGATTTGATAGTCTTTAGGGGTCAAGTCCTTAGTGTCAGCGTGTGGAGGAGGGATGGCAATATGTGCCAACAAGTCTTGATCTTGGTTCTTCATTATGAAGGCTAATATTCATGCATCACCCATAGGTGGCTTAGGCTTCTTGATGGATTTCACTAGCTCATCCATTCCCTCCTCTGCACTCAAGTCCAGCTACCTTTTCCATCTAACCATAACCTCCCTCTTTAGCCAGGCTAGTGTAGTGCCCATGGGAGACATGTATTTGACAGAAGAGGAGGTTTGCCCTGTTGGCCCTTTTCCCTTATCACTCCTTTTTGCATTCTTCTCCTTCTGAGAAAGATCTATGTTGGGAGTTTACGTATCTTTTTTTTTCAAAGTCCTTGCCTTTGTATCCTAAGAAGTTTGTTGAGGTTCTTTAGGTATCTATCCCTCCTCTAATACTTCATTGGCTAGCATCTACTTGGGCTCTTCTTCATCCACTACTTGTTCTTTTTCATCAATGACAGGAGGGAGAGGAGTGATTAAGCCTTTATCCAAGAATGAGAGATCATGAGATGGTAGTGGTGGTATACCCAGATACCCTTGTAGTAGAGGTTTCATTTGGTTCCAATCCTCTCCCAAAGGTTGGTTCATAGGTGTATCTCCTATCTTATCACCCACCATTT
Source organism: Cupressus sempervirens (assembly GCA_028749045.1). Classification (NCBI taxonomy): domain Eukaryota; kingdom Viridiplantae; phylum Streptophyta; class Pinopsida; order Cupressales; family Cupressaceae; genus Cupressus; species Cupressus sempervirens. The sequence continues at coordinate 590,957,587 of CM053790.1, forward strand.
CAGTGCCCACGGGAAATGTTAAAGACATTCATTTCTTGTCTTTCATGTTCTTCGATCCATTATTTTTGCTCATCTTTTGAGGTCATAACCTAAATTGGTTGCTTGGGAATAGATGGTGGTGTTACAGTTGAGCTCCTTCTTTTCTCTTCTTCTGTAGCCCTAGCTAAATGAGTCCTTTGACTCAAAGGGAGATTATCCTCTTCGTCTTCATCTTCTTCTGTATCTACCTCAGAGATGGTCTCTGGAATTTGAGGGATGGGAATGATTTTCTTTTGTAACTTCCCTCTTCTTGTCCTTTTCAATGTAGGCTCAACCCTAGCTTCTTGGGAACTAAAGTAGAGGCTTCTTCCTCGAGACCAACTAATGGTGCTTCCTGTGCTTCTTCTTCTTGATTCTATTCTTGTTCTTGTCCAGGTGGGGGCACTTGTTTAGTAACTTAGGTTTGAGTTGCCTCTTCATCTTGAGGCTCTTCAGTCATAGGCTCAGCTCACTTTGGGGACTCTCTTTTCCTCTTATTCTTCCCTTTATTTTCCCTAAAGTACTCAACATCTCTCTCATGTTGATGCACCATTTCCACCTTGACTAGGGATTGAGCAGGGAAAGTTGGTACTATAACTTTTGCACCTTTACCCTTAATTGGGTGTGTGTTGTGGCTTGAAGGGTAACAACTTGTGGAATTGGGTCAAGGTTAAAAGGTTTCTTGATCCATTCCCTTGTCAACTAAATTATGTGCCTTGCCCTGTTATTTATATCTGCATTCTCATCTCTATCTATCTCCGCATTCATGATCAATCTATCATAGATTTTGTCGCGGTTGTATAATGGATCCAAGACATCTTAAGTGCCTTTCTGAATAGCCTTGAGAGAGATCTTTATTTTTAAGGCTTTTTCTACCAAATATAGAGTCATCCTACAATAATCTCTTATACGGATATCATAGTCATCTATTGCATTCATCTAATGGTCTTCTATGACATCTTCGTACACAAATTTCTTCGCTACCAAATGTTGAACTCTGCCAATATTATCAAATTAATGGCGAGGGGAGTTCTAATATTCCAAGGGATATTGATCCCACTATGAATCAAAGGTCATATTATCTTGTTTCTACTTGACTTGAAATGCACCTATATTAGTCAGCCATACCCATGTCTTCTTATGTTGTTTTCTCACTCTGTCATATGCATCTAAGAGTTGTTTGGAAATATCCAATAAGATGAGCCTATCCAATGGATATCTTAAGAGTTTCTTCAAATTCATCATAGTACCAGCTATCCTTAGGTAAGTGAATGTTTTGAACTAGATTTCGTTGGCACCAATCTTTGTAATCCTTGTTGTTGCATCTACTGACATCCTTTTAGCATAATCACCCTCTATAAATCAAATGATTGCAAATATAAAAGCATCATTCACTATTTGGTACTCCTTGCTCTAATCTGAGAGCTTCTTCTTTACCAATTGAGGATATACCGCATAGGGCCAAGCATTGGCATCTTGCATGCTTCCCTTTTTATACAGTCTTGGGTAATTAGTTGTCCTTGCTACCGATAAGTACACCAAATATGATGTCATATAAAACTTGGGGTTGGCTTTAACTCCTACCAGTTGTTCATCTAGGTTTTCACTCAGTATTGTGGCCCAATCAATTGGCATTTTGGCTATTTTGATGGTATCTATGAAATAGACCATCTAAATATGAAGATGCCCAACTATCGGTAGACCCATGACTCTACTCAAAATTAGAATGGCATATCCAATGTTGTCCTTCATATATCCCCTAGTCATGTCTATCTTTCCAACTCGGTGTCCTACTGGTGTTTTATTAATAAAAAATGATGAATGTAAATCTTTGTGGCCGTCTTATCATTCTCCCTATACCATCTTTCTACTTGATCATAAATTATCTTTACATACTGATCAACTCTAGGGAGATGGAATACTTTCTCAATATTCTTAGGTCTAAGGTCCAGGACTATCTCCCCTGTGACACTCTTAACAACTCTTTCTTCTAACACATAGTTTTCTGTCAATGTCGTGATAAGTTTTGAGGATTGCATTGATGTAGGATGAGATACTACATTGACCAACCCAGATCGGATAAGTGTAGAGACCATTGTGGACCTCTCTTTAGGCTTATTACAGAGTATGAGGAATGTGTTCTAGTCTATGTGTCCCAACTCAATATCTTTGATCTCTGAATGTCCATCCTAAAAATTTGATTTCTTTGGTGCACCTTAAAACTTGAATACTATAGGATTTGGAGCAATTTTTTCTGCAAGCAAGGATGATGAGGATGCCATTTTATCTACACAAAATAGAAAATCATTAATCTGGAAAGTTGAAAATCAAACTCTAAACAAACCCTAATTGCTAAAAAATAAAACCTAGAATGCTAAAATAGTAGAAAACCAACTCAGTCCCCTCTAATAACCTTGAAAACAAAAATAGTGCACCTTGTGCACCTTCACAGGTGTGCTAGGTGCACCAAATGGGCATTCCAAGAGTCTTTTGGGAGTAATTGCACACATGTGCACCTTGGTAGGGTGCGCACATGCGATGTGCAAGTGCATTGTGGGAGGACTTAAGCTTAGTTTTCCCCTTTGCTTTGTGCTAAGGGTGCGCACATGTGCACCTTGATGGGGTGCGAATGTGTGCACCTCTATACTACTTGTGCAAAGGAGACTTAGTGTGAAAAAAGTTGGGCATGTGCACACCTTGGGGAGGTGCACACATGCACACCTTTCCGTTGTGTTCCCTAGGTTTGGAATTCCAAAGGTGCGGACATGCACAACTTGGATAGGTGTACATGTGCACACCTTTGGCTTAGGTGTTTGTTTAGTTTTTAGATTTTTTCACATGTTTTGACTTTGTTTGTTTTTGTGTGTGTGCAAGCTAAATTTTTGCATACCTTAAAGGGTGCAGATGTGCAGTCTTTTGGGATGCAGAGAAAATAATGAGGAGAGGGGAGGGGTCCTGAGCTTCTATAGGCTTGGGGCAGTGCACACCCTTTAGAGGTGCATGCGCAGGTGCACATCTCCAAAGGGAGATAGAAGCACACTTGCACATTTAGTGCACTTGTGCACCTATGGTAGGTTTGCATGTGTGCTAGGTGTGCTAGTATGTACTTTAGCACAAAACTCAATCTTTTCTTCTCAAATTCTCCAGTTTTGACACCAGGTTTTCTTAGTTAGAGGGAAAGGGTTGGACCTAGAGTGCAGTTGAAGTTCCAAAAATGACCTAGGTCGTAGACTAGGGGTCTAGGAGACAAAAAATTTACTAGGGGGGCATGCATTGTGAAACCACAACAGGATCCATGTTCAGGTCTTGACCATGCTTCTTTAGATCTGTATCAAGCTTATCAATCTTCTCCCTTGTTGCTTCAGTAAATGCAGGGACATTATATATCTTAGCAAAAAATGTGTTTGCGTTATTTACTAATTCCTCCAAATCATTAAAAAGAGTGGAGAGTTCAACCTTTTTAATTGCAATTTTAGTAGCAACCTTCTCCAATACCCTATTCTCAAACTTCCTTTCTTACCACAACATGAAATTCTCTTGTGTATCTATATCAAATCCATTAAGCTTCTTAACAATCTTGATTAGTTGTTTAATTATGGAGGCCTTCTCATCTAATTCATATACAACAATAGTATCAAGAAATCTATCTTTGATATCATATAATGCTTGTCTTTGTTGATGCTCATTTCTCATCTTCGCTTGCTTAGCCTTCCTATCCAACAAGTCACTTAATATTCTCATTTGCTCAACACTCAATTTAGATGTGTTCCAATTAGGAATCACAATATCTTCATCAAGCATAATAGGCTTACCCTTCATGGTTTGTGGTGATTGCTTCCCCATATTCTTCAATCTCTTCCCTTTTGAATCTAGTGTATTGGAGCTTGACATTGATTATTATTGTCCTTGTATTGGAACTTCTAGACTCAACCTTTGTTGTTCCTCTCTTGTCTCCTCTAGCTTTCTCTCTTGTTGCACTGGTTCATTCTCCTCCCTTTCATCACTAATTTTGAGTTCACTTGTTGAACTCTGTTGTCCAACCTCTTTTTCTCCCTCCTACAAAGCTCTCGAGGCACTCTGTCTATTACCAGTAGTAGACCAATCTACTTTATCTTCTTAACTCTTCTTATTCTTCTTACCCTCTATATTTACATTGTCATTTCCCTCCTTGGCATCATCTTTTTCTTCTTGTCCTTGGGCGTTTTCTCCTTCATTAGCCAATTGACTATGTTGTTTGAATTCACTAACATTTACATACACCTGTTGAATGCTTACTTGCGTGTCAATCTTAGGATAGTATTTAACTTGTTCTATCATAGGGTTTCGATTAAACAACATTTCATGTGATGACTTTGATTGTGGAGCATCCTCCTTCTCTGGTTGTGTTAGCATTGACTTCTTTTCTGGTCTAGTCTTTACATTTTCCTCATTTGTCAGATCTTTAACTAGACTTCCCTCTGGTTCATCTTTAGTTGTGACTATTTCAATTTTTTCTCCACCTTGTTGAAAAATACCATCATTGAAATGTTTCGTATTATCCAATTCAACATTCTCAGGCTCAACTTCTCTCATCATCAATCATTAGTAGATAATTTTTCTTCAATATTATTTTGCTTTCTTCTACTACATTTTCTACTTTTCTTTTCAGAATAAAAAATGCTCTTCTCTTAGGAATAAATTTATTGTTACACTCACTCATAGATTTGGAAATTTATCTTTTGTTCATTTCTAGCATGACATTGGCAAGTGTGCCTTCCCTTATTTGTCTTTCAATCATCAATGCATTCTATCATCTCTCATCTATCTTATTAAACGATTCATTTGGTATCAAATTACCTAGCTCCAATGGTGTATACTTGAAATTAGACATCATATCAAGAACTGCTTCTTCACCTTGGCTTTATCTACTTTATCTAATGTATCATACTTAATAAATTTGAAACTTGTCACTCCTACACTTCCCATAATGTTTTCACAAAACACATCAACTGACTAGAGTGTCTTGTGCACTACAATTTTGAATTAGCTTGTGTCTTCTAACTTTGTATTCTCTTCATCATCATCATCATCATCCTTAGGCATTATCACCGTTCTTCTTCTTTTCTTTGATTCTTTTCTCAGTTCTACCTATTCAATGGTGTTCTTTCTCTAATAGATCAGTTATTGCTACATCAAATTCACTATATTTTCTTTCATCACATAAGTCCTCAATGCTTTCTTCCTAATATTGTGTGTCATTTTGCTATATTGTCATCTCCTTCCTTCTTTTCAAGAATTTTCTCATTTCCTCCTTTGCAGCCTTAACTCGTTCCAATGTAATATGCAAATCATTCTCAATCACCTTTCCTAGTTTGTAGGCTTCCATCTTTAAGACCTTTGACTCTTAAGTGGTTAAAATTCTTGCTAGAGATCTAATCTATGATACCAATTTTTGGAATTCTAATTAAAACGTGAGATGCTAAAAGGGGAGCGATGTTAATCAGGATCTCTAAAACTTTTACCACTTCAAACATAGATCATATTAAACTTAATTCACCATACACCTCATTAACCTTAACCATGCATCATTATGTAATAACATGCAATATCATATCTGAACTCTAATAACATGAATAAAACCCATGAGTAGGTAATCAACACATGACACAAGATTTGGTAACACAAAAACCCTCCAAGGTGAAGATAAAACTATGGTGGGATGAAACCAAATAAATCTTCACTACTGGAGAAATAAAATTCCTGTTAGGGCTATAATTTGATCACTTTTGATGATCTAGCCTATAAGAGGTCTTCTCCGTTCAAAGTCAATAAGACTATTAAGTCTACCTTTACAAAAAGACTTTAACAATACAATTAAGTGAGTACCCTATTAGGAGATTTATAATAGACCTATCAAGACCACTTTGTTAAGAGATTGAACTAATAAACTTGTTAGAATGTAATAGTACCTTGATCCTTCAGTTTGCACTTAAATGCTAATAACGTATCTTCTCTATCCAAACTATAATTTCCTCACTACATTGCTTGGTCATCTTACTCCTTCATAACTTGTTGATTCTCCTTCAGCTTTGCATAAATGCATTCCTTTAACTTGCAACTATGTTCTCTGTCTTGAAACCCTTCTTTTATAGTCATCTTATGAAGCTTCTAGATTGTAATCAACGAAAAACATTCATTCTTTCTTCCACTTAATCTTTCCAATTTTCTAATTGGTCTATCATGTTTTATAGGGATTAACGATGTGTAATCATAGGCATAATTACCTCCTTGATTATCTCCTCAAACTTAGAAACATGATTCATGCACAACAAAATGGTTTACATAGGATTTTGTGCCATTCTAATCTCATATACTCTATTAGAATGTTTAGAATAACTAAGAGGGGGGTGAATAAGTTATCCAACTTCTAGATGTACCAATTGAACAAACAAACACTTAAACAACATCAAATCTTAATATTTGTTAGCTCGATCTTTGTAGTAAACTTTTAGTAAACATAAACTAGTAGTCCACTGTCCTAAACATAAGACTTGCAGAATGTAAACAGGAACATTAAATCACCACAAATAACATTTGTACAAGTTTGACACTAGGATTTAATTTAGAAACCCAATTTAGGAAAAACCACTAGTAAGATGTCACCAATATTTTAGTCTTTTGAAGTGAGCCCTATTAGGAGCCAACCCTATTAAAGGTTACAAAACACACTGTTAAATGTGACCTTCTTAAAGGATTTAATCACCCTATTAGGAGTGGCCTTGTTAGAGGATTTTAGAATAACTTATTAGAATGCCACCTTGATTAAAGGATTTACATATGACTGTTAGGTCAACCTTGATTAATGGATTTCAAACTGATACATTGGTTAGAAAGTAACAACAAGTTTTGATCTAACAAATTGTAGTATCCCTTTCTGGATTTTTTTTCTAAAACCCTTGATATAAACTTGCAAATTTAAAACCGAATAGAAAACCAACATTGATATAAATTCCAAAACTCTAATCGATTAGTAACTAGCAGATTTGCATACAAGAAAACTTAGGAAAGATTGTTTATTCCTCCAATATTCAGAAAATACATAAATAAACCAACGGTTAAGACAAATAGCCACTAGAAGTGTTACTGTATTATACAACAGCAATACAATAACTCACAATAATCCAAACAAAATCCAATCTTATAAAGAACAATAACAATCAGATTGGCAAATGTAGATAAAAGCTGTAAGAAGGCTAGGTTTGCATCCAACCTCCAAAAGCCTCTTCAAGGGTTCACATCCTCAAAGAAATAGCCAGTCACTATTTCCAACTCCCAAATTAATATTTATTTATAAATATTATCCTCTTCATAACTTCTCATGTGGAGCCTGTTGTACCTTTATCACTTTTCCCAATGTGATGCATGTTCTTTTAAGCAATGTGGGATAAAACACATTTTTTGTCCTTTAGTCACTTAAGTGAACATAGTACCTTTTTAAAATAAAGTGACAAGTTAAATGAACTTTAAAAGTCACTTAGCCAGTAAACCATATAATCACCAGGCATCAAAATAACTGACCAAATGAAATTGGATAAGCATGTACAATAGCTCGTTGGAAAGCTCTCGATGAGACATTTCCAAACCAACACTGAGATATCAAGAATTTTGAGCTCTGTGTACTTATTAAAAATAGTAATCATCTGAACAACCTGCCAAAACTGCCATGATGGGTCCAAAACTGGAAATGTCTAAGCCAAATCTCGAACTGAACCTTGTAAAGAACCTTTCCCCCCTGAAACCTAGGCCAAGTGAGCCAACAACACTGAATTATAATGTCCCAAAAAAAGGGGACATTACAAAGCCTTCCTTCTCAAAGATTGCTTGCCCTCAAGCAATCCACTCATACCTACAAAAAGCAAATGCCAGGATCCCATACTCGCCTCGAGAAAAAGGTTCTACACCTCAACTGATGTACCTTGGCATGCATCTTCCCCAACTCGAAATGGTGAAACAATACAATAGGAATTGACATGCCAAATAACTAAATGCTAGGATCCCAAGGCTCACCATTAATGGATGCCAACTGCCATATGTTGCTACCCTGTGTATCAATACCCTTAGTCAGAATGAATGCCTCACTCCATGAGTGACCTTGCGAGTCTTTACTGTCAAGTGAAGATGGGAGCTCAACAATATACCAATACCCACCACAAGATGATAACAACCAAACTCTCCTCCTAGCTCCCTAATAAAAGGCAATACATAGGGATGCTCCACCTGGATGCCAAGTGAGAACTCGTGTGCTATTTGAGATACCACTAACCAGCTCCTATAATATCTGCACCATTGTACCACTCCTACAATATCTGTACTAATGATAATGACAGATCTATTGGAAATAATCAAGACTAGCTAGGTTACTGAGAGGGGAGGAGGGAATCAGTAACCTCAAAAACTTTAAATCAATTCAATACTTGATCCATTCATCATTCATTCATCTAATCTATTGTATGCATGAGAAAGATAAACATTTATAACACATGAACATAGAATTTTGGTGACCCATAAACCTTCCAAATAGAAAGTAAAACTAGGGTAGGGATGATACCCACAAAACTTCGCTATTGCAGTGTGAAGTTAGCCTATTAGGGCTTACATTCATCACTTCTAATGATCTTCCCTATTAAGAAAAATTTGGAATGCTAGATCCACCTTGTTAGAGGATTTACAAACATACAATGAAGTATGCACTCTGTTAGGAGATTTATACAGAGACTGTTAAGTCTACCTTGTTAAAGGATTTACAAAACTGATTCTCCTATTAGGATGAAATAGTGGATCTACATACAACTTGATTGCTAATTAGATCCTTGAAGTACAGATCACCTCTTGTGATTGATGAATCTTTACTGCTCCTTGTAGACCTTGTTGAATACTCTGCTCTGCTGCTGATTCACTTTTATTCTTCTCAAAGCATTACATGTCCATTCCTTAAAAACATATTAATACATTGCAATTGATATAATACATTACATATATACCATTCCAATAATTACAATTGCAAGATCAGCCAAAACACAAGTGAACAAAATATTACTAAGTCGGCCAATCAGTAGAAAACTCAGGTTCTTCAAGCTGACTTTGGTAACCTTCTGATACTCAGCATCCACTGCATTACTTGACATCATCATGCACTCGATAGAAGTAGAAGCTCGATCCATACTAATCACACAACGTAGGTTGGAACTCGACAACCATTGAAGACTCGGTAGATATAGTGTCACTTAGTAAAAACTGAATCCTTCGTTTACCTTGCTTTCACTCGGTAAACACTACACTTCCATCACTCGGTAAACACTAGCTTCCATCACACAAACTGATGACTTGGTAGACACTGTGAAGCTCGGTGAACACTGTAGGCTCAGTAGATACTGCTGGACTGCACACTTACTCGGTAGCTTCATGAATGCTCGATATGAATTGCTTAAGTGATGAACCTACAAGATAACCACTGAATGCTCGGTATACACTGTAGACTAAGTGATGAGCTCGATAATCATTTAGATTCAAATTAGTGTTGTCACTAATGAAAAATATAATATAATGCCAACAATCTCCCCCTTTGGCATTAGTGAAACAAAAAAACTTACGAGCCAAACATTGTGTACACTAACATACTGGATTTGATTTTTCAAAATTGATCTTTGTAAACCTATTGTATATACATTTCTTACATGTCTTTACACATCTCCCGCATACATATGGCATGGTATATACATAGCTTATCATTGTACATATATCAATATATTCTCTCTTATTTTCTCCATTGTCTCTTACTCCCTCTTTGACTTTTACTATCTCTTACTCACAATAATCTCCCCCTTTTTTGACAATAATGCCAAAGGTAATCATACTTATACAGAGACATGAAAATGTGAGAAAAACTCAGAATGTACCTTAAGAATAAGAGCCAATGTCTTATCCCAGTTCTCTTGCAAAATTTTGCAGGTGGAGAGAGCCACTTGAACTTCTACAGAAAGTTCAATCATATGATTTGCTATAGAAACATTGTTATCATGGATCAATGTTTTTGAATAAGCAATGTGCTTTTGCATTGTGTCCATGATAGAAAGGATCATGTTCTGGATATCTATGAGTGTAGACCAGATCCTTGCTTCCTCTCTTAATAGTTCTGCCTACATGTCTGACAGGAATCTAATCTTTATGTGATGTGCGAAGCTTGAACTGGGGTCAAGCTGCAACTTTTGAGCACTAACCTTCAGATCTTCATCAATTTTATTCAATTTTACCTTTATTTATTTTGTGTACTTGGTAACATCACATAGCTTGGAAAAAAGGGATGTTACATTTGTAAAAGAATTTTCAAGATTGCTCAAAATTGAAGATAGTTCAATCTGCTTTATTGCAATGTGCTCAAGCACTTTATTATCAAATTTCTTCTTTGCCTTTTCTATAAGCTTCCCGTGGCCAAAAGTGTCCTCATTGAAATTTTGTATGGCCTCTTCTAATTGTAACAAAATGTGTTGAGATGAATCCACATCAACACTTATTGCCTCAGTAATTGTATTTTTAGCACTTTCAATTATAGTGAATTCTTTATCTCTTTCATCTCTAAGTTGTTTCTGCCTTGCTCTTTGCTCTAAACCCTGACTGACCAGTCTCATTTCATCAACTGTGTTAGTATCTAGATCTATCTTAGGTATAATAATTTCCTTGTCCAAGTCTATATCCTCATCAATTGCCTTGCTAGTACGCAGAAGTTTTAGTGGAGTCTTTGGTTTTACTTCAATGCTTACAATAGTTGATGAAGTTGAACTAGCAGAAAAAACTTGAATTGATCTAACTGGAGGAAAACTGAGAGAGGTGCTAACTATATCCAAAATTTATGTGCTTCTCAAAAATGAAGTATCAATCGGTAATGTACCAATTGGAATATTTACAACTAAAGTACTGGCTGGAACAAAAATTGATGCAGTTGAAGCTATGGATGACAAAACTGTAGAACAAATTGGAAAACTTACTGTATAAGCTGCACTAGATGACTCAGGAGTTGATAAAGAGGGTTGCAGCTTGATAGATGAAGTGCTTGACACTTCCATTGAACATACTTGTAGCTGGGAGGTGACAGGTGATGATTGAGCTATTGATGTGGCAATTGTGCTCATAGTCTGACTTGCAGAAGCTATCTCCATAGTAGATGTAACAGTCTTTGGTGGAGAGTGAAAAAGGGATGCAATAACTTCTGCTGTAATTTTTACTGGATCTTCTTCATTCTTGTCTTCCTCTTCAGCTTCATCATCATCCTTTAGTGCCTGATAGTCCTCAATATCAAAAGTGGCACATGGAGCATTATCTCTTTGATCATTGTCACTGTCATCATTATCATCTTTGATTTCTACAGGATCATTACTAGGCTTTTGTAGTTGATAGATGTTCTTTCACATGTTTGTTGCATCTCTTACAATATGCTCAATGTCCTTAATTAAAATCAAACATGTGTGAAATATAATCATCATTTTACCTTCGTTGTCCTTCATTACTGCCTTTATTTCTAATTCAGTAAGACTCGGTGGAAGATTCTTCAAGGATTGCTCATATATGTCCTTGGCCATTTGGGTGGCTGACTCCCACCTTGGTTGCAATCTTACCAATAGCTCTTTGGAGATTTGAGGGGCAAGTTGGTTTGCGGAGTATTTCCATTTTCCCATCTTGTTAAGTACCAATTCCTCAATCTGCATTTTCTCTGCATCAATCCTTGTTTCAAATTTCAATGCCTTGAAATTTGTGATGCTAGCTCCCTCTTCCATTTGTTTCAATCTTTCTTGGAAGGTCAGTTGGGGTTTGTTGAATACTACTTCACCTTTGTTCTTACCTTTTTCTCGCCTTGTGGAAACAGCTGTGGAGGCTTTAGGTGGCTTGGTAATGATTACCTTGCCCTTGTTTTTTACTGGCTCTGCCTCCTTCTCTGATTCTTCCTTTATATCTTTTGGTTCCTACTCCTCTTCTTCATCCTCACCTTTTCCCTCAGTAATCATTAGGGGCTCGGTAGTAGTTTTTAACTTGGCAACCTTTCTCTTGCCTTTATTAATTGCTTGAGGAAGTTTGATTTCAAGCTCAATTCTGGTCTTTGCTTCATCATATGTTCCAAAAATTGGTTGCTTTGGATCTACTGGCTCATTCACCAGTGCTTCAATAATATCCCTAGTTTCATCAATATTCACCTCATAAGGAAGAGGTTTCACCCATGCAACTCGGGGCCTGACTGCTTGAATGTATACTTTACCACAATCAACCATAAAGCATACATCATCTTTGTAGTCTTCAACCAATTTTGGTGGAATTCAATTATTTTTATTCATCCTTTCCTTGAAATCTTCAAAATAATTATCCATGATGCTATCAAAGTTTACACCCATTTATGCTATAAACTCATTTATCTGATATAGAATAGGAATATCTTTTCTCCACACAACAATTCCTTTGGATGGAAAGAATTTTTGTACATAGAAGAAAAGACATGTCAACAAAGAACCAAATTTGCAAGGGTTGTTCTTTGAAGTCCTAATGCTGTCCATATTCTTGTTCAGTTGTATTAACAATAATTCTGACAGATCAAATTCCAGATTTTTCTTCACAACCTTGAATGCCAAATCCACGACCTCACAGGGAACACTGTTCAAATGACTAGAGCTATAAATCTTGTGAGCAATGACGTGAATGCCAAAACTTAATTCAACATCAGAAATAGTGCTAACCTTCAAACCTCTATTGTCCCATTCAGCTAGGGTTTTCTTCTGAAGTTCGTCTCGACCTAGGGTTTTGGTAGTTTTTGCTTTACTTAGCATGGGGAGACTAGTAATCTTATGAATCATCTTCTTGGTGATTAATACTGGCTTCTCTAACCATAGTTGACCATTATGCACATGACTGAGGATGTACCTAATCCACTTAATCTAGAAACTTCTTGGCATATGCGAGATATGGATTAATCCTTTGGTCTCTAGATGCTTATGCTCGGGTTTCAGTGAGCTATCAACACTCATTTCTCCTAGGGCATTGTCCATTTCTAGGTTTCCAATCTCTTGAACAGAACATCTGAAATGAGTATGAATATCGTTGATAAGGAGTACCTTTGGTGGAATTTGCAATTGAGTTCCATTAGGGTCGAGTGACTCTACAATTGCTGGAACTAGTGTGATATTTGGTGCCTTACACTCCACAGCCTTAACTAGAATTTTTGAACCTCTTTTTGCCTTGGTGCTGCTGCTACTCCTGGATGCCATTGATGTTGGGTAAAAGATAGATTTTTTTTGAATAAATCCTTCACTCTGAAATTGCTTGAAATAGGCTAGATGCACCTGAAATCGCTTAGCTCTGAGAATTTTGAAGACGCGGTGAGAAATGAAATCGAATTCTGCCTTTTTGATGAAAATCTACCATTAATGCTCGGTATGAAAGTTGTTGTGATGACATAGTGCTTGATCATCCACTCACTTTCTTAGAAACTTGAGACTTGATGATCGAACAAAACTTTTGTTATTCTCGATCTAGCTCAGTTGAGTTTGTGATTGACCTTGCTCGGTATGACCTGATTTCTTTTGACCCTTTGTATCTGAAATACTGATCGGATCTTTTGCTTTCTTTCATTTGGAACTGCTCTAGATATAGCTTGATGATATAGTTCCAGATTCTTCTTTATTAATCTAATTGGAAATTGTGGAGTCACCCACTTCTTGAGTGATGTGGCCATCATTTGAACTATTCTGCTTGGTAGATTTAGGAATCCACTGTTGTCTCATCTATTTTCGAATGTTATCAATTTTAGTTTTCTTTTCATTTTCAATTCTTCCTATATTCATGCAATTCTTGGCTATATGATCGAGTTCAGTGCATGTATAACATCTTATTGTTGTATCTCTTTTTCTCAAGTGACGCCTTGAGTAGTCTTTGCCAATGTGTCCATATTCTCCACAATAATGACATTCGCACCAGGTATTGTAATCCCATCCCAAGATTGCCTTAACAAGTTGTTCAGATGGATTGAATGATTTTGATATGCATTGGAATGCCTTGTGACCATGCTCCTTGCATTTGTGACATTTGCCTTCAAATTCTGGTTTTTTCTTGCATTCATTAGCTTTGTGACCATGTTGATTGCAGTTGTAGCATTTTCTATTGAATTTTGCTTTTCCATTACTCCAAAATTTGTTTGATGTATGACCTAACTTACCATAGTGATTGCGAGTGGGTTTTTTATTCCTTTGAGCACCTTGTTTGGAAGATTCACCTTCTTCATTATATCCAAGTCCTTCTTTACCCTTTTGTCTATGAAGATTCTGCTTATTTTGTTGATATAATTGATTCATATCTTCTTGAGACTTCATCATTCTGTTAATGATTTGCTTTTCAACATTTAGGTCATTTTCCAATCTTTCACTCATTTGTCTTTCAGTGATTAAATCAATCCTCAGGCTTTCATTTTTAGATCTTATATTCATGATTTCTTCATTTGCATTGGATAGTTGATTGATAAGACTTTGATTTGCATTGATCTTTTCATTTGTCTCATTTTCAAATTTGTTTCTTTGTTCCAAGATTTCACATAGCCTAATTGATTGGATTTCTTGTTCTCTTTTAAGTTTTCTTACTTCTTCCTGTAGAGAGCCATTCTTTGCTAGGAGTTCCTTGATTGCCTCATTAGCTTCATTTGAGCTACTTGATGGTAAAAGGTCTTCAATCTTTTCTTCAACATACTGATGGTCATTCATTTGTCTTGCAAGTTCCTTCATTCTCTTCAGGGATTGAAAAAGATGCTCATTTTCTTCTTTGAGTTGAGCCATGGCCATTTCTAGATCTAGCTTTTCATTTTCAATTGCTTTGTCAAGTCTGAATATCTCCATTTGTCCTTTAGATCTTTGCTCAAGCTGTCAAACTTTGTCCTGAGAACCACAATGCTCTGATACCAATTGTTGGAAATAATCAAGACTAGCTAGGTTACTGAGAGGGAAGGGGTGAATCAATAACCTCAAAAACTTTAAATCAATTCAATACTTGATCCATTCATCATTCATTCATCTAATCTACTGTATGCATGAGAAAGATAAACATCTATAACACATGAACACAAAATTTTGGTGACCTAGAAACCTTCCAAATAGAAAGTAAAACTGGGGTGGGGATGATACCCATAAAACTTCGCTACTGCAGTATGAAGTTAGCCTGTTAGGGCTTACATTGATCACTTCTAATGATTTTCCCTATTAAGAGCAATTTGGAATGCTAGATCCACCTTGTTAGAGGATTTACAAACATACAATGAAGTATGCACTCTATTAGGAGATTTATACAGAGACTATTAAGTCTACCTTGTTAAACGATTTACAAAATTGATTCACCTATTAGGATGAAACAGTGGATCTACTTACAACTTGATTTCTATTTAGATCCTTGAAGTACAAATCACCTCTTGTGATTGATGAATCTTTACTGCTCCTTGTAGACCTTGCTGAATACTCTGTTATGTTGCTGATTCGCTTTTATTCTTCTCAAAGCATTACATATCCATTCCTTAAAAACATATTCATACATTGCAAATGATATAATACATTACATATATACCATTCCAATAATTACAATTGCAAGGTCGGCCAAAGCACAAGTGAACAAAATATTACTAAGTTGGCCAATCAATAGAAAACTCAAGTTTTTTAAGCTGACTTTGGTAACCTTCTGATACTCGACATCCACTGCATTACTCGGCATCGTCATGCACTCGATAGAAGTAGAATCTTGGTCCATACTAATCACACAATGTAGCTTGGAACTCGGTAACCATTGGAGACTCGGTAGATATAGTGTCACTTGGTAAAAATTGAATCCTTCGTTTACCTTGCTTTCACTCGGTAAACACTACACTTCCATCACTCAGTAAATATTGGCTTCCATCACACAAATTGATGACTCGGTAGACACTGTGAAGCTCGGTAGATACTACTGGACTGCACACTTACTCGGTAGCTTCATGAATGCTCAGTATGAACTGCTTAAGTGATGAACCTACAAGATAACCACTGAATGCTCGGTATACACTATAGATTGAGTGATGAGCTCGGTAATCATTCAGAGTCGAATAAGTGTTGTCACTAATGAAAAATATAATATAATGCCAACAAGATCCAGCTAATCTAACTCCACCACTATATCACCTTGGTGAAAATGAAGTAATCCTGATCTCTGGAACTTTGATATGTTAGAAGGCTAAAATACACAGATCATAACCCTGTGACTATGTAACAACACAACATAATCCACCATATGTAAGATACTATTAACACCTAGATTCCCGATCACCCAATCAACATGATCCTAGATAAAGGAAGGTGTGGTTTATAAATCACCAACATCATGAATACTCACACTGTCTTCAATATATTGTTGGATAAAAGATGTAGATACCTCATGTGGAATGTAGGATAGTGTGTGTTCTCCCCACTCATCTGCAAATAACTCATTGACCCTTGATGGCAAAATAGAATCAATGAAAATATTACAATCATACACAGGCAATTCACTAATAATTGAAATATTCCAACAAGTAAAATCACCAATCAACAAGTAGGTTGTGGCCATCTCATAAGAGCTGGGTGATAAATCTCTGGGCAAGCTGAAAAATCCCTCAAAGCAAGCCAAGGATAAATTTGAACTTCCTACTCCACCATAAGTACCCTCACTCATGTCAAAGTTTTCATAAAAGGAAGGTTCACCATTAATTGAAATCTCTAAATTATCCTCACTTGTTGTATCACTAACCATGCACTCATGTGAAAATATATAGCTGCTGTCATAAAAATTAGAATTTTCAAACTCATCAACTTGCTGGTTCATAGAATTTTTCTCATCACAGAAAGTCTCAAATGGGAAACATGTGATTGAATTACATTGTTTGCCTTCACATCTACCCACGTTATGAATTTGTTCAATGATTTGTGTGATTTCTTGTGCCCTTGAACCATGATTATCTTCTCCATAAGTGGCTGCCCCATTCATTTGATTTTTAGCTTTGTGGATGTAGTACTATGTTAAAATCAATTGAAGGTATAACCCATCTACCTCACTCTCCTTGTCCTTCCCAAATTTTATTGCTAGATCTCTATCCATTAATAATTGCAAGTACTCATAGTTTATCATTTTCAAAGTTTCAAAAATAGTATGTAAAAGAGGACTTGTGACACTACAAACATTCCCATGCCTCTTGTCTATCACAATCTTCTGCATGAGATCCTCAATCAAATTGGAAGAATCATCCATCCTTGTCAACACTTGGACAATCTTTTCATCTTTGACCAAAAGCATATCCAATAAGTCAAGGAGTGATAATGGTTTTTGACCATCTCCTATGAACACAAGCAAGCTGTTCTCCATAGAATCTTTTGATTTTTCATCACCGAGGGAGACAACATTTTCAGATATGTCCTCTAACTCAACGTGTGCTTGATCATCTATCTTGCCAACATTGCGGTTCATTTGCTCCTCCTCAAAATCTAACATTATTTCTAGCCTAGTATCACCATAAAATTCATCCAATTTAATTTCCATATCTAAATAATATGGGGAGTTGCCAACGTTGGCGGTTTGGTCAACTCTCCTACGTGGGCCATCAATACACTCATCAAAAGGACTAGTGTAAATAGCTCCATAAGATACTTCTGTCTCCCAATTACTTGTTAGTATACTTGTGCCATTATTAGTACTACTATCAAGTTGATTGATATCTTCTCTATGCAAATTTCTATAACTATCCTCTGCAAGGAGATCTCGAGCCAATTCATAGAATTTGTTTCTTATCATGTCCATCTTGTTTTGCAGGTCTAGTTGAAAGTCCGCATATTCCATGAAGGGTAATTCTTCCTAAATTTGTGAAGGGAATTTGATGTACTCATCATATATGATCATTATTTTAGTCCTCATATCGGATTGGAAATTTTGGGCTAATTGTTGTTGCGATTTAACAATGTCTTTCTTGAAACCCCTTCTTTTTTTTATTTAGCCATATATTTTCCCCATTTGCAAATTTGTCTACCAGATGTTACTACAATCTAACACAAGAATGAACTAGATTGATAGAGGAAGGAAATAACCCTCAAATAACTTAATCTTAGCTTCAATCCATAAAAGGAGTCTTCCAGATATAGTGGCCTTGGATGTAGGAAAGACTAGTGTTGAACACACAACAAAATATGAACAATGACCCTAGAACCTTTCCCGTGCCTAACTGGGTTCTTTCTTTATGTATGAGAAAGCTTCCAAGTAGCCTACAAATGACCAACAAATATTTTATTTCTCCAAATTTGTCTCCAATGGAGACCTCATAAATTTTGTGCGGGATGTAGTGAGCTTCCCAAAGTCTATAATAAGCTATAATAATTCTCTGCTGAAATACTATAGAAATACTAGTTTTTTGGACTTATGGTAATTTTGTCAAACAATTGACAGGAAACCCAATCCTTGAATAAGTTGTTTACTGGTATGTATTGTAATAGAAAATGATTTAAGGATGAGTTTTGAGTTAACATATAGTCCCTCTTAGCTGTAATTTGTTTCAAATGTGTGACTGGTGCAACTCCATAACCTTTGGAATGCCTTGTAATTGTGTCTACTACAACCCTTGCATTCTTAGCTAATGGATATCAACTTGGAAAGTTTCCTACAAAAGAACATCATTCACCTTAGGAGCCAAATCTCCAACAAATATCGAATGGCCACCACTATTTCCTCCAATACCAATACTTTTTATTTTGATGCCAATTGAGGGGTGTTTGCCTACATCCAACAACAATGTAACCAATGTCGCACTCCCTTTGATTTCCTTATCCTAGTCATGTTTGCTACCTTGACTAAATAATGGATGTAGCTAAGTCATGGAAGAGAAAGACCACTATACTAGTTTGTACTCAGGAGGAACAAAATTATGTGAAGTTCCACTCAGAAAATTTCATCAAACAATTGATAGATATCCTAGTTCTTAAGTTATACACTACTAAGATAGATTTACTCCAAAACATGAACCATATGTATTACAGGTTTTTAATATAATGCAACAATCTCCAGAGAATATCAATACTTTATTTTATTACCTTCATGTACGACGAGCATAGCTATGTTAAATCTGTATTACAATATGAAATATGGGTGCTGGAAAAACTAATACGCCTCTAAGTATATTTCTAGGATGCTAAGAATAGTATTGTAAAACAAAATCATGTAAGAAGCTGACTAATAATGATTTCTTCCTTAACTTGCCCACACTGAAACCACTGTTCTGTTGAATACCACTAAGCTCTTTCTTTCCTTTTCAAAATTTGTAGCATCAACACCTCTGCCCAAGGGGTGGCTCACACCACCCAACTGATAACTTACAGGGAAGTCTATGAGAAATTAAACCCGACTGTCCACAACCAACTAGACTTGGACGTGACCTTGAGAGGTTCTTGACCTGTGAGAAAATGTAGCCTGTACCGACGTAGGGGAAAATGATGTAAAAGGAACTCTCATCGTTCTGGAACTAGCTATTACTTGCTACCACGTTGTGGATGCCCAGCCTAACGTTATCCTTTATTACCCTGTAACCTTCACATGAAGTGATAACATCCACCCATAGCTCCTATAGTACTTTACTCAGACTCATACAACAGACCCATGCAAGGAGAATGTCATTAAAAATTCCTAGTTTTCTCCATGCATACACCCAGTCAACACTCTTATTCTCTTTCCAACTTACTATCAGCTACAATATGGTCTCGAACCATGAGGAGTATAGCACTAAAGACAGGAGTCAACTTTCACTTGTGGAGAATATAACCCAAACTATGATGTCTGAAGCTTTCATGAGTAATTTTGAGTTCACCTCATGATCCTCAACCCGAGCTATTCTACGTGGACAAGTCCTTCAAATCTGATTGGAAATGATGGCTCAAACACCTCCTAGAAGTTTGACGTGAGCTTGCTTTGGATTCATGATCCCTCACTAAACATTCCCAGCCTATGATTGCAACCTGCCCATACAAAATTTGTAGAAGGTATGTACTCTTCATAAATGTTAACTTCTTCCACCTATGGCCTTAAAACTAAACATTTCTCCTCTGCCGAATACCCAATGTTGAATCTAATAAACTCTAAATGCCTTATTTTAATCCATTATAGTAATAACATAATGTACTTACTTGTGGTTCAATTCAACTTGTCGATTTCTGCCTGATATTGTAAAAAAAAAAAAATCCAAGAGGAAGGATTAAGGTAATGTCCAATTTTCCTCAATAACTTGAGGGATCTCATCCTTAGAGCTTGCCCAGACACATCAAAGCAACCAGAATTCTAGAATGTTTAAGTTCATAAA
The DNA here is from genome assembly GCA_028749045.1 of Cupressus sempervirens. Taxonomy (NCBI): domain Eukaryota; kingdom Viridiplantae; phylum Streptophyta; class Pinopsida; order Cupressales; family Cupressaceae; genus Cupressus; species Cupressus sempervirens. Next base: position 590,977,997 of record CM053790.1, read on the forward strand.
TTCTTGTGTGTTTCTACAGGATGACAGGATTCTTGGCTCTAATACCACTGTAGTATCCCTTTCCAGATATTTTATTAAAACCCTTGATATAAACTTGTAGATTTAAAATTGAACAGAAAACCAACATTGATATAAATTCGATAACTTTAATCAATTAGTAACCAATAGATTTGCATACAAGAAAACTCAGGAAAGATTGTTTATTTCCTCCAAGATTCTGAAAATACATAAATAAACCTCCAGTTAAGACAAATAGCCACTAGAAGCGTTACTGTATTATACAACAACAATACAATAACTCAAAGTAATCCAAAGAAAATCTAATCTTATAAACAACAATAACAGTCAGATTGGCAAATGTAGATAAAACCTATAAGAAAGGTAGGTTTGCGTCCAACCTCCAAAAGCCTCTTCAAGGGTTCACATCCTCAAAGAGATAACCAGTCACTATTTCTAGCTCCCAGATTAATATTTATTTATCAATATTATCTTCTTCATAACTTTCCATGTGGAGCTTGTTGTACCTTTATCACTTTTCCCAATGTGATGCACACTCTTTTAAGCAATGTGGGATAAAGTACCTTTTTTGTCCTTTAGTCATTTAAGTGAACATAGTACCTTTTTAAAATAAAGTAACAAGTTAAATGAACTTTAAAAGTCACTTAGTCAGTAAACCATATAATCATCAGGCATCAAAATAACTGACCAAATGAACTCAGATAAGCATGTGCAATAGCTCGTTGGAAAGCTCTTGACGAGATGCTTCCAAACCAACACTGAGATATCAAGAATTTTGAGCTCTATTTACTTACTAAAAATAGTAATCATCTGAATAACCTGCCAAAACTGCTCAGATGGGTCTGAAACTGGAAATGTCTAGGCCAAATCTCAAACTAAACCCCGTAAAGAACCTTTCCCCCCACCCCCCCCCCCCCCAAAAAAAAAAAAAAAAACCTAGGGCAAGTGAGCCAACAACACTGAATTATAATGTCCCAGAAAAATGGGACATTAGACAAATACAACTCACTTTGCAAATACAGATCTCAATTCGGCTCAAAAGTTGATCCATTAACTGGCCTTCATTGTCATCTCAGTCTCTAATTTTCTTGGCGACCCTTCAAGCAATCACTCATCTTCTCTTCTCTACTCTTCTCGGCCTTATGCTTAAGTTCGACAGTCAATTGTATCAACAATTGCTCTAACCTTCAACAACTCATTAAGGTTAGCCCTTGTACCTCTTTAAGTAGGAAATTGTGATGTTTTGTTGCTTAAACACTACCGTAGATCTTAAGGTTAGGTCATATTCATCGAATCCTTCCAACTATTTGTCTCTTCCTTTTTGTTCTAGAAAATTCTCCAAACTTCTTCTTGAATCCTTGCATAGAAATGCACAAACATGCTTTCCCTTGATTTAAATGTTCAAAGTCATATATCCTTATCTTCAACATGCTCTCCATATTCTAATAAATCAACTCTATCATTTGGAAATTATGATTTCTTATAAACTGTCAAAATGTTTTCCCTCGGCCAACACTATGTTCTGACACTCGGTCATCACTGGGTTACTCGATCGCTACTAAATTTTTTGTTTGACACGTATACTGCCACTTGATCAATTGTGATGCTCGGTCAACACTATTTCTTCTCAGCTTATACCTTGGCTCGGTCGACACTAGCATCACTTGACACAAGCTTCAAGTTCCTTGACCTTCTACTTTCTTGCTCAATCAAGCCTATGCATTTGGTCAATCTTAGATCACTTCCTCAAGGTTTTAGAACAACTATCTTATCCACTTGTAACATAATTTAAATAATCACTTTATCTTGTTGAAGTCTAACCAATCAAGTGTCTATTATAGTTTCTTTCCATAACTCAACCTTTGCTCTAGGTGTTTTTGCTATGACCTACTTCTCAAACCCTCTCCATCAATCATATAGATATGACACTTAGATCAGATAACAAATTGTCTCACCAATAAGGTTTGACATCAATGACAACATAATAATTATTCCAATTGTAGTTTCCAACAATCCCCTTCTTTGGCATTGATGGCAACACCTCTAGTTACCATGCAATCCAAAGCATGCACTGAATCGAGAAAACTCCCTCTATGTACAGTATCATATATCTATTAATATCCTTAGTTTCATTATGATTTACATATCTATGTCCAACAATATCTTTCTTTAGTTTCATTCTGATTCTCATCCATGCAACACATATGCTCCCTTTATCATATCAGATCATGAAATTGATCAGATTCTTCTATATTGTTGGCAATACCTTTCACTCTGATTCAATCTCTCCCTTTTTGCTGAACTTATTTCTTGTGGCATCTCCCTCTTTCACTTTCTTTGTCTATCTTAAGGTAACTTCTTCATGGTGATCTCCCCTTTTTACTACATGGGTAACTATCTTTCATCCTCTCCCTCTTCGAAAGCAATGCCAAAGACATTTTAACTCATGCATCTTTTCCATGTAGATATTTTTATGTTAGTATTGAATTCTTCATCTGTCATCTATGTATGACCGATACAACATAATTTTGTCCTTCTTCCTCCACTACTACTTTAGCCAACTCCTAAAGTAGGATTGTCTGCATCAACTTGTGAGATGTTCTAATCAACACATTTGATGCATAACACCATCTTAGCTTAGGTAGCTTTGTCTAGGGGAATCACCCCTAGCTTACCTCTTAGATATTCATGAGCATCCTTAATTAAAGATTTAGTAAAAATATTAACTATTCGCTCCTTAGTATTCACATACTCCAATTTCACTTCTTTGTCTCGAACTAGCTCTCTCAACTAATGATACTTGATAGCAATATGCTTAGTCTTTGTCTGCATTGCGGGATTATTTGATATGTTTATAGCACTACTTTTATCACAATAGATAACAACTGGATCAGTAATCTCTTCCTTCATACCTTTCAATAATTTCTTGATCCATATTATATTTGAACAATTTATTGCTACTACCACATATTCAACTTCAGCTATTGATTAAGAAATGCATATCTTCTTCTTACTTGTCCACGAAACTAGTCTCTTTCCTAGAAATAATGCTCCACTACTTGTACTTTTTCTGTCATCAACATTTCCTTCCCAATTAGAATAACTAAACACCTTCTTCTTCTTGTAATACATTCCATAGTCTTTTTCTTAGTATCCTTTTTACTGGCATCACATGATTCTCCTTAAGACTTGTAGAAAATATTATAACTATCCCATCTGCTAATGCAATATCATGTTTTCGATGAACAACATATTGTTATTTTCCAATCACTGATCTACACAATATCTAGTTCACATCAGTAGAATCATCACTCGTAGACAACTTATGTTTGGTGGACATAAGTGTACTAACTGGTCTTAAATCTTCCATACTAAATGTTTTCAATATTTCTTTGATGTATTTGGATTGAGTAATGAAGATACCTTGCTTCATTTGATATACTCATAATCCAAAAAAGAATTTGATCTCACCAAACATAGACATTTCAAATTTCTTCTTCATCTCATCAGCAAGTGATTTGCATAAGGCTTCCTTGCCTCCAAATATGATATCATCAACATAGATTTCAGATAATAATACCTCATTGTTCTTGCCAGTCTTCAAGTACAAATTTTTGTTATCATTAGTTCTTGCAAAACCAATCTTCACCAAATAATTATGTAGTCTTTCATACCATGCTGCAGGGGCTTGTTTCAAACCATATAGAGTCTTGTGCAGCTTGCACACCATATTATTCTTATTGGGGTCAACAAATCCTTTAGCCTTCCCTATGTACACTTCTTCTTCAAGAATTCCATTCAGAAATGCAGATTTGACATCCATCTAATATACCTTAAGTCATTTATAAGCAAAATATGCATGCAAGTAGTGTTTTAACTCCTAGTGTTGCCACAGGGAAAACTTTTCCCATAGTCAATTCATTCTTCTTGTGCATATCCTTTCCATACCAGTCTAACCTTATTCCTTGTGACTTCACCTTTTTCATTCAACTTGTTCCTGAATACCCACTTTGTTCCAATAATATTGTTGTCCTTTGGTCTAGGTATGAGTGTCCATGTTTAGTTATTTTCTATCTGCTCAATTTCTTCATTCATTGCTTGTATCCATTCTTTATTCTCCAAAGCATCTTTTACAATTTCGGGCTTAAACTCACAAAGTAAACATGTTTCACTTATGAGTCTCTTCCTTGTCATAACACCTGATTCTTTACCTCTAATATTTTTCTCAGGTGCATGATGTCTTCTTACATATTTTTCTAATACAGGTTCTTTCCTTCTCTCTTCTTCTATAGGTTCATCTTGAAACATGATTTTAAGCTCATTATCTCTCTTCAGTTTAGATTTTGGTTCATGTTTAGCTTGCTCAGTAGTGTCATCCTGATGTTCGGCTCCCTCTATCTGTGACTTTGCATCATTTTGTTGTTACTCAGCACCCACAGTCTACTATCATTTTGTTTTTGATTTGTAGCTTTGTTCTCTTGTTCATGTGAGGGGCTTGGAGCACCATCATTTACATATATGAATGCATTGTAGTCTTTAGTTTATTTCTTGCATTCAACATCATTATTTTTTGTATATTCATCAACTTGCACATTTGCACTTTCCACAACTTTTTTTAGTATTAGAGTTGAAACACTTATAAGCTTTGCTCTTAGTGGAATAACTGAAGAACGTGCCTTCATCACTTTTAGCATCAAGTTTTCCATTTCTATTATCCTTAAGTATATAGCATTTGCTTCAAAAAACTTCAAAATATTTTACATTAGGTGTATATTCATACTATAATTCAAAAGGTGTAACATTTGTACCTTTCTTGACTTGCACTCTATTCAAAGTATAAATTGATGTACTTACAACTTCTCTCCAATATTTCTATGACACATTTTTCTCCATTATCAATATTCTAGCATAGTCCATGATTGATCTATTTCTCCTTTTAGCTATTCTATTTTAAGGAGGGGTCCTTGGTGTTGACATCTGCCTTTTGATTCCTATATCATTGCAAAATATGTTAAATTCATTGAAAATGAATTCTCCACCTCTATCAGATCTCAAGCACTTTAGACTCTTTCCTGTCTCCTTTTCAACTTTGGCCAAATACCACTTAAATAACTTAAAAGGATCATATTTTTCTTTAAGAAAAATCACAATCATCATTCTAGAGTAGTCATCAACAAATATAATGAAATATTTGTCTCTACAATAGTTTTGAACACCAATATGTCCACATAGGTCAGTATGAACCAATTCCAAAATATGATCAAATGAATATGTCTTGCTCTTAAGCTAGACTTTGTCATTTTTCCCAATTGACATTGTTTACACATAGCATTACAAGGTTTCTTTAGTTTTGGAAAACCTCTTACTCTTTTCATCTTACTAATGCTAACCAAATTGTCAAAATTTACATGACATAACCTCTTGTTCCATAACCAAATATCTTCATATTGTGTAAAAAAACATGTCTCACAAGATAAATTCAGATAGAAAAAAGTTACCTCTTGTTTGGTCACCATTTCTAATCAGTTCACCATTAACATGAAATATTTTGGCCTTTCTGTGATGGAATTCAACTATGTATCCTGATTTGTTCAACTATGAGACACTCAAAAAGTTATAGTTAAGTCCTTAAACCCAGTAAACATTGTCACATTTTGATCTCATCAGTCAATTGTATTGATCCTTTACCTTTCACAAGACATGGTACATCATTACCAAACAAAAAACAACCACCCTTGTATGGTCCAATGTTCTCAAATTTACTTTTATCACCAGTCATGTGATTTGAACAACCACTATCAATTATCCACCTTTCAGTTTTATTCACATAAGAAATTAATATAGTTTTCTCATCTTCATCAGAATCTTCTTTCATAGCAACATAGACTACTTCTCCATCATTACTTCTGGATTCAGTATTAATTTCTTCTTCAACAATGTAACATAATTTCTTACCTTTGTCTTTGTAGTCCTTGTTTCTTTTGTTGTTTTAGTCATCTCTTCTTCCTTTGTACTTGCTTTCCCTCTTATCATCCTTGTCTTCTCTATCAGGACATCTTGCAACAATATGACCAACTTTGTTGCATAAAAAAAAATTTTATGGGAAGTTTACCTTTGCATTTTCCTTTGCCTCTTGGAAGTCTTCTAGCCATCAATGCTTCAAGCTCATCATGTTCATCATCAAAAGTATCATTGTCACTTTTCACATATTTCCCTTTTCCTTTCTTACTAAGAACTAATTGTGATTTAAAAGTAAATTCAATAGAGATAGGAGTGAAATTATCAAAATTTGACATCTCAAAAGTAATAAGCCTACCAATCACACCTTTCAGAGTTAGATCACTACCTAAAGTACATCTCAGTTCTTGTATTGCAGAGATCCTAATAGCATAGATAGGAAGTAGAGTTTTCAATACCTTACTGATTATAGTGTCATCATCAATCTTTCCATTGGCTCCTCTCATATCATTTACAACCTCTTTGATTCTTCCATAATACTGGACTATATTCTCACCTTCTATCATTCTCATTTCATCAAACTTACCTCTCAAGCTCTGATTTTTCACTCAGGACATTCTTGTCTCTTCCATAGATGGTCTACAATGTACCCAACATTTATTTAGCATTCTTGTGGGCTTTAATGTCATAAAAATTGGCATAGTTTAGGGCTAATGTAATCTTCAACATAGCTTGGTTGTGTTCTTGCTTCTCTTTCAGTAGAGGAAGAATTATTATTTCTACACATGCATTGTCCACAAAATGTATTGCACCATTACCAATTCCTGCTAGATGTAGCCTCATAAAACTTTTCCATGTAGGGAAGTTCTCTTTGTTCAACCTTGGCACCTCCTTTTTGTACATCTTGGTCTTTAGCTTCAAGTACCTTCAAACTTTTATGTACAAGCCCAATGCTTTGATACCAATTGTTAGAATGTTTAGAATAACTAGGGGGAATCAATTATCCAAGGTACAAATGTCCCATTTGAACAAACAAACACTTAAACAACTTCAGATCTTAACAATTGTTAGCTCGACCTATGTAGTAAACTTTCAGTAAACATAAACTAGCAATCCACTGTCCTAAACATAACAAACTTGTAGAATATAGACATTAACAGTAAATCACCACAAATAACATTCACACAAGTTTGACACTAGGATTTAATGTGGAAACCCAATTTGAGAAAAACCACCAGTAAGATGTCACCAATCTTTCACTTTTCTGAATTGAGCTCTATTAGGAGCCAACATTGTTAAAGGGTACAAAACACACTGCTAAATGTGACTTTGTTAAAGGATCTAATCACCCTGTTAGGAGTGGCCTTGTTAGAGGACTTTAGAACATTGTATTAAAATGCCACCTTGGTTACAAGATTTACACATGACTGTTAGGTCAACCTTGATTAAAGGATTTCAAATTGATACAATGGCTAGAAAGTAACAACAGGTTTGGTCTGAAAAATACAAATCACTTTGCATATATAGATCTCAGTTCGACTCAAATGCTGATCCACTGACCGACCTTCATTATCATTTCAGGCTCTGATTTGCTTGGCAAACCTTCAAGCAATCACTCTTCTTCTCTTCTCTTCTTAACCTTTTGCTTAATTTCTCCAATCAATAGCATCAACAATTGCTCCAACCTTCAACAACTCATTAAGGTTAGCCCTTGCACCTCCTTAAATAGGTAATTCTAATATTTTGCTGCTTAAACACTATCGTGGATCTTAAGGCTAGGTCAGATTCATCGAATCCTTCCAACTTTTTGTCTCTTACTTTCTGTTCTAGAAACTTCTCCAAACTTCCTTCCATAGAAAAGTGCAAACACAGTTTTTCTTGATTTAAATGTTCCAAGTCATACATCCTTATCTTCAACACACTTTCCATATTCCAAGAAATCAACTCTGTTGGCTGGAAATTACAAGTTCTTATAAATTGTCAAAATGTCGTCCCTCAGTCAATAGTGTGTTTTGACACTCGATCATCACTGGGTTACTCGGTCACTGCTGAAATTTCTATTCGACACATATACTGATTCTTGGTCAACATTATTTTTGCTTGGCTTATATTGTGGCTCGGTTGACATTAGCATCACTTGGCACAAACTTCAAGTTCCTTAATCTTTTGCTCTATTGCTTGGTCAAGCCTATGTATTTGGTCAGTCTTTGATCACTTCTTCAAGACTTTAGTACAACTGTCTTCTCCACTTGTAACATGATTTAAACAATCACTTTATCTTGTTAAAGTCTAACTTATCAAGTGTCCATTGTAGTTTCTTCACATAGCTCAACCTTTCCTCTAGGTGTTTTTGCTATGACCAACTTCTCAAATCCTCTTCATAAATTATATAAATATGACACTTAGATCAGATAGCAAGTTGTCTCACCAATAAGGTTTGACATCACTGGCAACATAACAATTGCTCCAATTGTAGTTTCCAACAATACTCAAACTACATAACTCAACACTTATAGCTTCTGATGCTCGGTCAAGCTTGGTTCTTCATGCTATCCCTTGACATGAAATACATTCATCTTAAACTACTTTAACCTTTGAACTGCTTGGCTCAAGTGTAGCACTCGACAACAATTGGAATGCTTTGTGATCGTTGATGTGCTCGACAAGTATATCTACCTCAACACATACTGAACTTGTATGCTTTTACTTTATGTAGCTCGACCTGCATTATGGCTCGATTGTAGTGTTGACCGAACAACTTTGCCTTGTGAATGACTAAGTGTTTTGCACTAATAAACAATACTAGGATTGCCTTTAGGTTCAACACATTACCCTAGGATCCCATCTATGGTCATCCGTATTGCCATCCATGTATTATGCCTTTTTTTGTCCTTTAATGTATGTATGGTGCTATTTGCTATATGATTGGTGCAATCTATTAGGAGGATAACCACATCCTACATCATTTCCTTTGCACATTGGTAGAGCCTCTCACTTTGTGGAAGGACATATAGATCTCATACATCTCAATGAGCCAACCAAATGCCAATATCCACTTTGGAATATGACATATTTTAGTGAGCAATTCTCAAATCAAAAGTATAAGGATGACATCGAGCTTGAACAACACCATGACCAATTCAAATCTCTTGGTATTGGTGATTTCCATAAAATAAATTAGACATTTCGACATTATCCATTATATAATCACTTAAATATTTTATAACTGAAAAAATAACCTCCCAAACTCAAAATTAATTTTATAAAGATTATTACTATCATTATTATTATTATTATTATTATTATTATTATTATTATTATTATTATTATTATTCATAACTTCCATCAATTTCTTTAGTCAACTTTATTTCGATAAGATGAAACGTCACGATTCTTGGCTTTATTCATTTAAAAAATAAATAAAGTAATATTCGTAGCTTTCAAACCCTGCGCATTCAAGAATCTGGACAGAGGAGTTGTTTTGCTTTCCGCCACTTGTTTAGTCGCGTACGATACCACGTAATCTATATTTGACTGTGGATAGTCTAAATATCTGGGAACAGCACACTTTTGAAGTCTCAAATCTCTTCCCTGCGATTCAGGTATGCAATGGGACGGAATCCCACTTAATCTGTTCAAGGTATTTATCATTTCATAGGACATTAATCGAGCATTGAGTAAAATTGATAACATCTCATTTTTGTTCTTAATCTTAAAGTTTTGACGGAGGTTAGAATTATTTATTTATTTTCTTTCGTTCCATGACATTTTTCTTTTTGGTAATTTTAGCGATAATTATGCTCTAGTTTTCCTGTTTTCTCGTGGTAAATTTGTCTTGCTTTCGATTGAGTGCAATTATAGTGTTTAATTTTGAAATTAAGTCTGGGAAATATGGTGGATTTTGTTATGCTTTTAGGTTGAATCTGCCTATGGCCTTTTTGGACTTTTTAGCGTTAATTATATTTAAGATTTTCCATTTTTTCTGTCGTATATTTATTTTTGCTTCCGATTGGTGCAATTACGGTGTTTAATTTTGAACTTTAGTCTGGAAAATTTTGTCAATTTTGGTAGGTTTTGGAATCTTTTTTCGTTTCATGGAGGCCATTGTTCACTGCGAAGGCAAGGGAAAGAAGATATCCATTTCAATCCCATTGGATATTAAGTACAAAATTATCGTTTCCCAGTGACCAGGGCTCTTCCGTATTAGGTTTTTATTTATGTTAGATTTTTGTGTTGTTGTGGGGAAACTATCGCAATTTTTGTTCTTCTGATAGAGTAGTGTTGGAATCTTAGTTGGGCTGTGGTCTGGTTATAGTGGTTGTAAAAGCACGTAAGGTTATTGGGTTTAACTTTTTTAGGAAGTCCATAGATTATGTCGCTCGAAAAGAGAAATTCAGAAGTTATCTTTGAGCGATCTGTTTAGAAAAATCAAGCATTAGTCATCTCAGTGGCTCTTTAAGCTTGAGTTTTGGGATTCCTGTTGTCATTCATGGGCTAAGCCGTCAACTGACCTGATATACACGGGATTATACATTCAGAAGAAAGTGGTAGCCATTTTATTGGGAATGAAGCCAGATTAGGATTCCTACTTGTCAATGAAGTGGGATTATTGTATCAAAGAATTTAACCCCACAAGAGACTATGAGGAGAAGCTGTACATAGGAGCAAGTATCAAATGGAGAGCTACTGATATGCATGGGCTTATACATTCACAAGAAAGTGGTAGCCTTTTTTTGGGAATGATACGAAATTAGAAGTCCTACCTATCAATGAAACAAAATTATTATTTGAAAGAGTTTAATCCCACATGAGATCATGAGAAGGTATACATAGGAGCAAATATCAAATGGAGGCCTATTGATATGCATGAGCTTATCTGTTCACAAGAAAGTGGTAGCCATTTTTTTTGAGAATGAAGCCAGCTTAGGAGTCTTACTTATCAATGTAGTAGGATTATCCTATCAAAGAGTTTAACCCCACGGGAGACCATGAGAAGGCATACATAGGAGAAAATATCACATGGAGAGCTTAAATGCTCATTGCGTAGCTTAGGACAAGTTCTCATCATCTGTGGTGTGAAATAGGTAGAAGGATGATACCTAAGAAAGAATGGGAAGAGAGAATATGTTTATCTTGCGACATGGGAGCGGTAGAGACAAAGCGACATTTTATCATGGAGTGCTCAACATATAATGACATACGGTCTAGATATGAAGATATTCTAGAGTTGGCAATTTAGGTGCTCTTTTTGAAGAATCACAGCTAGATATTACAACAAACTTAGTTATCAAAATTCACTGTCAAAGAGATGACTTAAAGAAGCAATTTCAAAAGGCCTAGTGTTTAAGCACCCTATTCTAGAGTGTGTTATTTCTTAGGGGGTCCCATAGGCTGCTTTGGCCTCACGAATGTTATTGAAATTTTTCATTCATTCATATCATAGCATTTCCATAAGTTTGTTAGCTATAGAGCTGTTGGATCTCTCGGTTGGAAAGATGTAACTTTAATTCAGCATGCTCATGTGCCGACACATAAGTTTAATTTAATTTATGGTGAGTTTTAGGTGGCAGAAACATTAATTGCCAGCTTCATCAACAATCCAAATTTTAGGGAGTTTGAACTGGAATAGCCTAGCGCTAGGGTATTATATTGAAAATACTGTCAACTTGGAACATTATAGCAAAAAACAGATCAAACAAGTTTGGGACAAATTTCTTTACACAAATAAATTAGAACCTTACAAATTAAATCAGATATACATAAATTGTCAATTACAGAAGTAAGGTATTGAAAACGTTTTTATTTGATTCTTATTGAACAGTTGAGGAATACCAAAATCTGGTTTCAAACCCTTTATTGTTCATAGCATCTATGCCTGAACGAATACCACTAAAGTGCTTAGAAATACTTCTGAAACCATTAGCAATAGCAGACTATGATTCTAAAACTAAAATCCACTTCCATATCCATACCTACACTTCTATAGCATGCATGCAATGACTAAAACTGTTTGCTTGGGGTAGTGTCCAAGGTTTGACGCTTAGGGTTTGCGTCCTTAGCATATAGTTCTGGCAGCAGACCAAAGACACATAAAATTATAATGAAAAAAGTCCCTAATCATTTCTTTCTATTGTACTAATATAGCTCTTAACCCTTCAACCCTAAAATTTGTGCTCTAAAACTAAACTTGGCCGTGATAATAGGGCAAAGAATATCCCTCACCACTAATCCACAAAGTAAGGAAAAGTCTGAAATTATCTAATTTGACTTGGCTCCAAACCATTATTGAAAATCATGAAGCCACTTAAGTGAATTGGGTTCTACTCCTTATTGAAACAAAAGACTTCTCAAACTCAGAAAAAATGGCTCAGTATGGAGAAGAAACATACTACAACCTTATTCGGAGAATTAAGAACTATAGGTAGAGAAGGGACATGAGAGTCCTCCCTTCTCGAGATTGCTAGTCCACAAGAGATTGCAAGTTTGGATGTTGTGAAATTTCCTCTCCCTTCCAGAAAGCATCTTCTAGAGGCAATCCTTCCATTTGATTAGATATTCCCGGATTAGTTTGCTTCTTAGTTTTCTCTCTCGCCAATCAGCAATGTCTTTAGGTGCAAGCACCAGCTTCCCAGATTCATCCAATGGTGGTAACCCAAGAGATTCAACTGCCTGTTCTGCGTTTTCCCAAAGCCTTCTTCAATCAGGACACATGAAAAATATTATGAATCTTACTATCCAAGGGAAACTTGATTTCTTATGCAACCTCTCCAATCCTCTAATCACCTTATAGGGTCCATAAAATCTTGGTTTCAGTTTTTCTGCTCTGCTGCTCTTTAGGGAAGATTGCCTGAAAGGTTATAAGTGAAGGAATAATAAATCACCAACCTAAAATTTCTCTTTCCACCCTATGCTATCATCTAAAGCCAAGTCCACAAATGACAAAGCTCCTTGCTAACACTAAAAGCCAAGTCCATGAATGAAAGAGCTTTATGTCCATACAAAGCTTTAAATGGGTACATCCCAACAGTCATATGATATGTTCTATTGTAGGAATACTTACCCAAATATAGCCATTTGATCCATGAAAGTTTTTGTCCTGAGACAGTGTTCGGGAGATAGCCTTTAACTCATTCGTTTACTATTTCCATCTATCCATTTGTCTGAGGGTGATAGCTGTTACTTGGCATCAGTGCTGTCCCTACCAACTAAAGCAAAACCTGCCAAAACAAGTTGATAAACTTGTTGTTTGTATCATTAATGATGGTCTTCAGAAGACTGCAATCTGAATACCTCTCTGAAAAACAATTCAGCAACTTGTGAGGCTGAGTAATTAGTGGCAATGGCAAAGAAATTGGAATATTTGGTCAATCTATCCACCCCTTGTACTGTTGGGAGACCTGTGATGAAGTCAATTGAAACACCCTCCCACTTTTGTTCAGTAATGGGCAGGGGTTGCAGAAGACCTGTTGGAAAGGTATGTTTTGCCATATTTTTCTGACAAATTAAGCACTCACAAACATATTACAGCACCTCATCCTTAAGACCTTTTCAAGAAAATCTTTCTCTAATCCACTTGTAAGTTTTAAAGAAACATAGATGCCCTGCCATAGTAGTTTCATGTACACCTTTCAAAATATTTTGCTTCAGCTTGGACTTTGGTACAAGTTATATTCTACCCTTATAGTATATAATATCTTCTAGCACATTATATTTGGCATCATGCATCTTCCTATCTAGTATATCAGAAGCTAAAGAATTCTTAGCATATTTGTCCAATAGCTGTAATATCCAATCAGCTGAAACTTCTGTAAGTGGACAAAGAATAGGTCTCATAGAAAGTGCATCAACCACCACATTTTTCTTTCCTTTGATGTACGCTGCCTCAAAACCATACGCTTGAATCTTGCTCACCCATTTTTGCTGCCTCTCATTAAGATCCTTTTGTTCCAAAAAAAAATTTCAAATAATTATGATATGTTCTAACAGTAAATTTAGTTCCCAAGTATTGTCTAAATTTAGCTAAAGTATGTATTATAACTAACATCTCTTTGTCATAGGGGGAGTATAGTTTTTCTAGATATTTGAGCTTTCTGCTCTTAAACACAATAGGATGTTTATCCTGCATCAATACTGCTTCAATTACCTGTCTTGTAAAGCCTTTGTAAAATCTAGTAGTGCTAACATTGGACACGTACTATTAATACCTTTGAGTTTATCAAAAGTAAGTTGTGTTTCTGTGGGTCAATGGAAAGCACCTTTCTTTGTAACATTTTGTCACCCAAAATTTGTTTCTCTCACTCTAATCGTGCCTAATTTTGAGAGCAATCTGCCCAACTTGCCTAGTACTACTGCTTTCTAGGTGTTGATCTATTAATTTGTATCTTGCTCTAGTACTTCCAGGAGAGTTTATTGCCAATTCAGAGATATAGCTCATTGATTTATTGCCAATACGGAGATATAGCTTGTTGGGAATAACAGAAATTGATTTATTACAAAGCAATTGGTAAAATACTTGCTTGTTATTAACAGAGACCAAGAGGTCTATATATGATAGTAAAGAATATAAATATTCTATTGTAGCTAAAAGAAAGCTAAAGAAAGCTAACATATAACTATTGCTAATTATATATTAGAAACATTCCAATATTTAGAATACATTACAAACAGAGAACCATTAACTAATAATATAAGCTTATCTATTATTGCAATACCCTCCCTTAATGGTTAATCTATCCAAAACACCAAGTTGTCCTTTGAATTTGACAAACTTATTAGGATCAATAGGCCAAAGTGTGCTAACAGAAGACCACCAAGCAGCCATAGCTAAGTCTCGAGAATTGCCAGAATCAGTAAGTTAGAAAAGACCATGATCCTCAAGACCTACTGCAACAATTGACTGAGTCGCCCTATTAGTGATTGTTAGGAACCTGTGTGTTCCTTCTGTTTATTTTGTTAGAGTAGTGTTGTTGGACGCATATGCTTTGTAAGTCGTCCCGTGAGTATATTTTATTATCCCACATGCATAGGTAGTATTACTTTTCTAGATCGTACCCAGTATATTAGAATAGGTTGAGGCCCTTGATGGGCACGGACGAATTTATTGTATTGAGCTTGCTCAAAGGAGGTTACCCCCTCGAAGTGGCCTGCGATCAGTAGATTCATTCTGAGTTCTGCTATCACTTTGTATTCTGTTATTTCGAGCATTCTCACGATATTGCTATAAGGAGGTTCTTCACATATGGTATCAGAGCACTCTCTTGGGCTCGCTGGGTGGAAATTAAATCAAATTTTTTTTTTCTGTCGTGGCCTTCAGGTTCCTCTCACTTCTAATATCTCTTGTTATTGCAATAACTCTTTTCAGTTGTTCTGTCTGTGAGTGAATTTTTCTAAGTCGACTGTTCACAAAAAAAAAAAAAAAAAAAGAGTAAATTTTTTTCTGTTTTTTAGTCGTAGCTTCCTTGTTTGCTTTCTGTTTCTGCTCATACTTCCGCAGAACGTCTGCAATATCATTTCGCATACTTCCTTCCTTGGCGACCCAACCCCAAATTTTACATATCAAAGCCCTAAATCCCTCATTTATCTAATTTTAGGGTTTGCCCTATCTTTTTCACCTCTCATCCAATCGCCACCAAACTGAGCCACAAGATTCAATTCCTCATTTAGCTCCCTTATCCCTCTTGGACTGTTCGCCTCATTTCGCCTCCCTACCCTTGAAACCTTCATTTTTCTTTTTCCCTTGTCCCTAGATAGTCTCCCACCACCCGTCAAACACCCATTTCCTATATGAGTTTTACCCAAATCCAAGTTTGCCGTAACTAAAAAAGTTTTTGTTTCTCATCTTCTACCCATTCCAAAAAAAAAAAAAAAAAAAAAAAAAAACGTTGTTTTATGGTTGTTACGCGTACAGGAGCAAAAATCATGGAAGAGGAAATTGCATCCCTTAAAACCAAACTTCAAGATCTGGATGACAAAATTCTGGGTCTTAACTTTCAGCAGTCAGCCATGAGCCGAAACCATTCAGGAGATACTGGGTCCTCTTCTGGCAATTTCCGTGGACCAAAGCTTGATTTTCCACGCTTCGATGGTTCTGATCCGACTGGATGGATCTATAGGGCAGAGCAGTATTTCAGCTTGCATAATACTTTGGATAACCACAAAGTCCCCCTTGCATCTTTTCATTTGGAACATGAAGCTCTTCAATGGTTCCGTTGGTACATCAAGGCTACTGTAGGCCCAACGTGGAGTGAATTGTGCACCCTCCTTTTGGAGCGCTTTGGCCCTAGTTCCTTTGATGATTTCACAGGAGCACTAACTAAACTGCGTCAAACAGGCACTGTAAGAGAATACCAGACAGAGTTTGAAAAATTAGCTAATCACACAGAGGGCTTGTCTGATGAATTCTTCCGTAGTTGTTTTGTCAGTGGTCTGAAGGATGCACTTCGCTCAGAAGTCAAAATGTTTCGACCTACTACAATGATGGAAGCCCTTGGGTTGGCTAAGTTAGCGGAAGACAAGATTAGTGCCCTACAACGCTCCAGATCTAATTTTGTTCCATTCAGAAATACAGGTTCTCACAACCCTCCAGTCATACCAGCTCCCAGAACTACTCCGATCAAGCACTTGTCTGAAACAGAGATGCGAGTCAGGCGAGACAAAGGGCTTTGTTATAATTGTGATGAGAAATGGTCTCGGGGCCATAGATGTGTTCAGCAAAAGCTCTATCTCTTGGATGTGGATTCTCCACCGGAACTGGAAGAATATGTAGATGCTCAGGAAACAGTGGGTGATGAGGTTGAGCCTCACCAGCCTGAACCTCCTTCACCAGAAGCTCCACCAGAGATATCTGTCCATGCTTTGGCAGGAGTCACTACTCCACAAACCATGCGGGTCCAGGGTTTCTTCAAGAAGATCCCTCTTACTATACTCATTGATTCTGGTAGCACTCATAACTTCATTGATCCACGAATAGCCAAACAGGCTGATTGCTTTATCCATCCCTGCTCTAGCTTTGAAGTCATGATTGCCAATGGGGGCACTTTACCTTGTAAAGGGAAATGTCGCAATGTGCGTCTCTCTATTGGAGATTATAACATGCGCTCTGACATGTTTGCCTTACCCTTAGGTGGCTGTGATGTGGTTTTGGGTGCCCAATGGTTACGCACTCTTGGCCCCATTCTCTGGGATTTTGCTGAACTTTGGATGCAGTTTTCAGCCGAGGGGCACCAACACACTTTGAAAGGCTTACAACCAGGGTCTCTCAGCATCATCAGTTCCCACCGTATGGAAAAACTTCTTAAGAAGAATTCACATGGTGTCATCGCTCAGCTCCATTCCATTCAGATGCAGCCATCAGCAGTCTCTAGCACTCCTGCCGATCTCCAACACATTTTGGACAAGTATTCTGGTATATTTGCTGAACCTGTGGGATTACCTCCTTCTCGTCCAGAGGACCACCGTATTCAGCTCCTTCCTGGCAGTGTTCCGCCCAACATCAGGCCCTACCGCTACCCATTTCATCAGAAGACCGAAATCGAGATACTTGTCCGTGACTTACTGAAGCAAGGCATTATTCGCCCTAGTACCAGTTCCTTTTCTTCTCCAGTTCTGCTTGTTCGCAAAAAAGATGGGTCATGGCGACTCTGCATTGATTTCCGAGCACTTAATCATCTCACTATAAAGGACAAGTTTCCCATTCCAGTTGTTGATGAACTTCTTGATGAACTTCATGGGGCTCATTTTTTCTCCAAGTTAGATCTTCGTTCTGGGTATCATCAAATTCGGGTTAATGAGGAGGATATACCTAAAACTGCCTTCCGCACACATGATGGTCACTATGAATTTTTAGTCATGCCCTTTGGCCTCACGAATGCTCCTTCAACATTTCAGGCAGCGATGAATAATATATTTCGACCATACCTCCGGAAATTCATTCTGGTCTTCTTTGATGATATCCTCATATATAGCAAAACTTGGGCTGAGCATCTCCATCATCTGGAGCTTGTCTTGCAACTTCTCTCTGATCATCAACTCTGTGCAAAACTATCTAAATGTGTGTTTGGCCAGGAGGAAGTGGAGTATCTCGGGCATATTGTTGCACACCATGGAGTGCGGGTGGATCCTACAAAAATAGATGCCATGAAAACTTGGCCGCATCCTAAAACTCTCAAGAGCCTTCGGGGTTTTTTGGGGTTGACTGGCTACTACCGCAAGTTTGTCAAAGATTACGGGAAAATTGCAGCACCATTGACAGCTCTCTTAAAAAAGGATGCCTTCTCCTGGACCCCTGTTGCTGAGACTGCATTTGAACAACTGAAACAGGCTATGTGCAGTACACCTGTTCTCGCGATGCCAGATTTTTCCAAACTCTTCACTATTGAGAGTGATGCTTGCGGCAATGGATTGGGTGCTGTTCTCCTGCAAGATGACCATCCTATTGCGTTCACTAGCAAAGCCCTCTCTGGTAAGAATCTAGCCCTCTCTACTTATGAAAAAGAAATGATGGCTATTTTGCATGCTATACAGAAGTGGCGACCATACCTCTTAGGGAGTCATTTTTGCATCAGAACCGATCACCAAAGTCTGAAATACTTCCTGGAACAACGGGTATCCTCTCCTACACAACAGAAATGGGTCAGCAAACTCATGGGGTATGATTATGAGATCACCTACAAGAAGGGTAAGGAGAATATTGTGGCAGATGCTCTTTCTCGCACATTTGATAATCAAGCTTCCCTTTCCGCTATTTCTATGCCCATTCCCAATTGGTTAGCGTCTGTTCAGCAGGGCTATGACAGTGACTCTTCTTTATCTCAAATCATTCACCAGCTAGCCAATAATCCTTCTGCTATACCACATTACTCTTGGGATGGTGCTTCTCTCCGCTACAAGGGTCGGCTAGTGCTTCCTCAGAACCCAGCTCTACATCAGGCTATTTTTTATGAACTCCATGCTTCTCCTTCAGCAGGGCACTCAGGCTTCCTCAAAACTTATGAGCGAGCAAGGAGAAACTTCTTTTGGAAAGGGATGAAACAGACGATTCAACAGATGGTGGCTGAATGTGATACTTGCCAACGCCACAAGGGTGAAACGACCCTCCTTCCTGGCTTGCTCGAACCATTGCCCATCCCTACACGGATTTGGACTGATATTTCTATGGATTTCATTGAAGGGCTTCCTAAATCCGGTGGCAAGACAGTGATCTTGGTTGTGGTTGATCGTCTCTCGAAATATAGTCACTTTTGTGCCCTCAGCCACCCCTATACTGCCTCCTCTGTTGCACAAATCTTCATGGACCAGATATTTCGTCTTCATGGACTCCCTTCTTCCGTTGTCTCTGATCGTGATGCAACTTTTACCAGTCATTTTTGGACTGAACTGTTTCAGAAAACTGGCACCAAACTGAAGATGAGTTCGGGCTATCACCCACAAACTGATGGTCAAACTGAAATTGTCAATAAATGCTTGGAAACTTATCTTCGTTGCTTCACTTCCGAACAGCAACATCAGTGGGCCAAGTGGCTCCCTTTAGCTGAATGGTGGTACAATACCTCTTACCACACTGCCTCTAAAATGACTCCATATGAAGCAGTCTATGGTCAGGCACCTCCAGTGCTCCTTCCCTACACTCCCAACAGCTCACCAGTCCAGGCAGTTGACATAGTTCTCCGCAGCAGGGATCAGATTCTTCGTACCTTACAGGATAATCTTCACATGGCCCGTAATCGGATGAAACAGCAAGCAGATCAACACCGTTCTGAGCGCTCATTTCAAGTTGGGGATATGGTTTTTCTTCGTCTACAGCCATACAAACAATCCTCCCTCAAGCTGAAAGGGCGTCATAAGCTGGCCCCAAAATTTTATGGGCCTTATAAGGTTCTGCAGAAGATTGGTTCAGTTGCTTATAAACTGGAACTTCCTCCTTCTTCCCGCATTCATCCAGTCTTTCATGTTTCTTGTCTAAAGAAAGTTCTGGGTACCACTGTCAGAGCACAAACTACTCTCCCTGAAATGGATACGGAAGGATCCATTATCCTGGAGCCGGTGGCAATCATTGACCAGCGCACTCGCCAGCTTCGCTCTCGCTCCATCTCTGAGGTCTTGATTCAGTGGCATGGCATGCAACCAGAGGATGCTACCTGGGAACCCCTTCTTCAGATTCAACAACAATTTCCACACCTTAAGCTTTGAGGACAAAGCTTTTTTCTAAGGGAGAGGGGATGTTAGGAACCTGTGTGTTCCTTCTGTTTATTTTGTTAGAGTAGTGTTGTTGGACGCATATGCTTTGTAAGTCGTCCCGTGAGTATATTTTATTATCCCACATGCATAGGTAGTATTACTTTTTTAGATCGTACCCAGTATATTAGAATAGGTTGAGGCCCTTGATGGGCACGGACGAATTTATTGTATTGAGCTTGCTCAAAGGAGGTTACCCCCTCGAAGTGGCCTGCGATCAGTAGATTCATTCTGAGTTCTGCTATCACTTTGTATTCTGTTATTTCGAGCATTCTCACGATATTGCTATAAGGAGGTTCTTCACAGTGATGGTACACTGATGTGAACTAAAGGTGATATCCAAGTGTGGAGAATGCTGCAGTAATTGATTGTTTGAGAGTAGATTTAGTTTCATCCTTGGAACATAGTACACATCGAGGAAAATGAGATTCCTCCCAACACATTGAATCTAAATGTTGCCTTACCAACAACGGTGTACTCTTCTCCGCCACCAAAAATAATAGAATCTGAGTAAGGCTAGTAGTCAGTGAACCAGTATCTGCGGCGGGTGAAATGACGAGAAGCACCTAAATCAATGTACCAGGCAAATGACTTCACGTGATATGCAAGTCTTTTCGCCATGAAGGCGTAAAAGGCAGATTCTATCTGCTCAGTGTGCTCTGCACTATTTCCTTTGGGTTGTGAACTTGATTGCTTAGATTGGCCAGCTAAGCATTTTCGACATTTAACCTTTATGTGACCAAACTAGTGGTAATAGTTGCATTAAATGTTCTTCCGGGAGCCTTCTGAAGCTGGAGGAGAGGACTTTTGTTGAAAAGATTGCTGAGACTTGCCATGAAGGCATAAAAGGCAGATTTTGTCTGCTCAGTGTGCTCTGCACTGTTCGTTTTGGGCTGCGAACTTGATTGCTTAGATTGGACAGCTAAGCATTTCTGACATTTAACCTTTATGTGACCAAACTTATGGTAATAGTTGCATTGAATGTTCTTCTTCCGAGAGCCTCCTGAAGCTGGAGTAGAGGACTTCTGTTGAGAAGACTGCTGAGACTTGCCTTTATCCTTTTGAAAGGATTTAGTAGCAAAGGCTTACTTTGTGGAGGTGGCGCTGGATCTGCTACCGAACTGTTGTTTCCATCGATCTTGCTGAAGCAAAAGTGTGTAGAAATTGGTGAACTTCAGATCAACATTAGAAGACATGATTTTGAGAGTGTCGATAAGATGCTCGTAGGACTTCAGTAAACTCCGGAGAGTGATAATCACAATGTCCTCTTCCT